>NTHP01000377.1:791954-835256 GCA_003416845.1 Oplegnathus fasciatus | reverse complement strand
TGTGTGTGTTTGTTTGTGTGAGTTTTTAGTGTTTGCAGTGAGGAATAAAAATTTTATTTCTGAAAAAGTCAATGACTGCAGTCTTCCATATATCCACCCATTAGGTTGCCTATTTTCCAATTATATATAACACTTTGATATTTACTCTCAGAGGTGATATTGACCAAAATATAAAGACAACACCAAAATTTATATATTGTCACATTGTCTACTAAAAAAATGTCCAGGACAATATCAAATAAATGGTTGTAACTCACTGAGGAAAATTAATATTTGCACCAAACTTCACATGGAGCTCCAACACACCTAAATACAACTTTTCACATTGAAAAAACAAAAATCCCTTGTTGACTATGGAATTATTCAACAAAACACAAGTTTTCAAGTTTTTTTCACTGGACGTTTTTTTTTTTTTATGTCAAATATGGTATGCTCACACAAAGGTAATGCATAATGCTGAATTTACACTGCACCAGAAAGAAGGGGTAGGTTCCCCTGAATCATATGATGTATAACATACTGACTGAAAGAATAAACTCAGAATAGGAAAAAATACTATGTCCAGGTGTTTCTTTGTCTATGCAGGTTTAAGAGGGTTTTAAACCAAGCATGGCACATTCTCTAACCCTAACCATGTGTTTATTATTGTAAGCATGACGGTGAAGGTTCCCTGATCTTAACAAAGTAGTCATTTTAACCCAAACCATGATCCCCAAATGAGAGCATTTTCACATCATAAAACTGATTTATTTGGAGTGGTTTGTGATTTTTGAAAAACACAGACAAACAATGTCATCCTGCTGATAAATGCGTCACATCAGAAAATGCTTGTATGTGTCGTTCTAGAGGGCGCGGACTAGCAATGTATTTTGTTGTTTAATTTGGAGGACTTGTTGATACAGTCTCACAGAACTGCTAGCATGGACGTAGACTCTTAGTCTTGTTAGAATTGATTAAAGCAATCGGTTACTGCAAGAAACAAAGTAGGACTTGAAAGGCACCCTCAACAGATCCCTCACTTTACAATGAATATATCAGAGTGGTCAAATGAGAGAAAAACAGAATTACTGTGTCACTATATGTCTTCCCTAGCTGAGAAAACACTTGGCCAAAACAAAAAAGCGTCATTGTTTGAAAAAGACTTTAATTAAACATGAAAAGGTCCACATCTGTAACGCAGGTTACAATCAGTTGATGACTGAAAGAGAGGAGAGTTGATAGAGAATGTCACAATTGTGTGTCTAACCAGTTTTTTCTCCTCATAATAGTATCTAAAAAAAGAGTTATTGATCTCTTATTATTCATTCCACCATTGTTGAGGACAAGTCACTATCTAAACACATCCTAAAAACAACTCCTATATGTGCCATCATCATACTGTACATGCTTTTTGGACCTTTTTGAATTCTTAACATAACAAGGAATTGTCCAGCAAGTTATTTCGTAGTCCTCCAAGTTCAGCGTGTGCCTGACTTTTATTCAAAGTCTAATTTGATCCCAACAGCATCCTCTGACAGTGTGTTTGTGGCGCCACAAGGTGGTATGCTCTACTTTATGCAGACAGTCAGCGTCAGTCAGTTCTCACAGTCTTCTTACAGTTTTTTTTTACAACTGGTAGCACGCATTTTTCAATACTGAGTTCACTTTTTCAAATCTTGTCACACAGAAGTCAATGTGGACTAAACTGTGGATCACTTTTCATTGCTTTCACACGAAATGCATTCAATGACCACATGAACTGTTTTCTCACTCACACTCAACCACCACCAAAACTCTGTATTTACTGTGTAATTGTATGGGATGATGTGACGTTTACAACCCATCCCAGGATGGTGTCACTTGTCCTTCCACATGACTCTCCATTCCCCAGCCCCATAGAGGAAATCTTTTCTTCATGGTGGTGGAAAGTTTATGACCACCAGCCACATGAGCAGATGTTCCTCTTGGACACAATGAATGTTGAGTATCTGGACATATCTGCAGAAGATTGCCAGGGATGGATCGGGCAACAAATATTCTTTCCCAGGTGTTTTTCAAGAGAGGACTTAAGGTGTGATGTTGATGAGAACTTGTGGACTAGCTGTTGTATTTCTATATCTGTAACTATCTTACACAAGTACAGTGAATATGTGTAGTTTTGTGAGTTTCATTTTGTGCACTTGGAATTGCTCTATGGAAAAATGGAAAGAATAAAGTCTATTGAAGCATGTTGCAGCATTTCTGATTCTTTTCTGTGATACTGTAAGGTAGCACAATCCATGCAATACAGAAGTAACAACAGTGATACACATTGTAATGCTAGATGTTGTTAGTGTTTTTCAGGCTGTTGTGCGATGAGTGACAAAGTGTTACTGTTGGGAGGCAAATGTCTTCAGTGTTCTGGTACAAGAGTTTCTGAGATCCTGAGATGTGTATGAAGTGTTTTGGTTGCATTAGTGCATTTTGGATGTGAGATTTGATGTCAGTAAAGAGAACTGTCCGAACAGTTTTGAAAAAGTGAACTCAATATGGAGAAATGTGAGTTACTGTAATAAGTTAAAACTGTAATAGTGGTCTTTTCCAGTAGGAGTGAGATCAAAGTTGATGATTACAAAATTAAATGATGATATAAAGCAATGATTCCACTTTAATGGCAGCTCCAAAATGTAAAACAAAGATCGTTTTGCCTCCAAATGTGAAGTTTGATCTAACTACCCATAATCTTACACCCTAATATGTTGCTTGTGTCAGTAAATTGAATTAATGATCAATTATACGTCTCAGTAGGAGAACAACATAAATTATACATTATAAAAATATATGTGATAACTCTGTAATTTCACACCACTCTCTCCCTCTCCATTATCTCTCTGTTGGACTGATTTATATATTGTAATATTTGTAATTTCAAGTTTAATTGTCATTTGTATTCTTATTTTTATTATATATACTTGTAATTACTACGTTTTATTACTTTCTTTATGTATCTGTACTTATTTCTGTCCTTGTGCTACTGCAGTACCTGAATTTCCCCTCTAGGGCTCAATATAGGCTTATCTTATCTTGTTTTACTGTAAACAGTCATTACAGCCAGTTTTTGTCTCCACCTGCGACCTTCCCGCCTCTTGTTCCTCCCCTGAGAGATGCTGTGAGGACCACTGTGGGAGTGACCACTATGTCTGGATGTCAGACTAATGAGATTAAAAAAAAACAAAAAACGTAAAGGGCCAGTCATTCAGTTTGCCCGGCCCTCTTCCAGTATGAGGTCGTGTCATTATTATCGCAACAGACTTGGTGACATTTCCAGACAACGCTGAGGGGGCCGGGATAAATATTAACTGTGCAGACGCCTTACAGACTCACTTTGGATTCTCGCAGGTGTTGCAGTCATGATGCTTACTGGTTTCCTCTTTCTACTCTTCCTCACAGGTAAGCTCGGACAAAGCTAAACTTCTTTCCTGAACATTCCTGTCACTTGTTAATTTAATCAAACTGCTTTGTCTTTTACAAACTTGGAAAACTTTAAGGGTAAAAAAGTGATAGACTATGTTGACGTACACAGTTGCTCTCCTATGTGTTAATTTGCACGTGTTTATTGTGAAGGAATACCAAAATGTAAAAAAAACCAAAAGAAAACCCAAGAAAAAGGAAGCATATTAATATTAAAACTATACTTTGTTTTTTAATGACAAAAAGACAGCCTATGACTGCAACAATAAAAGACTGGAAGACCTGGAAGAACTTTTGCTAACATAATTGTGTTTGTAAACGCAGATTTGATCTGAAAGTTGTGCTGCTGGCCTTGATTTGAACAACAAATAGCAGATGGGTCTCAGATAAAGAGCCCCATTTAAAATTAAACGACTGCAATAATGTTCACATTTGAAAATCATTAGTGGACTGATGAGATAAAACCCTGCAGTCCTGCCAACGCCCATCTCATAATGGCCTTTCAGTGACCACAGTCATTGGATATTGGTGAGCTGGTGTTTTTCAAGGTTTGAGAATAATTTCAGAAGCAGTGGATACCTACCCACAGACACTAATGTTTGTCATTAAACTTTAATTTAGTATTAAACTAAATTATTAGTATAAATTATGAGCCCATGTCCAGACAAACATAAGATTATGGAAATCAGCACGTTTCCTGATTTCTTTCCTTTAAGAGAAATTTCTATCATAGAGAATGTGCCTTCATGTTTTCACTGTAGATGGGGTGTACCCTGACCGTAACTGCAGTTATCAGGATGTTTTAAACCACCTGAATCTCACCAAAAACAATGAGCTGTTCTCCATGACCCGGCCTGTTAAAAACTACAAACGCCCCACACAGGTTTATCTGGAAGTACTGCTCTACGCCATTCTAGATGTGGTAAGTGGTTAAAGTTTATTTATGTCAAATTTTATTTATGTCAAATTTTCAAATGATAATTTTTATGTCCTTTTATGAGGAGGTTATATTGGTCTTATTTGTCAAACGAATAGGTCACATGTATTTTAAATATTCCATTCAGTTTTACTTTGATTGGTTGCCAAATTCATGTGGCAAACTGCCTTAATTCTTGAGCATATTGGGCAACAGCAACTAAATTTGAAATGACACATTAATGATTGATGGTGTTCCATTTATAATGTCCTACAAAGGCAAACAGCAGTAACTACAGAAACAGTAAAGTTTAGAAAAAAGGGTTTAAAATAATTTAGCTGGCCAGGCAAACTATGTAAAAGATATGGACTGGTATAAATGTTATTTTTTAAAAAAGCTCTCTGCCTTTGAAAAATCAGGATAGGGAATGTGAGGGGAAAAGTCTGTGTGTTCAGTACTAAGTACAAAGAGCCAGAGGCGATTAGCTTAGCTTAGTATAAAGACTGGCAGCTGGGGGAAACGGCTAGCGTGGCTCTCTCCAAAGTACAAAAATCCACCAACCATCACCACTAAAGCTCACAAATTAACATGATGTATCGTATTTGTTTAATCCGTCCTGGAAGTCACTGTGCTTGGTCACACCAGGAACTTGTGAAATTTTGTTTGCATTAGTGGATTTGCTCGCAGGGATGAAGTAAATCTTCTACTTTGGTGAATTTGTGCAGTTGACCAATAACAAGCTGTCATGACAGTGACCTTTGAGGGAACCAAGAGCTGCTAGAGCTCTGGTAGATTTTCTGTCACCATCCAGTTTTATTTAAACCCCTTTCAGACATGGAATATGTAACATTTCACTGAATAACAGGATGTTACGTTGGGACTCTTGTTTAATTCCTATTTGCTCACATGTTGTATGTAAAGTGCTTTGCTGCTTTTCATTCATTCATCAGTTGGCATGAATGCAAAGTGGAAAATATATGGAGAGTGCTGATCAGATGATTACTGTGGTAGTCCTGTGGCTTGTTATCCTCTTTTGCCCTGGTTGCACGCGAGGGGAAAAATACATTTTATAGAGTGATCTGATATGATGATATGGGAACTTCTCTGTTTCCTGGTTTATTTTTTACCTTAAACAACTGCACAGTTCTTTTATCCTATTTCGATTTTATTTTCTTTGTGCATTAGAGATGAAGATTGAGTAATACATTTATTGCAGTGATCTTAGAAGGCAGAACCATACACATTTTTTCTCTCTCCTTGCACACTGCAGCCTTTACTGGTGACATTAAATTCAGAATGACTTGGCCAGACTGACATGTTAAATTGCCATCAGATTAATGCAAAGGGGTGTCTGAATGGGGCTTTATTTAACCCTCCTTTGTCAGTGTATAAACTGCTCCACAAAAGTGGCAGGGTTTGCAAACAGTTATGAGAGAGGAGTCACTGGTACAAATCGTCTTTTGAATAAACTGTTAACTTATTGTCCTGTCAGCGACAGGAGGTAAGCTAATCGAACATCTCTTGTCTGAAGCTGTGGTCGAAGTGCAGTATGACTTGTGTCATATGTTACAGTCTATATATATTTTCAAATAGTGGGGTGTGTAGGTTGTGCTTTCATGATCTCCACACATATTTCTTTGTTTACAGGTTGAGAAAGACCAGAAATTCATTCCTTATGTTTGGACTGTCATGGTGAGTTCTGTCAGTAATGATGATTTTCTTAGAGCCCTCTGTCTCACTTCCCCTTTTATTTACTGTTTATGTTCCTGTTTTTGACCCCTTGTTTTCCTCTGTAGAGGTGGCACAATGAATACATATCCTGGGATCCAAATCAGTTTTGTGGAATTGATAATGTTTCTCTTCCTACTGAAGTTTTGTGGAAGCCAGATCTCACTATTGAAGAAATGTAAGTGTGAATGTATGTATGCATGCGCCCACATACACACACACACAGACACTGATATGTGCAGTGCTGCTGATTTTTTTAAATTGACAAATAGTTAACAGCACATACTTCAAATGTCTAGACAGACATAATGGCTCTCAAATTCCAAAATTACATTTTTGCTGTTCACATACATGACATTCATGACAGTAACGTGTGTTGTTAATGTCATTGTGTTGCTGTTGAGGAATGACCCAATAATTGAAGCATTTGGATGCTAAAACACTACTTGACATTTATTAAAAGTGCCCCCCATTGTTACGTGCAACAGCATTTTAACGTGTTTCTGTATGATTAAGTTGTCATTAAATGTATTATCATCCTCCTGTTTTTATGCACATTTTAAATTTGAGCATGAAAAAAAACTGAATGGGAGCGCAGAAATAAAAAGATTTAAATATTGCAAAACACACACAAAAACATCAGATATGTGTGGACTGATGAGGAGACTGTAACATTCCTCAAATACATGAAACAAACATAAATGCCAATGTTTTTCCACATGGTTTTCCATCATTTGAGGTTTGATGTTCTTTTAATTACATCATCATTTGCTGCACCCTCTTCCTTAATGCAACCAGTCTGGAAAATTAGCGCCACCAACTCAATGCACCCAACTCCTAATATTCACATAATAGTAGTGGCTGGAAAAGTGCATTCTTTCACATCTTCTTTGGCTGATTTTCTGGAAATTTTTTAATAAACATTTGTGCTACCTGGCTATTTTTATTATTTATTAAATTATTATTAAATACTCAATACATATTTTTATTTCTGTCAGGTTTTTTATTGATATATCTAACCAAACAAACACTGACAAGGATTTGAATTTATTGCAAACCTTCATTGTGTAGATTTAACTAGAATACCTGTGTGAAATGCAGTTTAAAGCATAAAGTTTTCATCAGTTTTAAGCTCCAAAGCAATTGCTGGCCTCACATAAAAGATATCAGTGAGTTCCACACAGTGAGGTATGCGGATTTTGAATTTGGGAAAAATAGAGCACTGGTATTTGGTTGGTATCAGTGCATCTCTAGTTTTTAAAGCATCCTGAAGCATTTGCCATCATCGTCATCATCGTCTCTGTGTGTTCTCATACAGGACAGAGAAGGACAAAGCCCCTCCGAGTCCTTATCTTACCATCAACGATAAAGGTGATGTTGAAGTCCAGAACGACCAGGTCCTTGTCAGCACCTGCAGGATGCACATTTACAAATTCCCCTTTGACATACAGAGCTGCAACCTCTCCTTCAAGTCTGTCACACACACCGGTGAGGGCCTGATGAGTTGTGTTTATAAGCGTATTTGTGTTTATAAGTGTCTATTATGACATGAATGCAAATTTGGTGCACCAGCTTAGAAGGGACTGATGTCAGGAGTTGATGCATAAAAGAACTGGTGTGTAACAGTGTTAAGATCAAGAGAAAAACATATCAGTATATTGTTTGTTTAAATTGGTTGAGTCAGTGCAGAAGTGCAACATATAATTGTGGAAAATAGGTTTGCTGAAACAAGTCAAAATGAGGTTGTTTTCAGTTTTGTGAATAACATGTCCAGTGGTCTAGTTTGAGAAAAAAATTAGTACCCAAAAGAAAACTTTTTGGTTTTGCGCCCCGCCTATGCATTAACCAGTTGCAATACCGTTGACTCTCTGTCTACGTAGACAGAAAAAACTCTTTTTATACAGCCAATAAAATAATTTCATCAACATCACTGTCCTTGGCTGACAGTGACACTGACTAAATTACTGAATATAGCACTATTTTGTGTAGTCTGCGTATTTTTATTTACTGTGACAGAGAGCAGGGGTCACAGTGAGCAGAAAGTTTGACGTGGTATATCCATAGCCGCATGAGCCTATGCATGTAGCTGCTGTAGGCATGGCATAACCCCTTAACACAGAAGTATAATTAAAGCTTAAGGCTGTGTTTAGACCAACATGACCAAAGTGTAAAAACATGCAGCCGCCTCATTTATTTCAATGGGACAACTGCGTTGGCACAGTGGGGGTGTCAACACAGAGGGCTTCAGAAAAAAACCTATGGAGGGCCGGCAAAAAAGTTTAACCTGGCTTAACTTGTACTACACCGTAATGCAGCATCCATTCCAGCAACAGACTGCATTGGCCAATCAAATATTCAAACAAATTGTTTTATTTAATTTGTTGTTGTTTGTTTTTGGCATTGACTGATACAGTATGTTGCCTATATTAGATACTGTGTTACTGATATATACAGTATATATACAGTACGTGTATATATACATGTATATGTATATGAAATAATGAAATCTCATGCACATTCAAATTAAGCATGGTAGATTACTTTGTCAAGTAATTCTGCCCCAAATCCAAAATAATGCAGTCAGATGCGTGTCAAGAGGATGCAATAAAGAAGAATAAAAAATGAAAAAGGGGCTTGCTGCACACCAAAGAAACTTAGCTCTGGACATGCTTAAAATTAATTGATATTTATTTAAGCATTTTCTGCAGAAGTGCAAACATGAAACGCGTTGCTCGCTCTTTCACTTGAAGAAAATTCTTAAATATCAGTCAATTCATTTTAAGCAGGTCCAGAGTAATTCTACTGTAAACCCTACAATAGTCAAAATGGAGAATAAAATGATTTCCGATCATAAAAATTTTACACAACAAAAGCAATTCGATATATCGCCCAGCGCTACTTCTCACTCCTATCTAAAGCCACGTTTCCACTAAAAACATTGGTATACCTTTGGTATAGTATATAGTACCCTTGGCTAAACCCTAGATCTGTGTTGCGTTTCCACCACAGACAGTACTGTTAAATATAGGCGGGGTTGTTACTGGATGGTAATAGTGTGTCAACCACATGGCGTTAAGCAGATGATTTCATTGACTTACTTGTGCCGAGCAAATGAAGCTGCATTCAAAGCATTCATTCTGAGGAAAAGTTGCAAAAGTTTCTAAAATGAAGAATGTTTTGCTGCCTTTTCACCTTTACCAACTAACATTAGCTCGCTGTGGACTGGAGAAAAAAATCACTTTTGACAATGGAACGCGAAAATAACCGTTCTAATGTGTAATGAACTGAACTGAACTGAACTGAACCGGACTGCTTAGTGGAAACACGGCTTAAGGCAACACTTTTTCATGCAGTGCCATTTTAGGTCAGAACATTTGGTCAAAGCCAAACAGCAAATCGCAAACCGTTTACAGCAAACCGTAAATCAAAATCGCTTTCTAGCTGATGCTTCATTCTTCTCCAAGAGTGTGAAGACACGTCATGTGTTGCACTTGTGTCGTTTGTTGAACAGGCTACAAAACAAACATCAACCAGGGGAAAAGGGTGCCTTATTATCAGTTTGCAGTGGTAGGTACAGTGGTAGTACAGGTAGTCAGCTGTGGTACATTGAACTGCTTAAAAAATGGAAAATCTTAAGATCAGTTAGTTTGGATGCTAAATGGTGTATTCATTATTCTAACATAACGTTGTCTCTCTGGCTTGGCTATGAATCAAACTTATACCGGCCCACTGTTTCCACCACACACTACCAGATTCCACCACTTATTGTCCATTCCTTCCTTGTTATCTTACCTTAAACAACCGTACAGTTCTTTTATCTCCCACCTCAGCCAAGGACATTCGGCTCCGGGCAAGTGACAATTCTTCAGAGGCCACAGAGTGGTCTCGTGAGGTAATGCGGACCCAGTACGAATGGCTGTTCATCAACATGACAGTTACCTCCGACAACGCCAGCAATTTGGTTGACCAAGACATCATCATTTACACTGTATGTATGACTAGATACAGATGTACAAGCACTTTATTGAAGTACAGATTTAGATTGTTGTACTTGAGTATTTCCATTTTGAGAGACTTTTCCTCATTTTGGGAACATTTTGGAACGAAATATTGTACTTTTTAGCAAAAGTATATTTATCTGAGAGCTGCATTTTTGAGATTCATGTGATAAACTTAAAAATATTGGTAATATTTGCATTTCTTCTTTTCTGTCTGGTTTTTTGTCCTGCCTGTTCTTCCTTTTTGCTTTCCTTCGTTATGTTATTTCATTATTTATATTCTTCAGTCTTTCCCTATTTTTTCCTTCCCTCCCCCATCTTGTCCTGCCCATCTACCTTTCCTTATTTCTTCTTCTTATTCCTTCTCTTTTTTTCCTTGTTTTCTTTTGTAACTGATCTGAAAATATAAAAAGCCGCCAGCAACTCTTGTTCTCCTCACAAGTATTTTTTCTTGAGTATGTTTCATTGCTTTTCACCTCAGTAAACATTTGAGTGTAGGACTTCTACGTTTCCACTGTAGTATGCTACTTTTACTAAATGACTTGGTTACTTCTTGTAACATGGCAGACATCAGCATATTGGTGCAGATTACCTTGTTGCTGCAAGCTGTGTACTACATAGCATTTCCACTTGCCTTTCTCAGATGTGCTTGAGTAGGAACAATCAATCGCCTGACCCTTAAACATCATTTCACAGATCACTATGAAGAGACGGTCTGTCCTCTACATTGTCAACTTCTTGCTACCCGTCCTGTTCTTCTTGTGTCTGGACTTGGCCTCCTTCATGATCTCAGACAGCGGAGGCGAGAAGCTCAGCTTCCAGGTCACTGTGCTCCTTGCTGTCACAGTGTTACAACTTATTCTGAATGAAATTCTGCCTTCCTCGTCCAACAGGATTCCACTTATAGGTAAAGGAGCTCAGACTCATCCCTTTATTGGACTGTACTTCATATGAGCAGCAACAGCACATACTGACTCAATGAGATGTTATTTGTCTGTATTAATGATCCTGCCTGCCTCTCCCAGCGGTCTACTGCATTGGGATTTTTGCTCTGATGCTGCTGAGCCTCCTGGAGACAATTTTTGTGATGTATCTGATGGACAAAGACTCTGCATCCCAAGACAATGTGGCAGACAGAGACCAAAGCCGGGGTGAGGACTGTAACAAACAGGGCAAAGCTGACTTCCACAACTGTCATGGAGGTGAGACCAGGAGCCAGTTGCACCAGCTGTTCGTAAGTTCAAAATTAGTTACGTATAACTTTAGTGTCCTTAGTTACTAGGCCTCATGTAGAGATTAGTTGTTATAAAAGATTTTTTACACCTAATAACTACCACGATTAACAGTTGTACAGTTGACTAAACCAAAACTAGCCTGTGAATGTGTGACTCGTTTACTGTAGGTTGAAGAGTATAAGAGGTAGCTAATATGGAACATGGTCGACAATCTGACCCGACACTTAATCCAAACCCTGTGATTTCTGCTAACCCAAGAAGAATTACCTTAAATCACAAAATGTCACACCAATAAATGTACTAAATAACCAAACAACGTTGGTAGGAAAAACTTCATACACAAACTTAGAAATGGACAGGCAAAAAGCTGGTGCAACCCAATCCAGAGGCAGGTGCCTTTTAGTTATTTTTCAAATTAATATGTAGTCGTTAATTGTATTATTTTGAAACCATCTTTGTGTCTTTCAGAGGTGCACAAATGGACTCAATGTGCGTGCATTTATGATGTGTCTACTGGTGAAACTACATCTGAACTGCTGCCTGTGGCCAAGGAGGTTAGAATTGGGTTGCACTTTAATTCTCATCACAATGGACACAAAATGTTGAATGTCAAATGTATCAGCTGATAAAATTACAATCCACAACTGTACAAACCAGTCTACTAAACCACTTTTGCAGGGCAACAGCAGCAAACTGATAGAGGAGTACCATGCCTTGGAGAAACTCTCAGATGAGCTGAGAGAGATGGAGAAAACATTGTCTCTGCTACTCAGCAACAGGAAGGAAGAGGAGAAGCCCGGCTACTGGACCAGAGTGGCTAAAAGAGTCAACAGGGTTTTCTTTATTGTCTATGTAACAGTGGTCAGTCTGTTTTTAATTTGTATCTTTTCAAAATGGAACAGTGCATAGAGATGATCTTCGCTACAGAATGAAAACATGATTGAGTCACTGTTTTCTTTGTTATGACTAGTTATACTCACAGCTAATTATCAATTTATTTCCTTCTTTTCTCCTGTCTTTTAAACTTAATACGTACCTGGTTTGTACTGGTATGTCGCTGCCAAAAGCTCTCACCTCCCCCACCTACTCGGCTTTTGTGTATTAACAAAATGACTACCAGAGACTCCTATAAAAGCACTACAAACTTACACTGTGTTATAAAACCACTTGAGTATTTCAACAAAGTTTAGCTCACTTTGAAGTTATAATCCTTAAGATTTCCTGGTTGATTTGGTGACAAGTGTGGTTGCAGGTGGTAACAGCAAATGTGTTTTACTACTACTGAGTCCCATTGCTTCATGTATTAACTACTGTGGGCAATAAACACACCTTATGGCCTGGTCGTACCATAAAGTGGTACAGCGAAATTAATCTGTGCGTCTTTGAAAAATATTTGGCTCCAGAAGCTTGTAGACGTAGTGACTAAACTCGCAGGGCAAGTTCACTGCTGCTGGCGAGCTAATTTGCTAGTCAGTCACAATAGCTCCAGGAGATTCTCTCCATTAACCTTCCACTGTTCTGGTTAATGCCCCTGGCATTTTGGCATTTAGCCATTGTACACCATTTTGTTCAATAAAAAAATTATTGAAGAAGGAAAATAAAGCTCTTTGAGCTAACAAGCTTGCTCACGGTCAGTTAGCAAACTCCTTAGCTCATTAGCTTAGCTCAGTCGCTAACAGGACAATAAGTTCACACAGTGTATTCAAAAGACGTGTTTGTACCAGCTACTCCTGTCTCATGACGGTCTGGAAACAATTGCTCTTTAGTGGGGTATTAATACCCTGACAGAAGAGGATTAAATAAAAGTGAATGGCGGCTTGCTATTGCACAAATTCATGGGTTCGAGTTCCCCACAGTTGGGCCTGATGCAAAGAAATTGTGTGTATTTACTCCAGCATTTCTTTCAGTGGTCTTTATGAAAAAAGAAGCGTGTTCCTGGGGTTTACTTTCCATATTCTAGTACAAATCCACATTACTTCACTTACACATGCTTACTTTATGAGAACAGAAAACTACAGATACCATGAAGATTTACAAGCACTGCAGTGCTTGCTTAAATATCGAATAAACAACAATATTAGTTTTTTTAAAAAGCTACCATCCTTTTCTAATCATAGGAAATGAGCAACATAAAATATGCTGTTGAGAAATGCTCTGTTCCAAGGCTGTACAAGATTGAAACTTAAAAGCACTTCTTCCTCAATTGAAGGTATAATATAGCCCCAAATCACCGTCAGTAACCTTCAAACACCGGACAAATGCTCCTACGTGGACCTATCCTAACTGCTGGTTCTGATGGTGCTCAGCTGTGTTAGAGCCCTGAGCACTTAATAGTGGTTTTATATTTCACATCTTGCTCTGCTGGAAGATGTGCACTCATAAAAACCTTGTTTTCCACATGCTGGTTTTTAGCAAAGCTGATGAGGAAATGTGGCTGTTAATATTTAGTCCATCAGAATATTGCAACTACTGAAGGGCTGTTGTTTGCATGTTTTACACAGTGGTACATCTACATCTAACACATATACACAGTATGTCTGGTTGTAAAATAATAGTACACTAATATGACATCTAATATTTACATGTCTTTAGTTACTGCTCAACGAAATCACGATTTACTGTCCTGGCTCCACAATGGTGGAACGAGCTTCCCGCTGACATCAGGTCAGTAGAAACTCTACACATTTCACTCAGCTGTTCAGACTACACCTTGGCCCATGAAAAACAAAACAAAACAAAACAAAAAAACCTCTCTATCTCTTATTTGTTTCTAAATGTAGCACTTGGAGCATTATGAAGCAGTTCAGCTTAGTTGATGAAGTTGATGTACTTGCATGATTCTTACAGTTCTTGGGTTGTAATGTAATAATGAAATGTTAGCATGTAATATGCACAATCTTTATGTATCGTATGGTGTCACAGGTTGTCTAGATTCTTGCAGGAAACTTGGAGATCTTTTAACATTTATATCAAGTTGTGTTTCTTCTGAAGAAATGCAATGCAATGTAGTTAATGCTGTTTGCTTTATGCATTTATTATGTCATGATGTATTCATTTGATGGAATAACAGTCATGTGATCTGTTATATGTACAGTACTGGCTTTGAAAACATGTATCAGAATCTTTGTATTGCATAAATAAACAACTAAATTGTTTAGTTTTTCTTCTGTTACAAACACACACACACACACACACACACACATACAAACACCAGCACATGTATTCTTGTTTTTGTAAGTTGTGGGGACCACTGTTTGTTTGGTCACTTGTGAGGACTACCAGTTTCATACGGATGCACAACTGAATTTCACTGTGCCAGTTTCTGGTGTGTAAATGTTATTCTTATCTCCTTTTTCATCATATTTATGTATGTTCATTTAAGGTGCAGTCAGCAATTCTAATCCAATACACTTTTTGTAAAATTCAGTGAATATCCCCTCATGGTCCACAAACTGTCCGTTCTGTGTGCTGAAAAACAAATCTGATGCTTGTACACAGCCGTGGCTCTGTAAATGGGAAACAGACTGAACCACACAACTCTTGCTCGTGCACAAGACAAGGTAAAGGCAGTGGGAGCAAGAGGGAGAGTAAATCTGGCACATGCTAACGTGCTCCACTCCACAACATAGGCGCATTGTCAAGAAGGAGAGATGGCCGAGAAACAAGTGCTATGATGAAGCGAAGAGCCGTGTTAACATCGGTGAGGCTTTCCAACAGTTGCTCTGTTTCTCTGTTTCGGGGGGGTAGGCGGTGTCATTCAATCACCAAGCTCAAAATTCTGAGATTGAGTGTTATGTGTGCCACTTATGGCGTGAAAAATATTATTATAAGCTTTGTAGACAAATAAATTAAGAGGTATAAATCAATACACTGTCAGTTTGTGACTCAATTTTGGATACATTCGGTGTTTGTAGCCCTGCTAAAATTGCTTTTAATTTGATAGCAAAATTTAAAAAAATTATCAAAATTGGGCAGTTGCTGGCAGCTTTGTTGCATTGGGTATGTTTCTACCGTTAGACTACTGAGATTAAAAAAATAATAAAAAGTTGGTCTTTAAATTTTCCCGGCAGTGATATTATTGCTGCGACAAACTTTTCAAGAGAGAGAGAGGGATGCTCATATGATGATGCTTGCAGGTTTCCTCTGTCTGCTCCTCCTCACAGGTAAGCTGGGGCAATTCTCTGTATAATGCATGCAGGTGTACTCAGAGAAATGTTCTGCAGTTTGTCTAAAATTATTATTTCCTGATCATTTCTGCTGCTAGTTAATTTAATTAAACAATATTGTTTCTTTTTAACAGTGGAAAAATTCAGTGTAAGGACCAGGAAGTTGGTTGATCTATGAAGGTATTATTGGAGCAAAACGACTGAGCACCTGTGACAGTGGAATTTGTAGTTGTAGAAAATAGTCACACATGAGTATCAGTAAACTTGAAGCCACAGAGAAAAATGCTTCAGGAGTTGCAAACTTGTAGAATTTCTTTTCTCTCCCACAAACACAACACAACAGTTACACATTCTCAAATTCTTCATTGCAGGTGCACAAATCTTCTAATTTTCTACAAATCACAAATTAAGACTCACAAGCTCACATTTTTGCTACAGTTGCTGTAGTGAATATAGTGCAAAACACATTCACACACCCGTATCAAAAAATGTTAACTCATGTAATGACAGTTGCACACCTGTAGAATATTTTCTCACAAATATATTTTTATTTCTTCAATATGTTTTTAGCACAAACACAAGTCAGTAACTACAACTGCTTGAATCTGCTGCTACGAGTCTCAAATGCTGTTTTTTCGCTCACAAATGACAAGTTCCGTGCGCTCTGACTTTTGCACCAAATATCTCAGTGAAATGTAGAGCAAAACTGATTTGTGTACCTGTAAAGCCAAGTCCCGCCCTGCTGTGCTTTGATTGGCTAGTATTCATCACTTCGAGGCATCCTTGTGATTGGATGCTTTCCCCCCCCAGCTGTTCGAGTCTGTGCCCCATGGTCTGTGCACAGGAGTGGGACTCCATGAACCAAGAATTTGTTACCCATTTGCAATGGTGCATAGCAGCGAAGGATTTCAGAGTGGCAGGGTGAGCCTTCTTAAAGGCCTTCAACAGGCTGAAGGGAAATCCCTCCATGATGCAGTCGGCAATTCACATGTTTGGCCGCTATGTTGTGAGCAGTTTGGCTTTGAAGCGAGCACGAGCCCTACGGTTACCCAGCTGTACAGCTCCCAACCCCCCATATTCTTTGCTTTTACACATTAGTTCTCTTTGAGTTACTTCCCTGGTTGTACAGTTGACACACTGTTTGTGTAATTAGATTATTGTTTTGTTGGGTGGAGGAAAAATGTTAGACAGAAAAATGAGAATTTGAGAAGGTGTAACTGTTGTGTTTGTGGGAGAGAAAAAAAATTCAACAAGTTTGCAACTCCTGAAGCATTTTTCTCTGTGACTTCAAATTTACTGATACTCATGTGTGACTATTTTCTACAACTACAAATTCCACTGTCACAGGTGCTCAGTTGTTTTGCTCCAATAATATCTTCATAATGATCCTCCAAGTCGCTCTTCTCTGTAACCGACACAAGCCAGTAGCCACCACAGACTTCCAGTGTTAAGTGTGTCCTGTTGAGAAATTTGTATTCCAGGGTTTTTAATGAGTTATATCAAAATCAGAATTGCAAAAAAAGAGAGAAAAAACATATGAATATTAATGGGTCAGTTCACACAATTACAAAAATACTTAACTGGTACCTTGCCATGCAGATAGTTTTGGTTTTGTCTGTGGGGAAATTCTGTTGCCATCCCTGTACAATGGAGGTGAATGGAATTTTGTTTGTGACTCACAGCATGAAAAATGAAACTAAAAATGATAATACTGTGTATGTCTCTTTCCAAGAACGGTTCACATTGTGGCATGTGAGTAATTCGGAGAAACGGGGACACTGTTCCTGGAAAGAGACGTTGATGTTGAATTTTTTAATTACCATTTTACAGTGCTGTGAGCTCACAAAACAAAATCCCACTCTCCTCCATTGTTTTAGGGTAGAGGCAAAAATCTCAGAGACGGATATCTCAAAACCAGGGACGTTTTTAGGAGCTGACGAGGTCTGGGGCTAAGGCCAGACCATCTGAGGCTGAGGTCAGGGTGTGCGCGTGCAGAGCAGAGTAAAAGTAACATTAAGACAATTGCTCTGGACAAAATGGACATCTGCAGGGCAGCTGAGAATTCTAAAACCTATGGCACAAGTGTTTAATACTACTTTACTTTTTCATTCTGTTTTTACGTTTTTATTTGACTGCTGTAATGTTTGGCACTTTGTGTTGTAAAATAAACCTGCAGTCTGATGACAGCAGATTGAATTGAAACACTTGTTTATTTGTAGCTACAACCATTTAGGGAATATCAGGCACTTTGACCACCTTGCTTTTCTCCAATGTTCAGAACAGATGAAAAAAGAAACGTTCACTGTGTTTCTTTGTCGGACAGATTCAGGCACCAAATCACCGCCTGTGACTTAGTTTGTTTATTAATAAATTAAGAATAAATAAATCAAATAATAATGAAGTGAGCTGTGTTTTGGGCACACGGTCCATTATTATCTGGAGCTCATTCCCGGCACATTTTGTGGCCACGCAGCAGCAGCGGCCACCTGCTAACGAAGCTCCTCCAAACAAAGTGAACTTCTACCCAGACCCTACTGCTTTCTACCGGGCTTCGTGTCTGTGTTTCTCACCTTGCTGTGTGAGCTTGACAGACAAGCAGAAGCTGCATTGCACACCGTGCATCCATGCCAAAAGAGGGATGCAAATGGACTGACTGAGCTTAGACGTTACCGAGCCCCGCCCGCTCCCTCAGTCTTTCTAAAGCCACACACAGGCAGCAGCAAGGGTCGGGGGTGCATGGTAGGGAATTAAACTATTACATTTTGTGATGATTATAGATTTTTTTCCTCTGTCAGAAAGATTCCGGGCTAATCAGAAAACATTCCCAGCTAAAGCCCCGGAAGCCTGATGCTGATGATGCCCCTGCTCAAAACCAGTTAAAACCAAAACTATCTGCATAGCTAAATCCCACCACAGCTGAGTGAGAAAATATTTATTCAGTAAATTTGGTTTACTGACCCTGTTTTATTTTCAAAATGTTTTAGGATGTCAAAAGATAGGATTAATAAGATTTTAAAATCGTTGTTAGAGAACTTTTAAGAGAGAACAGTTTAACAACACTTTAAAGGTATAACTTTTTAAGATTTTCCTAAAAAAACAATGTATAGACTCATACAGAAAATGCTGTGTAGGAAAGCAGGAGATCTGTGTGTATGAAAATGATATTGAAGATAAACACCTGTATACTCTTTTCTGTTAAAGTACCTCCAATTACTCAGAGCTACCAGAGCTTCTTGGTGAGCAACAGAACTTCAATCAGAGCTCTGAGGAAATGTCCAGTGCAAAGCAAACACTCCAAAAGTGCACAGTCATTATATGTATGAATATTTACTGATGAGATAAAACCCTGCAGTCCCGCCAACACCCATCTCATAATGGCCTTTCAGTTACCACAGTCATTGGTTCAATGAACAGGTAGCCAGTCAATCACAGGGCTGACATATAGAGACAGACATGCTCACATTCACACTTAAGGGCAATTTAGAGTCACTAATTAACCTAACCTGCATGTCTATGCACTGTGGGAGGAAGTCGGGGTATCCGGAGAAAAATGCAAATTCCACACAAAAGGGCCCCAGCCAGAACCCAGAACCCTCTTGCTGTGAGGCACCAGTGCAAATTACTGCACCACCATGCTGTGCAGCTGGCAGTTGTTTAGTAACATTATCCCTTACATAGCCTACTGTAGTCTGTACATGTTAAGTTACCCATATTACACAAACTCGGTGAAAAAGTTGAAGTGTCCCAGCGTTATGCTGGGTCGAAAAACTGAAGACACAAACCCAAAACAAAAGCTCACAGTCTTCTTTTGCCTGTGACCCTACGCGTGCTGCAGGTGTAGCCAGTAAAAAGATAGGCAGCACATTATGGACATGCAGCTTTAATTGCGATTCCAAGTTCTGGAACAACTGGATCACAAAACGTTTCTAGAACACAACCCCAAGGCCACAGCCCCTGTCAACGAGCTTAATTCTGCACAACGGAAGCAAGCAGTTAAGTGCTTTTAGTTTGACAGTAAAATTGATCTACAGTGCAGTTTCCTGCATTTGGTGTTTCATCAAAGGGTTGGTCATTCAGTTTGCCCAGCCCTCTTCCAGTTATTTTTGTGGCAACGTAATATTTCTGTACAGCACAGAGTTGACAGCGATGCACATTTGCTCTATAGACGTCTAACAGACTGTTGATTCTCACTGGTCCTGCACTTATGATGCTTGCTGGCCTCCTCTTTCTGCTCCTCCTCACAGGTAAGGTTTCTCTCATCCTCACAGTGTCCCTGTTGCTCTGGATAATCCACAGACCTCTCTGTGAACAGCTTTCATTGGAATTAGTTTCTACCATGAAAATTTTCTCAATGGAAACTACTCAGAGTGAAGACTGTAGCTAATCAAGAGTAACGCGTTTTTGAAAAGAGGTGATGCTGTTGAATTTTTAAATTCTTCATGCTGTGGGCACCACAGGTGAATTCCATCCACCTCCCATGTTTTGGGAGAGAGGCAGAAATCTCAGAGACAGATATCTCAAAACCTGGACAAATAAACAAAAAACTATCTGCATAGCTAGATACCACTAGAGGTTGAGTGAGAAATTAGTTTTTGTTATTATCTTATTAGCTTATATACACCCAGTTGCCAGTTCATTAGGTACACCTAGCTAAAACAAATGCAGTCTAATACAACAGTACTGCAATAAATCCTCCAATGAAGGTTATAATGTTCAGTTTTTGTTGGAACGGTTTTAAAGAGGTGTTGAAGTGAACAATATGTGATCATTTTGGAAGATGTAGTTTGTGTTTCTGTTGAATTGCATTGGGCTTCAATGGGAGGTGTTTCTGATATTTAGCCTACTCTGACTGATATAAACATGGTGGACAAAATATTATAACTTCTTATTGTAATGCAATACAACTCAATAGCACCACACACTAAAGCCAGCACTGTAGGTAGCATTTATTGCAGGGATGTTGAATTGACTGAGCAATTGATTGTATATAAATTAAACAGCTTTCTAAATTACTGCAACTGAATGAGGTTTTCAAACAGTTCTGAGTGTTTCTGGTCATGATTATCAACATGCATTTGGTGGTGTTTATAGCAGATGGATCTCAAATGGAGAGCCTTTTTATACTTAGCGTGCTGTAAAAATGCCCACATTTAAACAGCATTTAGTGGATGAGTAGAGCGTCTGCCAACGCCCATCTCATGAGGCCTTCGTGTGACCACAATCACTGAATTTTAATGCAGATATTTGTGAGCTGGATTTATATTTAATGATTGACTGACAGGGCGACATTTCCATACAACTAGCATGGCTAAAAGTCATCAAATTCATGGTGAATTCAGAAGCTGTGGATATGTACAATGATTTTATTTAAATGACTGAGAGAACATAACTCAAATATAAGAGTGTTTCATAGAGAATTTGTCCTGATGTTTTCACTGTAGATGGGGAGTCCTCTGAGCGTAACTGCAGGTATGCTGATGTTTTAAATCACTTGAACTTGACCAAAGACAAAGAACTGTTCCTCATAACCCGGCCTGTTAACAACCACGAACAGCCCACAGAGGTAACCCTGGATGTGCTACTTTATGCCATTCTAGATGTGGTAAGTGGTTGCTTATAAATACAAATAACAATTATTATTTCCTGTTGAGGAGGTAATATTTCTTCTGTTTCTAAGTTTGTCTGTGACATAACAGGATATCACAAAATCACATTGTATCTGCTGAAGTTTCAAAAGTAATTATTATTCACTCTGCCAAAGAGAGAATGTTTTCATGTATCTGTTCATTACCAAGATATCTCAGATAATTTAGTGGAAAGCTAGGGCATAAGCCCACACCACCATGTGGATGGTACGTTTTCAGTACAGCAGGGGAAACAAAAAAATGAAAAAGTTTGAAAAGTGTAAACACAACAGTGGCTCACTGGCCATAATTCTTATTGTAACAGTTAAGGCACTCAAATACTGGCATATTGTCAGTAAGGAAAAATAAATAACAAGACCAATGCTCCATCGTAAGACTCTGACCTGTTGATAATTCCTAAACAGCTGCAGCTTGTGCTTGTTTATACAGGGTATAAGGGTATATCATCCATCAGCAAATGTGTTGATGATGTGGTGATTACAAAGACAATAAAATTATTCCCCAACCAGAAAGCCTGGATGAATGGAGAAGTGAGGACCCGATCCAGAGCCAAAAAAGCTGCCTTTTGGTCAGGTGACAAGGAAGCAAACAAAACTCCTCAACAAAGAGTCAGCTGTTAAGTCTGAGCCACCAACTCAGGTTGTGAAATACTGAAGTTTTAGCCGCGCTTCCACGAAATACTTCAGTATAATATGTCACAACTCGTGCTCGTGCACAGGACAAACTAATGCTGTGCGTTACTCATGCGAGTTTGAAGGAACACTGAAGGGAGGGGTGTATTTGTTTTGCTGTTGAGTTCAAATATCAACAAGCTTTCTCCAGAATCGTAGACTACACCTTTAATAGAATAAGAAATTTGAAACCAACCTGTGAAGCCCAAGACAAATTTCCACATTGTGGACAATAAAGATTATTATTATTAAATATAGATTTTGTGCAGCTTTGGTGGAGATTTGTGCTCTCTGAGTTCTAGTCTAGATTTGATGTGTGTTAACTGGAGTGCTGCTTGTTTACTCATAGTATCTGTGTCATATGGACTCTGATGTTTACGAACTTGTAGTAAATTGTGTTAACTGTGAATTTGGAAAGATTTTCACACATATTTCTTTGTTCATAGAAAGAGAAGGAGCAGAAACTGGTTCCTTACATTTGGATTAATATGGTGAGTTCTCTCTGAGGAAGAAAGCATTTTTTGATTGAATCAATTCTCACCTCTCACTTTGTTGGGAAACTCAAATTTCTTTTGTTTAAATGCATTTTGTCCCCTCGTTTCCTCTGTAGTTCTGGAAAAATGAGTTCTTTGCCTGGGATCCTAATGACTTCTGTGGTATTAAGAGATTTTCTATTCCTGCTGAAATATTGTGGAAGCCAGATATAACTATTGAAGAAATGTAAGTTTGAATGTGTGCACATGTCACACTCACAAATCCACAGTCACTGGTGATAGGACATCATGTTACTGTTAAGAATTGACACAAAAACTGAAGCATTTAGATGCCAAATCACTCAGCTGTTTAGCAATGGTATTTAAACATATTTTGTTTATTTACAATAATAATTATTACTTTTATGTATTGTATTTTTACTACGCAATGACTTATCAAAGCCAATCAAGATTAAACTAATGACACACCAACTGGTGACTCCAACCTCTCAAACTCCTGTTGTGCCAACAAATTATAATAATAATTTGTTTGTAATACCTGTTATCTTTGAAAAACAAACACTGAGAAGGTATTTGGGAAAATGGTGCACCCATAAAATATGTAGCATCTTGGCTTTTAACATTAGCTAAAACTTTATTATTATACAGCCAACAAATTACAGAAATTGTAATTATTTTGTGCATACAATGTATCAGAGCGGGTCATCCCCTGATTCCAGGGTTGGCAGTTTGATCCCTGCCTTGCTTGAGCAAGACATTGAGCCCCAAATTGCTCCTTCTTCTCCCAGTTGTGATTGGCAGATAGACACACCTTATATTGTGTTCAGCAAATGTACCTGAAACTATACATGTAATTTAAAATATGTGTGTGTTTGTTCTCATACAGGACAGAGAAGGATAAGGCCCCTCCGAGTCCTTATGTCAGCATTTACTATGACGGTTACGTTGCACTTACGAACGACCAGGTGGTTGTCAGCACCTGCAGGATGCACGTTTACAAATTCCCCTTCGACATTCAGAGCTGCACCCTCTCCTTCAAGTCTGTTGTACACACCAGTGAGCCAGTAACCTGTTGTGTTTCAAAGTTTTATAAGTTCCTATAAGTTGATTATGTGTTCTCATGTCTGTTTGAGTTTGAATGCATATGTGTGCTTTCAGTTTATTGTCACCTGAACACACATACCAAAGAAACCTCAGTTTTATTTTTATCTCCCACCTCAGTCGATGAAATACAGCTTGCTCAGTATTTCAACTCTTCAGAGATCATGGAGTGGTCTCACCAGTTGATGCGGACCCAGTACGAGTGGCTGTTCATCAACATGACGGCCACCAACAAAACTATCAACATTTTTGGTTTCATCCAAAGCGCGACTGTTTTCACTGTAAGTATTTCTGGACACACAGAGGTGCAAAGTAAACATTTTCCATTTCCACCTCTGTGTGTCGAAAGTAAGTACAAGTACTTTATTTAAAGCAGCTCTGTGGAACTTTTCATTTTGTGTTGATTTTGGCGGTCCCTGTGGACAAAGGTGATAGTGTTTCACCTAACGTTAGGTTACACGTTCCCTCTGCTTCACTCCCCGCTGCAAGGAGACTACTTCTCCGCGAGGAGAGTGGGCGGCAGCTCTGGAGACGGACCTTCAGTTAGCGGCTGAAGCAACTCGAATTCAGATAAATGATTAAATCTTTGCTAAGATCAAAAAATAGGAAAACTAAAAAAAGGAAGTGATAGATAAATTAAGTTTTGATTCAGGTGGCACCCTCTCCAGGACACCACCGAGAGACTCCAAAAAGGCCGGATACACCGATTACCTTGTTTTTGTAACCTGTGCTCTACAAACCTGTAATTTATGTATAGATAAACGTCCTGACCCTTGAACATCATTTCACAGATCACCATCAAGAGGAGGTCTACCCTTTACATCATCAACTTCATGCTGCCTGTCCTGTTCTTCTTGTGTCTGGACTTGGCCTCCTTCATGATCTCAGACAGCGGGGGCGAGAAGCTCAGCTTCAAGGTCACTGTGCTCCTTGCTGTCACAGTATTACAACTTATTCTGAATGAAATTCTGCCTTCCTCGTCAAACAGGATTCCACTTATAGGTAAAGAAGCTCAGACTCATTCCTTTATTGGACTGCACTTTGTATGAGCAGGAGCAGCACATACTGATTCAATGAGTGGTTATTTGTCTGCATTAATGATGCTGCCTGTCCCCTTTAGTGGTCTACTGCATTGGGATTTTCAGTTTAATGATGCTGAGCCTCCTGGAGACGATTTTGGTGATGTATCTGATGAAGAAAGACTCTGCATCTCAGGACGACGAGACAGACGAAGACCAAAGCCTAAGTGAGGACTGTGAGGACAAACGAGGTAAAGTCAGCTCCCACAACTGTTATAGAGGTGAGATTCACCACAACAGATAGGGAAGTTTGGATATATAATTATGATCTCAAAAGATAAAGTCAGACATCTGGTCAAATTACAAAGCATCATAGAAATCACCCTTTAGTGACTTGAATTCTCTGAAACAGGCACATGTAAAACTTATATACAAAATGGTTAATTGTGTTAGTTTGAATATGCACTGACCATGTGTCGCCTCTTTTCAGACGGTAATAAATTGATTCACTATCTGTCTGTCTGTGATGTGTCTCCTGGTGAGACGCCATCTGAACTGCTGCCTGTGGCCAAAGAGGTTAGGATTTAATTTTCACTTTTTCAATTTTAAAAAGATTATTAAACTTTTTTTTCATATTTCACATTTTTCCTGCAGAAATAGTCTCTATGAAAAGTGTTGACATTGTGTTCTATGGATTATCCAGGCTGATAGGGACACTGTTCCTCAAAAAAGATTTTGCTGGTGAATTTCATTTTAATCTGGAGCACTGCAAATAAAATTACATTCATCCTTATTATATCGTGGTCACTGAAGTCTTGATTTTGATGGAAGGTGCTTCACTTTTCGTAACCAGACACAAATGACACAGGTGTTTGTTTACAATTCTAAACTGATGTGGCAGTATTAAACTGCAGGTAAAGACTGCAACAGTGAAACTTAGCTTGAGATCATGCAGCTTGTGTTATTTGTGTAACCACCACCAACAACAACAATATTCCATGATATAGAGGGGTTTCCAGTTTACAAACAATCGAGGATGCGGAGGGGTAGAAAACATATCCCCACAATATCATGAGAGCTTTTATATGGACATTTTTGGTATTTAATAAATACACTACATTAAACAACTGTCTGAAAAAAGTAAAAAACAGTCTAAGTTGTCTTATTTTTAATGTATTTTATTAAAAAACACCCCACACAGACCCCACACAACAGTGGTGACATGGAGTTTCCTTGACAGTCTGGTTATACCAAAGAAAACAAGGTCACAAATAGATGCGTGTACAGCCCTTCTTAGCTCTCTGGTCTAACCCTTGGCCATATCTCATATATATGTGTGTATGTGAGGGAGTGTTTAAATAAAAAGTGACAATGGCTGTCCTTTTTGTTGATTCTATTGTGTTTCTATGCTGAAGTTTTTATAGACTTTTCTATAGGCTTTGTGTAGCATAGTGGTTCTACATGCAAGTCAGTGCATTCATTAGATGTTTTCAGAGAGTTACAAGGTTCTGTAAATACATTGTGAAAACAATACAGCAACACACTGACATTAAAAAGAAAATGTACTTTTGAATACTTAAGTATTTTTAAAAGCAAGTAGGCTACTCCAGTACTTTCACTCAAGTAAAATTTTGACTGAGCAACTTTTACTTGTAGTGGAGTAATATTTGACCAGGAGTATCTGTACTTTGACTCAAGTAATGGGGTTGTGTACTTTGTCCACCTTTGCAATTGACACAAAAATGTGAATGTCAAATGCAGTAGCTATATTAGCATAGTTACGCTATTTAACCACAGTTTCACTTTTTAAACCACTTTTTCAGGGTAGCAGCAGCCAACTGACGGAGGAGTCCCATGACTTGAAAAAGCTCTCAGGTGAGCTGAGGGATGTGGTGAAAACACTGGCTGTGCTCCTCAACAGCAGGAAAGAGAAAGAGAAGCCCGGCTACTGGAAAAGAGTGACTAAAACAATCAACAGAGTTTTCTTTATTTTCTATGTCATAGTTGCCAGTCTGTTTTTAGTCTGTATGTTTTTCAATTGGACTAATGCATAAGAATAATAGTGCTAAATAATGAAACATACTGAGGTTGTAAACACTGACTGACAACAACACTGAAAAATAAACATACAGGTGTTGGCAAAATTGTTGTCCTACATCAATATATCTTTACTAAGTAATGTGGGCAATCCTTGTAATCCATCCAAAAACCTATTCAAAATATTTAAAGAATGAAGCATGCAATTAAGGGAAAGCAAATTCATATCATACATGTTCTCACAGCTTTGTTTTGTCCTGCAGGAATTTTATCTAAGATTTTCTTTCATTCTCCCATGTGGAAATGCAATGTAATTAATTGCTATTGTCAAGCGTTTTGTTTGCCTTTTCTGCATATAAAACATAATGTGTAGGCCACATTGCCACTTTTTGAATTTAGTTTTTTATTTAGTTTTCATTTAACATATTTAAAATTAAAAAAAAGATGAATTTCAAAATGTGTCAAATAGTCAAATTCCCAAATAGATAATAACACAGATCATAGTGAAATTATTATTATTGTCATTATCAGTACCCTATGCTGTTCACTGTTAAGATGTTGCATCTGCAAGCACATCCAAAATGTGTATTCCAAATTAATACAACTTACATGTGGCCTACAAATATCTGTAGCTTTTAATAGCTCTTTAAAGCAGCACTACAGCTATTTTGGAACAAAGCACAGCAGTGCTTTGTGCTAAATGCTAACATTATCCTGCTAACATGCTCACAATAACAATGTTAACATGTAGATGTTTAGCTGATATAATGTTTACCATCGTCAATATCACAGATTAGCATGTTAGCATGCTAGCATGTGGTAATTAGCGAAACTTTCATGGTAATCCATCCAATAGTTGTCAAGACATTTCACTCAAAACCACAAATGTCAACCTCGTGGTGGCACTAGTGGAAAAGACAGAGGATCACCAGATTCAGTAAGATTCATCCTCTGGGAACCATTAATGTGTGGACAAGATTTTGTTCCAGTCCATTCAGTAGATGTTGAAATATTTCAGTCTGAAGGCCAAAGTGGTGGATCAACCACCAAATTAACATTGCTATCCCTTGAGCCAAGGCGCTAACATGACTAAAAAAATATAATCAAAATGCAGCAGATATCCTGGCTTTTAGTCCCTAGTATGCATCAAGCCCTCCAGTTTGTACACAGGCTGTCTGTTAAAAATTTGTAGTAATATGAGTAATTTCCTCTGACTTGGCTTCTCCAGAGCCACAGAAGTCATTCTGCAACAGTTTTGAAAGGCTGCGTAGGGGGCTACTTCCTGTGAGAAGTAATGTGACTTTAACATGTAAAACTGGTCCAGTGCCCCTTTAACAGTTTGAAACACATCTGTAATATTCTGAAGATATAAAATGTGTTTTTCTATATCAGTTCAGTAATATCATGTTGTTTTTCTGTGGTGTTCCTTCTCATCTCTATCTGCAGTACTCTGCTTTGTGTATTCATAAAGGAATAACAGTCCTGATGTCTGCTTTTTATACTGGCTCTGAAGAGATGTAACAGATTCTTTGTAATGCAGAAATAAACAACAACAACAACAACAACAACAACAACAACAACAAACAGACTTTTCTCTCAATTTTTTCTTTGTTTGTGAGTGCATTTTTTAATATATTTATTTAGATTATTAAATGACTCAATACTATCTGGTTATATTACTGGTATTGCTTGTACACATTTATGTGCTGTTCTGCAGTGGTAGAATGTAATCAAGTACATTTACTCAAATACTGTACTTAAGTACAAATTCCAGGTACTTCTACTTTACTTGAGTATTTCCATTTCATGCAACTTTATACTTCCACTCCACTACTGTACATCTCAAAAGCTAATACTGTAATTTTTACTCCACTACATTTGTCTGACAGCTTTACTTACTTTTCAGATAACAATTTTTCCATACCCATTATGTCCAGTGAAAACCATATATCTCCAAGGTTGTGATTATAATTTTTTGTGATAAACTAAAGGATTAATTGTTCCTTTACAAGTTGAGAAAATTCTCCTACTTCTTAAGCTAAATAAACTATATAAAATCCCCCTTGTATTTGCTGGAAAATGCATCGTCACAAAGCTGAAAAGAGGCTGTTTTTCTGAGCTCATGAAAAGTTGACTTTTTAGAGATACTTGGGGAAGGAAGGGAGAAACGTGAAGCAAAGATACTATGTGAGGTGAAAGAGACAGCTGTGTTGGTGTTCTAAAAACACGTATGAACGTAATCTAGAAATTGTTGTCTGTACATCCAGGAGTACATTTCAAACAGAAACTGCAAATAGCTAATTCGACGTGCTTTTAAATGTGATAACTTGCCAAAATGTAAACACATATTGGCTAAAAAACTGGATTACATGCATCTCGTTTCCTGTGAAGTGCTTGTGCGTGGGAAGGCAACTTTGATGGAATTGACCAGGGACTTGCGATCACAGTACATGGTATGTGTATGTGTATTATAATTTATTTTGTCGAATTAACTGAGCTACCCATAAATCTTTCCACATTCGCCCTTGCAACTGCAGAAGTACACCCTGGGGTACAAGTATATCTTGTTGGGAATCGGTGCCTTCGACTACTGAGATTAAAAAAACAAAGGGGTGGTCATTCACTTTGCCCAGCCCTCTTCCAGTGTGAGGCTGAGTGTGAGGTGATATTTCTGAACAGCACAGAGTTGACAGCGATGCACATTAGCTCTACAGACCTCTAACAGACTTTAGATTCTCACTGGTCCTGCACTCAAGATGCTTGCTGGCTTCCTCCTTCTCCTCCTCCTCTCAGGTAAGGTTTCTCTTTTTTTGTTGAAACTGTTTTAAAGAGGTGTTGATGCGAACTTTATCAAAATTTTGGCAGATGTAGTTTCTGGTTCTGTTGAATTGCACTGTGCTTTAATGGGAGGTGTTTCTAATATTTAGCCTACCCTGACTGATATAAACACGGTGGACAAAATATTATAACATCTTAATATAATACAATACAACTAACAGCTTTCCAAATTATTGCAACTGAATCAGGTTTTCAGCAGTGGTGTAAAGAGTACAGAAATGTCCTACTCAAGTAGAAGTACTGTTACCTGATTGAAATTGTACTCAAGTAAAAGTAAAAGTACTTGTGTAAAAAATGAGTCAATTAAAAGTAAAAAGTAGCTCACTTAAAAAGTACTTAAAGTAAAAGTCACTTAGTTACTTTCCCACCCTGCTGATTTTCATAATAAACAAATTTTGCCTTTGATGTATGTTTCCTCTGTGAACAGAACAATGTAAAGGTTTATGTAGTTAAAGAGAAATAGGTGTTCCAACTAATGTCATGAATGGCTTCATAAAGCACAGGTTTATGAAAGCTTATTGTGTGATCTGTAGCCCTCAGCTCCCAGTTATAATTAAAGGGAAACTTTGTTATTTTAAAACCTGGGCCCTATGTTTATATGTTTTGGTGTCAAAATGACTACAGATAGACCTTTTGTTAACGAGTAAGATCCTTTGTTTAACCAGAAACAGCATTTATATCGCAAAGCCACCAGACTACATTGACAAAAACAGTCATTTTACCTCGCAGAACACGGGAGTTACTGATGGTCTATAGCTGCCTCGATTGGTTAGTTTGTTTGTCTTATTGTGTGGTGTTTTCTGCAAGATAAAATTATTGTTTTTGTTAATGGAGTCTGGTTGCTTTGAAGAGAGATCTAATGGCTGCTCTGGTTAAACAAAAAACTTAACTAACCTTATATAATCGCCTTCTAATTTTTACCAACACAAACTGCCTCACATAACACATAACGTAACCCATTAAACATTATAAAATGTTTCCCTTTTGGGCAAACCACACGCACACACACATGTGCACCACAGCTTTGTGTTTCCCCGCTGCCTTGATTGGTGTCTGGTCCAAGTTAGTTTTTTTTTCTAGCTCTAGCTTTCTAGCTTTCTCACTCAATATTACTGCAGATATTTGTGAGCTGCATTGAAATTTAATGATTGAAGAACAAGAGTTTACAGCCATGCTAACGGGTCTGTGAATCTTTAGCGTGTTAGCATGTTAACATTTGCTAATTAGCACTAAACAAGCCGATGAGAATGTCAATAGTTTTGTAGGTATTTGGACTTAACCAAAGTATTGGACAAGTTAAAATTTTGACGTGATGATGGCACTAGAGGGAAAATTAAGAAATCATCAATTACAATTCATCCTTTGGGCGACATGAATGTCTGAACCAAATGATTTCATGTGTGGGCCAAAGTGACGGGTCAACTGACAGGATGACATTGCCATACCACTAGCATGGCTAAAAGTCATCAAACTGATGATGAATTCAGAAGCTGTGGATATGTACGATGATTAATTTAAATGACTGAGAGAACATAACTTAGACACAAGAGCTCTGAAGTTGTAATTTAAAGGCAAAATTAAGAGAATGTTAATCAGCTTGACATTTCCTGATTTCTGTCTTTTTAAGAGTGTCTCATAGAGAATTTGTCCTGATGTTTTCACTGTAGTTGGGGAGTCCTCTGAGCGTAACTGCAGTTATGTTGATATTTTAAACCACTTGAACTTGACCAAAGACAAAGAGCTGTTTCTCATGACCCGGCCTGTTAAAAACTACAAACAGCCCACAGAGGTAACCCTGGATGTGCTACTGTATGCCATTCTAGATGTGGTAAGTGCTTGCTTATAATTATAAATTACAATTATTATTTCCTGTTGAGGAGGTAATATTGCTTCCATTTCTCAGTTTGTCTGTGACATAACAGAATATCACAAATTCACATTGTATCTACTGGAAACTTAGGCCATGGGCTAAGGAGCAAGAAAGTAGCTTTTGGTCTTTACAGCACCACCATGTGGCCATTTATTTACATAATTTTGCCTCACATTTTGCCACCACCCGAACTAATTTATTCTCCGATTTGGAGACCCACACCCACCCGCACCCGCATTTTAAATTATGCCGAACAGCGCAAGCTTTCCAGATGATTTCTTTATTGTGTGTTGTATTGATGTATGAGTGTTTTCTTTAACAATATACTTTAAAGATTAGAGAGGCTGCTTTCAGTAATTGTGAATGTTTCCATGTGCGCAGTAATGTCACTGGAACAAATATCGAGATCAAAACTAAAAATCTTAACACAAGATGGCGCCACGGATGGCAGCCTCAGTACTGCACTCTCTGGCACATTTTGTGTTTTTGTTTATTTGTTTAGTTTTCTGCTCTCCCCCCTCCAGTCACATTCTTCAGGAAGGAACTTTTAAACTTTGGACTATCAGCTGGTCAAACTTTTTCTCCGGTTTTAGTCGGCGGATGGGTTTTGCTGGAGACACCGTAGTTGGAAACGAGCAGGAGTGCTCGTTAAACTGAGACAGCGGGGATTACGAACTGCGCTCCCGTCAATACATCTGGCCAACAAGATGGACAAACTGCTGCTTCTCAACAGAACAAACACGGACTTCTGCAGATCTACCGCCCTGTGCTTTACTGAGACCTGGCTTGGTGAACACATACCGGATAGCTCACTCCATCTACTGGGCTTCCAACTTCTACGGGCGGATCGCACGGAAAACAAGGGGAGGTGGAATCTGCTTCTATGTAAACAATGGTTGGTGTACAGATGTCACAATGTTGAAGAAGTCATGCAGTCCTCACTTAGAGACTCTCTTCACAATACTGCGAACCAGATCATTCTGGTCGGTGTTTACATCCATCCTCAGGCCTGTGTTAGTGAGGCCTTATAACACCGGTATTGGGGCTGATTAAGGCATTTTTTAACTACTATATCTGCTATATCGAGCACAAACCTAAGCCCGATCCTTTGTGTTACGTCAGCTGTCATTCAGGTGGTTTTACTTGCGGAGCTTTCATGGACAGCAACGCAGTGAGTGCAGCCGTTGTCAGCTCTCTGTTTCTCCTCCACTCTGCTGACCTCTGTGTGTGTAACTGCGGACAGGCATGCGGTTCCATTCATACTATAATTGATCAATCAAGAGGCCTACAGAAGTGGGGACAGAATCCTGTATAACCAGGCTAGAAACACAATGATGAAGGAGATCAGAGCAGCAAAGAAGAGCTTCATTGACAAGCTAAAAAACAATTCGGCATCAGTGTGGAGGAGCCTGAGGAGCCCCCACACTGTGGAGAACCACCAACTGGCTGATGACCTGAATGTGTTTTAGTGCAGGTTTGATAAGCCATCATTCACTCCCCTCATCCGCTCTGACTCTGACATCAAACAACCACCTCACCCCTCCCCACTGACCCCCCACCTGCACTCAGGATCTGTGAAGAGGATGTGTGTCAGCTCTTTCAGAAACAGAAAATCGGGAAGGCACAAGGGCCAGACAGCATGTCACCCTCCTGTCTGAAAGTCTGTGCTGAGCAGCTGACGCCCATCTTCACACAGATCTTCAACAGATCTCTGGAGCTGTGTGAAGTTCCCTCTTGCTTCAAATGCTCCACCATCATCCCGGTCCCCATGAAACCCTCCATCACAGGATTAAATGACTACAGGCCTGTTGCCCAGACATCTGTGGTCATGAAATCCTTTGAGAGACTGGTGTTGGCCTACCTGAAGGACATCACTGGACCCCCTGCAGTTTGCCTACTGGGCAAACAGGTCAGTGGATGATTCAGTCAACACTACATCCTGCAATACCTTGACTTCCCAGGGAAATATGCGAGGATCCTGTTTGTGGACTTCAGCTCGGCATTCAACACCACCATCCCAGACATCCTCCGCTCCAAACTCACCCAGCTCACTGTGCCATCCCCCACCTGTCAGTGGATCACAAATCTCCTGACAGACAGGAGGCAGCAAGTGAGGCTGGGGAGCATCACATCCAGCACCCGGACAACCAGCACTGGTGCCCCCCAGGGCTGTGTGCTTTCCCCACTACTCTTCTCCCTCTACACCAATGACTGCACCTCAGGAGACCCGTCTACTAAACTCCTAAAGTTTGCAGATGACACAACGGTCATCAGCCTCATCCGGGACGGTGACGAGTCTGCATACAGATGGGAGGCTGAACAGCTGGCCCTTGGGTGTGATCAGAACAAACTGGAGCTGAACACACTCAAAACTGTGGAGATGACAGTGGACTTCAGGATGAACCCCCTAACACTGCCCCCCTTCTCCATTCTGAACAGCATGGCGTCTGCTGTGGAAACCTTCCGGTTTCTAGGATCCACAATCTCCCAGGATCTAAAATGGAAGTCCAATATAGACACCATCAGAAAAAGGCCCAGCAGAGGATGTACTTCCTGCGCCAGCTCAGGAAGTTCAACCTGCCTCAGGGGCTGCTGATCCAATTTTACACCGCTATTATTCAGTCTGTTCTCTGCAGATCCATCACTGTCCGGTTTGGATTGGCCACCAAACACCTACCGATAAAGCTACCTTTTAATCATATTTATTTCAGCACCCTTTGCACTCTGCACCATTGCACTATTGTCTTACTGTCTACATTTCTTATTGTTGTTGTCTTTTATATATATATATATATATATATATATATATTATATCTGTTTATAGTTTAATGTTTATGCTTACCTTGTCGAGCTTGTTGCCCTTGTTTTTAGCTGTATCTATGTGTATTTCTGTGTATGTACATTGAGAGCAACGAAAAACCGGAGTCAAATTCCTTGTATGTGTACACATACCTGGCCAATAAAGCTGATTCTGATTCTAAAAACTGTAGTTATAAACTCAGCAGGACAGAGGAAACTCTCATGGGAAACCGAATTAAACTTTTAGCTCCTGAAATAAATGTTTTTAGACAGCTCTGATGCAGCTCAGGATTTATCAGGAGGATGCTGCTTTACTCCAAACAATTTCACTGTATGAACCTGGACTGTGTGTGTGACCTTTTGGATGTGTACAAAAACACAGAACATTATTTCTCCTTTTTTATTCATTTCTCCTGACGGAAAAATGAAGCTGCTCCTCCTGGACTGCTCCTAATTGTAGGACTGCCTGTCTACCTACATACCTGCACTCATTGCACATGATCGGAGTCCTCCACAAGGCTAGGTCGCTAAAGCTAGGAAACTAGTCGCACAAGAATGGCAGAGAAAGAAAATAAAGACAGAAGTAGAAAAGGCTACGACCAAGAACAGGTTGGATAAAGCAAGAGGTCAAACCAGAGTCAACATCGGCATGGCTTTTCAATGATGGCCAGAACCGAGGGAGTTGAAGGGCCTGAAAAGTGACGCTGTGAGTACTAACAATAGCCATGTTGGTTGTTTACGTTCATTGCTGATAATGTTAGGTGTTTTCAAACATGTGAATGAGACATTAGGTAGGTGGATACAGTTAGCGATGTGCTGCACTCCTCTCCCTAATGCTCTCTCGTGGACTCGTCCTCCAGCAGTAGTCAAGCAGTGCCCGTTCGTGTGTTTTGTGGGAGCGGCTTTCGAGGGAGGCCTGATTTTATTTTGCGTTTTTTCACCTATGGGGTGAGTCAATATATTGATCAATTTCATCACTTTTTGCTGCATTTTGCTGTGTAAAATATTTTTGTTACGACCATCCATATCATGAAGGGTACATATCAAAATTTAGAAAAAACATGGTCGTGTTTTGTTCTACCTCAGGTAGGGTTATCTGAAAAAATACAGCCCGTCTGAGCATTTGTGCCTGTACTAACTGTGTCTCCCCCACCTTTGAAATCAAAATTCTGCCCCTGAACACAACAGTGGCTCACTGGCCATAATTCTAGCATGACTCAAGCACTTTGTGGACAGGTGAAAATACAGCAGCTCTACAGGACCGTTTTGAGTGTACAGACTGGCACATGTTCAGAGATGCCACCACCCAGGAGAAACACATCAATCTCGAGGAATATACATCATCAGTGACATCATACATCAACAAATGTGTTGATGATGTGGTGATCATAAAGACAATAAAATCATTCCCCAACCTGGGGAAATCATTCCACAGCCCCCTGTCTTTCGGTCAGGTGACAAGGAAGCATACAACACTGCCAGAGACTGAAAGCTGGCATCAAGGAGGCAAAGCGGAGACATCAAGAGAGACTGGAGTGAGACTTCAACACCAACAAAACCAAAGATACAATATGTAGCAGGCGATCCAGAACATTACAGGCTACAAAAGCAGGAGCGCCCCCATCATGTGTGAGGCCACATTGCCAAATGAGCTTAACACCTTTTATGCTCAGTTTGATCTCCTCAACAAAGAGTCAGCTGTTTGGTCTACTCCGCCTCCCAATGACCAACCACTGTCAGTATCCACAGAGGATGTAAGAAAAGATGAAACCTTGAACCCTTGAACCCTTGAAGAAGAACCCTGATGAGAGTGAATATGAGTGAAGCTGCTTGGCTCAATAATATCCCAAGCCGTATACTAAGAACATGTACCAACCTGCTTGTTGATTCCATCACTGACATTTTTAACATCTCACTGTGTTCCCACCTGCTTCAAGACAGCCACCATTGTCTCTGTACCTAAAAGGTCTGCAGTGTCTAGTCTAAACAACTACCGCCCTGTGGCACTCACCACCATTCTGATAAAGTGCTTTAAGAAACTGGTTCTCCAGCACATCAAAAACAACATTCCAGCCAGCTTGGACCCTCAACAGTTTGCAGCAGATCCACAGAGGATGCCATATCCACTGCTGTCCACTCAGTCATCACACATCTTGAAAATAACAACACCTACACCAAAATGTTGTTTGTTGACTTCAGCTTAGCATTCAACACAATCTCTCCCATGAAACTGATTGGCAAACATAGCACTCTGGGCTTGAGTACCACACTCTGCAACTGGATATTGGACTTCCTCACAAACAGACCCCAGACTGGTCAGATTGTTGTCACACCTTGTCCACTCCAGTGCTCAACTACAAAGCCCCCCGGGGCTGTGTGCTCAGCTTCCTCCCGTTCAGGTTGTGCACTCATGACTGCAATCCCCTGTTGTGAAGTTTGTGGACGACACCACCATCGTCGGCTGGATTACAAACAATGGTGAGACTTCATATCTGGAGGAAATCAACAATCTTGCAGAGTGGTGCACAGAGAACAAGCTACTGCTCAACGTTACCAAAACCAAGGATTTTAGAAGTGAAGACACACACCCCTGTGTCCATCAATGGAGCTGAGGAGGAGCAGGTGAACATTTTCAGGTTCTTGGGAATCAGCATCACAAAGAACCTGTCATGGTCATCTCACATCTCCACCCTGGTTAAGAAAGCTCAGAAACTGCTGTATTTCTTAAGGAAACTTAGGAGAGCAAAATTCCCATGCCGGGTTCTCATCAACTTTTACAGAGGAGCAATAGAACGCATCCTGACTGGAAACATTACAAATTGGCATGGTTTGTACATGGCTCAGCACAGGAGGGCTCTGCAGAAGATTAAAATGGATTAAAACCACCCAGAACATCAGTGGTACCCATCTACTTCTGTGAGGTGAGGTGCCTGCATAGAGCCCGAAGGATACTTAAAGACAATACCCACCCCATCCACAGCCTGTTCACCCTGCTGCCATCTGACAAGCGATACAGAAGTATCCGCTGTCGTACCACCAGACTCTAGAGCAGCTTCTTTCCTCAGGCTCTGAGACTACTCAGTTCATCCCCTGCACTCCACCATAATTAATAGTTTTTGGTTATATTTAGTTTTTTGTCTGTGTAGCATAAAGGGACTATAAAGTAAATTAACCCTTAAACCCCTTGAACCCTTGAACCCTTTGACCATATGCTTAAATTCTGTATTCTCTACAACGGTGTAAGGTCGCATATCTACAGCGATAAACACTCCATATCATTGCTTATTACATTGTCACGGTCCGAATCTGCAGTGACAGGCTGTACTGAATGGTTCGGGATGAATACACGTACCGTTACACCCCTGTTCATCGCATACACACACACACACACAGATAGACACACACCTACTTCAGCAACAAACTTCTGACTTTACTGCTAATGGCGCTGTTACTGTTGCCGCTTTTTACGGAAACGAAGCACATCTGACCTGTGATACGGCACTGTTCATTCATTGCACTTGACTCAGTTTAATACTACTTGCACTTAACTGTCTTAGTACTTCATTTTTTATGTCTTTTTTTAATGTATTAGTGTGTATTGTGTATGCCGAGCACTGAAGAAATAAGATTTTGTTCCCCTGTATACTGAATATTGTATTTGGAGAGAATGACAAAAAACTGCACATATCAATGTGCACATATCAGCTCAGAGTGACCCTGAAAATTTCAGACTCATTTGAAATTTCGCACAATTCATATTTGTACTAAGCCCTAATATTCCCGGACAGAAGATATTCTTCAAAAATCATGGTCGCCATCAGCCATTTAGCCTGTAAAAGTGATGATTGGTAGTGGATCCAGATGCAGTTTAAGAATGTCTAAACTTTGTCTATTAATAAAATAAGAAATATAGATTTTGTGCAGACTCGGTTGTTTACTCATACTATCTGTGTCATATGAACTCTGATGTTTGCGAACTTGTCGTAAATTGTGTTAACACTGAATTTGGAAAGATTTTCAGACATATTTCTTTGCTTATAGAATGAGAAGGAGCAGCAATTGGTTCCTTACATTTGGATTGATATGGTGAGTTCTCTGTGAGGAAGAAAGCATTTTTTGATTGAATGAATTCTCACCTCTCACTCTGTTGGGAAACTCAAATTTCTTTTGTTTAAATGCGTTTTTTCCCGTGTTTCCTCTGTAGTGGTGGAAAAGTGAGCCCATTGCTTGGCATCCTAATGACTTCTGTGGTATTGAGAAATTTTCTATTCCTGCTGAAGTATTGTGGAAGCCAGATCTAACTATTGAAGAGATGTAAGTTTGAATGTGTGTACATGTCACACTCACAAATCCAGTCACAGCATTATGTTATTACGGTGGCCGACAAGGGAAAATGCGTTACAGCGGCCCAAAACATTTTCATTAGTGGGGCTAAATGGAACAGCTTGATAAGTATTCTTTTTAACATTTGGCCTTTTATTTACAATAATATTTATTACTTATATGTATTGTATTTTTACTGCGCAATGACGTATCAAAGCCAATCAAGATTAAACTAATGACACACCAGCTGATGACTCCAACCTCTCAAACTCCTGTTGTGCTAACAAATTGTTCAAAGTCTAGTGGACATCCTAAAGATACCTGTTATCTTTGAAAAAAAAAATGTTGAGAAGGCATTTGGGAAAATGGTGCAACCATAAAATATATAGCATCTTGGCTTTAGCTAAAACTTTATTATACAGCCAACAAATTACAGAAATTATAATTGTATTTACAATGTATCAGAGCTGGTCATCCCCTGATTCCAGGGTTGGCAGTTTGATCCCTGCCTTGCTTGAGCAAGACATTGAGCCCTAGATTGCTCCTTCTTCTCCCAATTGTGATTGGTAGATACCTTATATTCTGTTCAGCAAATGTACCTGAAACTATACATGTAATTTAAAGTATCTGTGTGTTTGTTCTCATACAGGACAGAGAAGGATAAGGCCCCTCCGAGTCCTTATCTCATCGTTTACAACGACAGTTACGTTGAACTTGCCAACGACCAGATGGTTGTCAGCACCTGCAGGATACACGTTTACAAATTTCCCTTCGACATTCAGAGCTGCACCCTCTCCTTCAAGTCTGCCATACACACCAGTGAGCCAGTAACCTGTTGTGTTTTGAAGTTTTATAAGTTCCTATAAATTGTTTATTTATTCTCATGTCTGTTTGAGTTTGAGGGCATGTGTGTGCTGTAGCGGAAACTGTAGCAGATTTAATAGTTGATAATTAATTAATACCCGAAATATGTATGATAACTGATAACTCAAAATTATACATTATAAACATTTAAATGGGTACAAAAGATGATGGAAAGTGATGGAACTCAACTTCAGCTATCAGAAACAATTAGTTTTATGTTAAATAACTGAATTTAGCCTTAAATTCATGTTTGGACGCCACCCTATTTTGGAAAAACAGGAAAACCTGGAATTAATTAGTTGAGCCTCCTAATCTCAAGGCTGCAAGGGGGTTCTTATCCTAGTGACCTTCATATTTCATACACCAAAACCAAGTGACCAAGTTCTTTATAAATGAAATATTTATTAAACTACTAAACTACACACAGAACTAACCACTACCAGACAGAATAAATGTAACAATGAATAAATGCAACAATGGTTAAATACACAGAATACAACGATGAAAACTTAATGAATGAATGAGGACCATTTTATACCGGATGACGCAGAGATTGATTATTACATAGTATATTATAGATATAGCCTATTGTGGTATTATTATTATAAACATATTGAATTATGGAAACTGGAGATCGCTAAATGGATGAAGTTTGAAATTAACCAGTGAAAATCACCTTAATGCATCGTTCAACAGCTGAGAGTATTTGGAAGCACCAGTGAAATACTTTGAATACTTCCTATTTTTGAACATATCTAATTTCTACTGACTAGGTTTTATTGTCAGGCCTACATGATAACATAGGCATACCAGGGAATTCTTTATTGTAAAAACCTAAAACTGATAAAACTTCAGTTCTGATTTTGATATAATCATGAAAGGGGAATCCTATTCTCATGGTACTAAATAGCACTAACTTAATTTAATAATCTAGGCCTACGTAGCATCAACCCCCACTATCACAGGAAAAGTAGAGTTTCACCTATGGCCAGGGATACGATGTTCTGGAGGAGAGGGAGGAAGAGGAAGGCTGCGGCATGTGGACCAGCGGAGACGAAGGTGTTTCATCCCCAATGAAGGCATCTCCATTGAGCATCTTTGGTGGCTCTCTTGATCCCACGTAGGACCCAGGCAAGTCTGTCTCTCTCTCAGCAGGTGGCAGGGTGACATCTTCATGCACCCCCACTTTGGATGCACTGGCAAGGCAGTAGCTTGCTTTAAGTTCGTCACAACCATCAGGCTGAAGCGGCTTCAAACTCTGAAGATTTCTTCTTTAAAGTTTTGTGGATGAGGCCAGTGGCCCACCCCCCCCCTCGGGAGCCTGGTTCAACCAAAATCAGCAGATGAGGGGCATCAGAGAAGAAGAGAAGCCAGCACATAGAGACCTCTTCTTGTTTATAGTGGTCTGTGAGGAGGCAGGATGCCAACTAGCAACGGTGCAAAATTTCATCTCCACCCTATAATTCCGATCAGTTATTTTCTTTTGTTTCTAATTTCCTTTCTAACTAATAACTGAAGTGTATGACATACTTAATGCTTCCATGTTTAAAAGTTTGGCCTCCTCAGCTGTTGAATTATATAAAACACTCTTATTAATCACTAGTAATAACTGTTAAACAGCATTAACTCAGGTTTAAAATATTATCATCTGATCCATACATGCAAATTATATATATATGCATATGTGTACATGAATGAGCAAGATACAGTACTTTTAATACACATCAGTGTCTCTTGATTTAAATGAGTGTCCACTCCAACTCTCTCTCAGTTGAAGGCACACACACACATACTTATCTGTGCTGGACTGTGGGGTCAGACTCTGAAAGAAGTTCTGTTAGTTCAGTTATGATAGCAAATGACACATAAACTTACTCCTGTACATAGATTTCGATATATGTATATATTTGTCTGTATAGTTGTAGCAAAAGAAATGGTTAAAATACATTTTCTAGTTCCTCAAGTAACTCTTATCTCTGTCTAAAGAATGCAGAGGAGGAGGGGTGAGAGGGGTCAATCAGACACACAGGCACCCTGATTTCGAGCATGCAAGATTTTGGCATTTGAACACATTGTAACAGTTTTCTGTAGTCCTTTTACATTTTTCCTTCAACATATCACATATAATTGTGCAGAGTCGTATTAAAGTCAGTTCGGTATTACATAGAGGATTCCTTTATCCACTGAGTTCAGAGGGTGTAGTGGAATCTCCTGGTATCATTGTGGATGGGTTTGCCATCAATTTATGACCATCGTAAATTGCCTTACTAATTCCATTAGAGGCCTGTGAAGTTGGAATATAGGAAAATTTCCTGTTGAGTTTTAGCAGGCCTCAGTTCCTTGACACAGAGGGCCCTGTGCATAAACTTCTGGTTTATTACAGATTACAGATTTAGCTTGTTCATTATAAGTTTATCAGCTCAGCACACAACAATGTTTTCATGACTTTCACTGTGTATTGTCACCTGAACACACATACCAAAGAAACCTCACAGTTTTATGTTTATCTCCCACCTCAGTCGATGAAATACAGCTTGTTCAGTATCTCAACTCTTCAAAGATCACGGAGTGGTCTCACCAGTTGATGCGGACCCAGTACGAGTGGCTGTTCATCAACATGACGGCCACCAACAAAACTGTCAACACTTTTGGCTTCATCCAAAGCATGATCGTTTTCACTGTAAGTATTTCTGGACACGCAGAGGTGGAAAGTAAACATTTTCCATTTTCACCTCTGTGTGTCTAAAGTAAGTACAAGTACTTTACTGAAGTATCTCCATTTTGTGGGTCTTTATATTTTTTTTATGACAGCAATAATTTGCAGATTAAAATTTTACTGATTGAGGGGCTCTATTTTTATGGCGCAAGTNGAACGATAACTGGGACAACAAGTGCGAAGCGGTAGCTCTTGGACACACAGACTGTGTAAGCTAAGAAAAAAAAAGATTGAGAAAAAACACACACCCTGGACCAATCCCTGCCCTGGACAGACATGGGCACGCCCACCTCATTATCATACAGGCATAAGAAAAATTGGAAATCTTATGTGGGGAAATACAGAGAACAGATAAATCATTAAACCTTTGCGCAGATCAAAAAACAGGGTAAATAAAAAAAGAGAGTGATAGATAAATGAAGTTTTGATTCAGGTGGCACCCTCTCCTGGACCCCACCCAGAGGCTCCAAAAAGGCTGGCTACTCCAAACTGCTGTTCTGTGCATAAGCCCAGACAACAGTCAGAGCCTTCCACTCAACAGCCCTCAGTCGCATCATGGCACTCAGCTGGTGGGCCCAGCCAGCTCCCTCCACCCTGGACATTTAAAGAAAAGAATCCAGCCCCTGTGCAGGAGTTTGGTTACAGAGTTGATGCAATATGTATCACGTTGGTACCACACCACCTCCCGCACCAACTCTGGCTCCCTCCCCACCTGAGCAGTGATGTTCCATGTCCCTAGAGCCAAGGGCCCTGCCGTAGAACTCGTCTGGCCTTGCAGGTGGTGGGTCCACAAGGCAGTGGCCCCATTGGTCAAGGATGGCCACTAGGCGCTCACCGGTGATCTCTCCTCCTTTCCCTCCTTTCCCTCCTTTTATCCTGTCTTCTTTCTTCCTTCTCCTTTGTTCTTTCTTTCCTTTTTTTGTTCTCTCCTTCCTTTTTTGTTTGAATTGATCTGAAAATATGAAAATACCTAAAAATCTGAAAAACATGGTTTCCAGTGACTGCTCTTTTTCCCAATGAGCACTTTTACTTTGGGCACTGGAGTGTATTTTACTACGACTGTTTATTTTGTTGAGCAAAAATCTGAGTGTAGAATTTCTTGCCTTCCTCTTTCATTACTACTTTTACCTAAGTAAACGATTTAGACGGTGGTAGGTTGGGACGGCTTACCTTGTTTTTGCAACCTGTGCTCTACAAACATGTAGTTTAGCTTTTGTCAAATGTATAGATCAGCCACCTGACGCTTGAATGTCATTTCACAGATCAACATCAAGAGGAGGTCTGCCCTTTACATCGTCAACTTCATGCTGCCCATCCTGTTCTTCTTGTGTCTGGACTTTGCCTCCTTCATGATCTCAGACAGCGGGGGCGAGAAGCTCAGCTTCAAGGTCACTGTGCTGCTTGCTGTCACAGTGTTACAACTTATTCTGAATGAAATTCTGCCTTCCTCGTC
>NTHP01000377.1:739234-763344 GCA_003416845.1 Oplegnathus fasciatus | reverse complement strand
GAGTGGTCTCACCAGTTGATGCGGACCCAGTACGAGTGGCTGTTCATCAGCATGACGGCCACCAACAGAACTGTCAACACTTTTGGCTTCATCCAAAGCATGATTGTTTTCACTGTAAGTTAAAGTACTTTCCTGAAGTATTTCCATTTTGTAAGTCTTTATATTTTCTTTCTGACAGCAATAATTCACAGATTAAAATTTTACTGACATTTGGGGCTCTATTTTTATGGTGCCAGCGGAACGATAAGTGGAACTTTACTTAACTTGAACTGCTCCCAGACCGGTAATCCTGATGCTGCGCTCATTGTTGCTGGAGACTTTAATCAGGCTAACCCCAAGAAGATCATGCTTCCACCAACATATTGACTGCGCCACATGGGAATAAACACCCTGGATCACTGCTACACGCCATTAAAAAACGGCTACAGAGCGGAATCGCTACCCGCACTCGGGAAGAGTGACCACGCGGCCATCTTGCCATGGTCAGCCACCCAGATAACAGCCATTTCTCCCTTCTGCAGATGAGAAGAAGATACCGGATACACCAGGCCAGCACTGAGAGGCTTAGGAAGAGCTTCTACCCTCAGGCCACTAGGATCCTAAATAAGGACACTGCCTAAGAATTGCCCAAAGACTATTTTTTTCTTACTTATTACAAAAATTACTTACCATAGTCAACATTGTTATTTATTACTTATTTCTAACCATTTCTTTATTCTTATTCTATTTGACACTTATTTTTATTGCACAATTGAAGGTGGACACACATTTCACTGTGATTGTACACTATGATTTAGGGCTGACACCCTGGTCGGGTCGGCTGGTTGATATGCTCTTGTCCGACCAAATTGTCATTGGTCAGAAAATCGCTGGTGCTACTTTCATAAGGAGAAAAGCTTTTCTTAATCCATTATTTTCGGGGGCAGGAGGGATATATGCAGACCTGATATATTTTGTTTTCGAGTGACAGGCTACATTGTGTTAGAAATAACATTGATTATGAATAAAAATAATATTCAAATATATTTTACTCCACAAATATGTTTCTGTTTTAATAATCGTATGGTTTAATAGACTATAAGACTTATAAGACAGGAAGTCAAAGCACCCCCATTTTCACAACTTTGAACTTGCCCAATGTAACAGAGACCGCTCGGCCTAACTTACTTTACTCGGCTCCAGACCAATTGACACCATGTCAAAGAAGTCGTCGGTGTGGCAGCATTTTGTTAAAAAGGATGACAAAAAAGTGTAATGTAAACTTTTCTCATCACAGCTCAACAACCAACACGGCATATCATCTAAAAACTGTAGGCATACGTTTGTTTTTTCACGTTGTTGCACCGTCAGCTTTCATGTTTAACACTTGATAGGCTTTGAGTGTGAACATATCAGATTTGGCATATTTCAGTATGTTTGGTCTATTAAACAGCCTTATCATTTTGTTTGAAATACATCTGCCAGCGCGTCCCCTTGCGACAGCTGCGACAGCTCCAGATGGCTGAGCCCATTTCTGTTATAAACAGTGTGGGCTAGAACAGTAGTGGAGGGTTCTGTTTATTATTATTATCATAAAATAAGACAAAAACAATTATACCTTAAAATCATTTTGTATATTCCTCAGTAGTTCTTGTGCTGGGATCACCAGTTGATATAGTTCTATTTTCAGAAATCATATGAATATGCGCAGGTGCAGCTGTTCAGCTCTGAGTCTGTTGTTATCATTTCAGTAGCCTATAAAATAATTACGTTAAGAATAATTTAATGTGCTGCAAATAGCTTTTTATGTTCATTTATAATACATTTAGGCTGCCAGGTAGAGTGCACTCAGTGCACTGTGGCTGATTTAGTTAATTTAGAGATAACGTGCAGATTTTTTTTTTCCCATCGACCAATCGATTGGTTGAATAGTAGGTAGAATTTCGGTCAACCAAGATTTTCTTTGGTTGACTACAGCCCTAGTATGATTATATGTGATCATATGAACTTCAACTTGATGACAAGCGCAAAGCTCTATAAGCTAAGAAAATGAAAATTTAGAAAAAGCACACACCCTAGACCAATCCCTGTTGTGTGGGGAAATATAGACAACAGATTGAACCTTTGATAAGGAAAATAGGAAAAAAAATTAAGTAGCTTTTGGATTAAGTTTTGATTCAGGTAGCACCCTCTCCAGGACCCACCCAGAGACTCCAAAAAGGCCGGATACTCCAAACTGCTGTTTAGTGCATAAGCCCAAACAACAGTCAGAGCCTTCCACTCAGTGACCCTCAGTCGCATCACGGCACTCAACCAGGGGCTCATGAGTATCCCCACACCTACCCAAATTGTATTGACATTTAAGGTGTGTTGACTGATTCACAACGTCAACTCATGCATTGAGTAACATTCAAGAAAACAATCCACCTTAAAAGTTACCCTTAGCTGCCGGTAGCCTTTGAGTGGCACCGTGAATTCACTTGTTTTTTCTCCAGTCTATAACTAGCAAACATTAACTAGTGTGCTCAGGTGTAGTTAATTTATGTAAACTTGCCACCATAGGAACAGTGGTTAACAATGGAGCCACAACTTGCGTGCACACATACATGTGTGTCATAGGTGGGCTCTGGTACAAATAGCACTACACCTCTGGTTCCACATCCCTAGAGCCAAGGGCCCCAGCATAGTACTGCACCCGGCCTTGCAGGTGGTGGGCCCACAAGGCAGCGGCCCCATGGGTCAAGGCCTGGCCACTAGGCGCTCACCGGTGATCTCTCCTCCCAGGCCTGGCTCCAGGAGAGGGCCCCGATGTCCTGTTCCAGGAGAGGTAGCTCGATCTGGAAGCCGCAGATTCATAAAGGATTCATGAATGAATGAATGAAACGCTCTAAGTCAGACCCCTCGCCATTGCTTTTGCATCACACAGATTAGCAAAGCAAATATGAAGCAGGAAAATAACAAACCATTAGAGCGCTGCTGTAGCGCCGCCACAATAATAGAGCTCAAGAAACTCAAGGAATCTTTGCAACCTGTGCTCTACAAACCTGTACTTTAGCCTCTGTCAAATGTACAGATCAACGTCCTGACCCCTGAATATCATTTCACAGATCAACATCAAGAGAAGGTCTGCCCTTTACATCGTCAACTTCATGCTGCCCATCCTCTTCTTCTTGTGTCTGGACTTGGCCTCCTTCATGATCTCAGACAGCGGGGGCGAGAAGCTCAGCTTCAAGGTCACTGTGCTGCTTGCTGTCACAGTGTTACAACTTATTCTGAATGAAATTCTGCCTTCCTCGTCAAACAGGATTCCACTTATAGGTAAAGAAGCTCAGACTCATTCCTTTGTTGGACTGCACTTTGTATGAGCAGGAGCAGCACATACTGACTCAATGAGTGGTTATTTGTCTGCATTAATTATTCTGCCTGCCCCTCTTAGCGGTCTACTGCATTGGGATTTTTGGTTTAATGATGCTGAGCCTCCTGGAGACGATTTTGGTGATGTATCTGATGAAGAAAGACTCTGCATCTCAGGACGACGAGACAGACGGAGGCCAAAGCCTGAGTGAGGACTGTGAGGACAAACAAGGTAAAGTCAGCTCCCACAGCTGTTATAGAGGTGAGATTCACTAATTTTTGTTAGTTTGAATATGCACTAATCATGTTTTGTGTCTAACACCTCTTTTCAGATGTTAACAAATTGATTCACTGTCTGTCTGTCTGTGATGTGTCTCCTGGTGAAATGCCATCTGAACTGCTGTCTGTGGCCAAAGAGGTTAGGATTAATTTTCACTTTTTAAAGTTTCACTCAAATGTAAAAAGAAAGAAGTTTTTCAAAGTTTATCCTGCAGAAATAGTCCCTATAAAAGACATTGTGTTCTGTGGATTGTCCAGACTGATGGGGACAACACCAAATTTATGTGGTCTTGGGTTTTCTGGTTTTGCTTTGGTGTTTCCATCAATCAAATGCTTTACAAGAAGGCAAACAATATGAGCAGCTGACAGGACAGCAGTGAGAAGGAGAAGGCGGATCGCGTTCTCACCTGTAGCGAACTGAACTCTGGTGCACTTGGAAGCGAACCGAGACCCCCGTTTTNTTTCACTCAAATGTAAAAAGAAAGAAGTTTTTCAAAGTTTATCCTGCAGAAATAGTCCCTATAAAAGACTTGTGTTCTGTGGATTGTCCAGACTGATGGGGACACTGTTCCACAAAAGAGATTTTGCTGGTGAACTTTCATTTTAATGTAATGGATTTTTTTTGGAGCACTGCTAACAAAACTACATTCAGACTCGATGTGATTCCTGGGTGAAGTTGCAACATTGTTGCATTTTTCATTTGGTTTGGTTAGTGTTCACACTGTACTTTATCAAGCGCACCAAACATTGTAAACAAATGTCACGTGGTCGAAACGGTCGCTCGTGTATTGGACAAAATATCCGAGTGAAACTCACCGTCACTTTCTGATCTCAGAAATAATGGAGCAACACCAAATTTATGTGGTCTTGGGTTTNAAATACATTTCATGGTATAGATAGGTTTCTAGTTTACAAACAATCGAGGATGCATGAAAAGCAGAGGGGTAGAAAACGAATCCCCACAATATCATCATAGCTTATGTATGGACATTTTTTGTATTTAGAAATAAAGCAACTCGCGGAAAACAGTAAAAAACTGTCTCAGTTGTCTAATTCTTAATGTATTTCATTAAAAATACAGGTACAGACCCCACACAACAGTGGTGGCATGATGTTTGCTTGACAAACTATCTTTCCAACAGTCTGGTTATACCAAAGAAAACAAGGTCACAAATAGAGGCGTGTATGGCTCTTCTTAGCTCTCTGGTCTAAACAACAGAATCCAGTGTCCATCCAACTCATCAAGAAATTGAGACAGCCCAAAGTCTTATCATCTTTTTGACTAGACATTCAGAACCTCCTCAACCTCCTCACATGCTTGGCAGAGTAGTTCAAGCTTAACGTACTCTAAAACTCTTAAACACAAGTAAAACTGATCACCAAAGCATTGATCACACAACCTGACAAACTGATCACCAAAGCATTGATCACACAGCTTGACAAACTGATCACCAAAGCATTGATCACACAGCCTGACAAACTGATCACGAAAGCATTGATCACACACCCTAGCGTATAAACCATAAACATATAGTAACAGTGTGAGCTGTGTTATCTTGAAACTGGCATTTCCAGCCATTTCTTTGAGACAAAAATGACTTAAAATGTTGATCAATAAGGTCTAAGTAATTCTGGTTTGTTAAGTTATATAGGTAATTATATTTTTTATTTGAATACATGTGGCATTTTGTTGGGAAGTGGCCATGGTATAGGCGGGATAAAACCCTCCAAGTTTGTACATTCCATGATTGTAATGGATTGCTAGATACCTTTTAGATTACAATTGACACAAAACATGTGAATGTTAAATGTAGCAGCCATATTAGCATAGTTACATTTTTTAACCACGTTTTTTTAAACCACTTTTTCAGGGTAGCAGCAGCCAGTTGACAGAGGAGTCCCATGACTTGAAAAAGCTCTCAGATGAGCTGAGGGACGTGGTGAAAACACTGGCTGTGCTCCTCAACAGCAGGAAAAAGAAAGAGAAGCCCGGCTACTGGAAAAGAGTGACTAAAAGAATCAACAGAGCTTTCTTCATTTTCTATGTCATAGCTGCCAGTCTGTTTTTAGTCTGTATGTTTTTCAATTGGACTAATGCATAAGAATAATAGTGCTAAATAATGAAACATACTGAGCGAATGAGTTATAGTCCCAGAGGTTTTAAACACTGACTGACAACAAGTCATGTTCAGTTTGTGCAGAGGCGAAGCTGTGGTGATTACAAAGTCTCTGCCCCCAATTTTGGCATCACTAATCACACACCTTACATTTACTCCCGCCTGGCCAAGATACTTAATCAGGATCCTTTTTCATATTTTGTTCTCCTGCTTTAGCAAAGCTGATGAAAAAATGTGTTCTTGTTTGTTCAGGTAGTATGTAATTCTCCAGCGGTTTCACAATTACACATATCTGCCATTTGCATGTTTTACACAGTGGTTCACATCAAACATACATGTTGTATTGTAATATTCTAGTACACTAATATGTCATCAAGTGGTAGACCTATGTCAAATATCTAAAAGAAAAATAAGCATGCAGGTGTTGGCAAAACTGTTGTCTTACATCAATATATCTTTACTTTGCAGGCTAATATGGGCAATCCTTGTAATCCACCCAAAAACATATTTAAAATATTTAAAGAATGAAGCATGCAATTAAGGGCAAATTCATATCATACATGTTCTCACGGCTTTGTTTTGTCCTGCAGGAATTTTATCTAAGATTTTCTTTCATTCTCCCATGTGGAAATGCAGTGTAATTAATTGCTATTGTCAAGCATTTTGTTTGCCTTTTATGCATACAAAACTGCATAATGTGTAGGCCAAGTTGCCACTTTTTGAATTTAGTTTTTTCAAGGAAGGTTCAAAACATGCCCGTCCAAAACATGCCCGTTCAGAACGGCCGATTGCGTGGCCTCTGGTATTGCTGCATGCAGCTTTCTTGAGAACTGCTCATCTGTGGTGTTCCTTCTAATCTCTATCTGGAGCACTCTGCTTTGTGTATTCATAAAGGAATAACAATCCTGATGTCTGCTTTTTATACTGGCCCTAAAGAGATGTAACAGAGTCTTTGTAATGCAGAAATAAACAACAACAAACATCCTATTCTCTCTGTTCTTTGTTTGTGTGTGTGAGAGCAGTGAGAGTGAACTGAGAGTGAACCAAAATAGTGAAGTTGTGGCCAGAAAACCAAAACAATGCCATGAAAAACATTAAAATGCTCCTCAGAGCTGAGGGAAGCTGCAGACTCAGGTGATAATTGTCAGTGGGTTCATCACCACGAGCGACCACTTCCACATAAGTGGCGATGAGATCCATTGTTAATATAAAAACACTGATTAAAGCCACTTTAAATAAATCCTCAGTGGAGAAACTGCAGCTGATCCAGAATGCTCTCGTCTCCTCTGTGGTTTCAAAGTGATGAATCATACAAATATGACACGGTGCATGCTTTCAGACCGTTTCTCCTCATTCATGACATTGCGCTTTGGACGACGATATGATGAAAACAAGAAGGCTGGAAATGCATCAGATATATATTTTTTTTAATAAAACTAGCTCATGTAAATGCACTTGATGTATTATTTTTGTGTAGTTTTTAATTTATTTATTTACATTTATTTAGACTAATAAATTATTAAATACTGGTTATATTACTGGCATTGTTTGTACATATTTACGTGCTTCTCCGAAGTGGTGGAATGTAACCAAATACATTTACTCAAGTGCTGTACTTAAAGGTATAACGAGTAGGATCTGTCAGTTGCTGTTTGTAAACACAACATTCAAAGTTGGCCCCTACTCCCCGGGTAAGAGCGCACGAGCTTCTGGTGGTCCCATGTGCTCACGATCTGGCAGCTGGTCGCTACGTTTTTATAGAGTCCCGCCCTCACACCCTGCGCCGCTGTTATTGGCTGGGGACTACGCACCACTGCTCAAAGGTTGATGCCCAGAAANNGGGCAGGGTCTCTGCAGATACAGACACCGCCACACACTTCTAGTGGGTCATAAGTGATGATTGAGAGGCATTATTTTTGTTTGAGTCTATACATTCTTTTTTAGGAAAATCCTACTCGTTATAGCTTTAAGCACAGGTTCGAGGCACTTGTACTTCATTAGTACTGTGTGAGTACTTTTACTGAAGTTAAGGATCTGAATACTTCCACTGCCTGTGCTGTAGTTGCAGTGTGTTGCCTGTTTTGTGTCCTCCGCTGCTGCAGGTGGCGCTGTTCGCTTCAACGCCTCCGCGCTGTCGTTCAATCAGTGACGTGGATTTTCATTGAGGCAGTGAGTGCTGCCAAAAACACAGACTGACCAGCGTCTCTGAGCTTTTCCACTAACTTTCTCCACGTTTAGAAGTCGGACCACTCCTTCTCCTTCCTTCGTTTGTCACACGTGAACACAGTTTTGTCTCAGTCTTCATAACAGGTGAGCAGGTCGTGTAAAACGTTAACATTAGAGGGGGTTTCCTGGTCTCTGCTAGTCCAAAGTATCTGCAGTAAAACTGTTCAAATTGGTTCACAGTTCCCTCGTGTGAGTGTTTATTTTTCACATTAACTCTACGGTGTGTTTGGTGACTGGTTACAGAGTTTACCACAGACTCCAGAATGAGTAAAAACAGCAAAGTGTTGAACCTGAAGGATAAAATCAGTGGTAATGAAGTGGACCTGAGCCTGTGTAACCTCACTGAGGTGCCAGTCAGAGAGCTGGTAAGTCACTCATCGTGTCTGTGTCTCAGTGTGTGTGTGTGTGGAAATTTAAACACTTATCGCATTATATGAATGGACTCTAACTTTAAACATAAGGTTGTCATGCTGTGGCTGTATGCTTTTTGGTTAAAATGCTTATTAGATGTACAAATAGAGCTTTTATCAAACTGACACATGCTATAATTTATCTCAACAGGCTTTATTCACCAAAGCTACTGTTGTGGACTTGTCCTGCAACAACATTACCTCTCTCCCTGTAAGTACAGACACAGTCATACTCTATTAAAACACACCAGTTTACCCCCTTAAATCTCTGGTTAACCGCACATTATGGCCTCAGTGTGGAGTGGTGAGTGCTTCACCCAGAGTGACTTTACTTCCTCTGACTGTTGAGAGGCCTGAAAAAGTGTCCAGAGAAAAGTCAGGAAAAGATGTGACACTGAATCTTCTTTTTTCTCCCTTTTGATTATTTCATAACATCTCATATTATCTTGGGACCCTAGGTTGGGAACCACTGCCTTAAATGCACTTAATATTTCCATGAAAACAGGATTTTTCCCTAAAATGTCGTAGCTTAAAGAAATAAGTAACTATCTGAAGATTTCCCAACGTTGTCACTGTCACTAACAAACTAAGAATATTAAGTCCTTTTTTCTTTGGCTCGGTTTCTTTCATGTAGCCAGAGTTCTGCAACCTGACTCACTTGGTGAAGGTGGATCTGAGTAAAAACCAGCTGACCTGTCTGCCAGATGACCTGGGGAACCTGGCCAGCCTTCAGCATCTGGACCTGTATAACAACAAGCTGACTGCCCTGCCCGTCAGCTTCTCTCAGCTCAGGGTGGGTGACCGCCACAGGCACTGTTTGCTCATGTTACATTTGTACGCACTGATCCCGGCAACATGTGTGTTATATCAAGACTGATGCTGTCCAGCTCCTACTAGGTGCTTCAGACAGACAGGAAACCATTAGAGTCTGTAAAAACTCACTTTTTTGGCCCGTCTGTTATTGAAAGGGGAAAGAAAGAGGAAGGTTTATGAACAACAAAGCCTGATGTTTTCTTTAAGGAAGATCTCCACTGATATATTTAAATACTCTGCACTCTTGTGTCAGTTGTAAGAAGCTTATATCAGAGCAGACTCAAATGTAGTTAAACATGATATCCTTTCTTACATGATGTGTGAGGTGGCTTCTCTGGCTTTGTTTTGATCTCTGACCGTGTGTGTGTGTGTGTGTTTTGTCGTCAGAGTCTGAAGTGGTTGGATCTGAAGGATAACCCGCTGGAGCCCGGCCTGGCCAAGGCAGCAGGAGACTGTCTGGATGAGAAGCAGTGCAAACAGTGTGCCTCCAAGGTGAGAGAGAGAGGAAGAGATGGAGAGAAGAATGATCAATTAATCAGTCCACAATTTGTCATAAACTGGCCTAAAGTCAGCGGCAGTATCTAAAACTAAAGGTCATTTTCTTCCAGGTTCTGCAGCATATGAGAGCGATTCAGGATGAGGTCGATCGTGCACGAGAGAAACGCCTTTTGAGGGAAAAAGGTAGCTATTCAAAAGACTTTATAACTTTTCTAGTCTCATAGGAGTTTTATCTGCTGAGTTTTAGAGGATGAGGTTAATTTTATTTACGGAAGGAAACCCGAAACAAGCCTCCTGAAATACAGTTGTATTAATGTCCTGTTGTGATCTGTCCGACTGCATCTCCTCTAAACACATTTTTCCTCATCCCTCAATCAGAGCAGGAGAAGAAGAAGGAGGCGAAGCAGAGGGAGCGGGAGGCCAGAGAGAAGGAGGCTCGCAAACGGGAGAAGGCGGAGGAGAAGGAAAAGAGGAGGAAAGAGTACAACGCTCAGATGGCGGCCGTGGCTGCACGGGAGCAACAGAAGAAGAAGAGCGAGGAGAAGAAGAAAAAGAACGGACAGGCAGCAGGTGGGACTAAAGGTCTGGATGATGCATCTCTTAAAGGGATAGTTCATGTTTGTTTTGTTTTGTTTGTTTTTTTTGTTTTGTTACAAAACTACAAAGTTAAACTTCCACCGCCAACTAATGCAGTCCATGACTGGCTTTTTGAGATGTCTAGTGCAACAGTTAACATTAAATTAGTATTTTATTTAATTGCACAAATCTTCTCCAGTATGCAGAGCTTTATTCTCCAGTTGTTTTCGGCTGTAAATATTGTATTTTGTGTTCTTGAAAAAGATACCTGTTGTTTATGGGGATTTACTATAAGTCTGTTTTTAGTGTTTTAGGAGTTGTTCCAGTGTCACCCACTCTTGCTTCATCTCAGCAGATAAAAAGGTCGTTGTGGAATCGGCGCCTAAACCTCGACGTTCTCTCATTGGCCTGTTGTTCAAGCTCCTCCTCCTGCTGCTACTGGGATTGGCCGGAGTCGCCGCCGCCTGCCGGCTGACCGACCTGCAGAAGGAAGCCGTGTGTGTGCCGGTCAACGTCGCCGTGGACGACGGCCTATCCTGGGCCAAAGAGCAGGAGGTTGTGGTCAGACAACTGGTGCAGAATCTGTCGTCTGCAGCGAAGGAGTTTCTTGAATCCACGCAAGCGTCTAAGAACTAAACTGTCATCTGCCTCCATCAGCTTCCAGAGCTGCAGGTTTTCCACTCCCACCTGAGAATCCTGGGATTTTTTTTTTTTTTAATATGCTGAAATCATGAATCTCATTAAGATGGGCAACCCTGCATCCCCTCACCCTGTTTGCGGTGCTGGGAGGTGAAGAGTCAGTACAGATAGATAAAGGGGGATGGACAGATGTGTTAAAATCATCTTAAATTCCTATGGAATTGTTGTCGCTCTTGTACCCTCTTTGTACTACAGCCTGTTTTTTAAAAAATCGTCTTAAATGCCCCCTCCTTCGACCGTGTTTTGCCCTTTGACCAGAACCCAAAGCTGGTTTGTATTACACGGAGCGCGGGTTGTATTTGAGAGATGTTCAGTGAAACGTCAAGTGGCCCTGTCTGTGCTGCACTGGAGTGTCGAGTCACATGTTAACTGCCAGTCAGAGTTGTGCATCAGCCAGTGTTAGACGTGGCAGTCTGAGCATGTGTAGTGAAGGCTGCGTGAATGTAGAACTCACTCGTCTGTGGCCTCCTCTGTCTTTGTAGTCTTACATCAGCCAAACCAGTTAAATCTCACAGCTAATACACTGGCATGCAAACTAGAGCGCAACTGATACATGAGTGGATTTTTATTAATTTAACCGTGTCAGGCGTATATGTTGGCCAGTAACTAACAAGAAATTGCAGTACAGAAATGCCAAAGATATGTTTGAGGTAATTTAGAAACTGTTGTCACAATGTTTCAGTTCTAGTTTACATTTAAAAAAAAAAAACAATATCAGCAGAAAAATCGTCATTAGATTTATTTTATAAAACTCAAATATTGATATCTGTATTGGCCTCAAAAGTCGGGTATCAGTCAGGCTCCAATGTACACCCTTCCCAGTGCACAAACTGTATTAAAAGGACCATACCGATAATTTTGCATGTGTTACCCCCTCTGCTAGAAATCGTGTCTGCATCACAAATATACATTTTACAAATCACGCTGTTTTGTTTTAGACCTTTGGATGTATTTTACCTACTTTCTCTACACTCACTGGCGCCCATTCATTTCCGTGAAGCTCGCTCAAGGTGTGGGATCCATCACGGTAAACATCAAGTCTGCAATAATTTGTGTTAAAGTGAAATTACTGTAACGACATAATGAAATGCACATATTTCAACTCAAGTCTGCACTTTAACGGTGTCACCACACAAAAACAATGGAACTGTGAATTGCTGTCATACTGCACAGACAAAATGGAAACCAGGGGCTACATGGAAGGGGGGCAAAGTCAAAAACATAGCAACAAAATTTTCAGAAAGGTTAGCTGTTGCATAATGTATACATGTTTTGTTGTTATGGGGATATCACTTGTAAAAACAGTGGTATGGTCCTTTTTAAAGAGTGCGGTGGTTACAGTAGGTAACTTCACTCTAGCTCAGAATCCCTAAATCATCTGGCGAATAAGGACCAAGTGTTGACATCGAACTAGCGGTCCAGAGTCTGCCTTTCTTCTTCTAATCTGTCATCTATAATGTGAACTATGGAAATTAAAGGCAACTGGCAGATTATTTTACTGTTTTTTCAGTTTAACTGGTGACTTTTGAAATGCAACTTGTTTTCATTTGTCGGGGTGTCTTCTTTCAAAAAGCTGCCTTTGCTGCTGTGGTTCTCGTACAGCTTCGTCCATGCTCAAACGTCGTCGGCGTCAATAAATGGCTATGCACTGCAAGAAATATTTGGGCATTGTGTCTGTTTTTGTATCAGAGGAATGATGGTGGTGAATACACCTTGTCAACTGGAAAATCTCTCGATCAGAACAAATGGTTTGTAAATGATTTAAAGGTGTGATAAGATTTTGCAAAGTAATTAATAAACTTAATGAACTTGATACCGCTGCCAAAACATTTTCAATACTACGTGTTTAATGTTGTCTTAACACAGAAAAATAACTTTGTCTAATTAAAATACAGACTAAAAGTAGCCAAAATATTGAAATCGGGAAATATCTGACAAGAAAATAATATGTAAACAAGACTAAGAGTCTAACCAGGCATTCAATGTTAACTTTTAGTACTTGACAGAAATACTTGGTGTTAGAGACACAATTTGGTCGGTTCCCAAAAATATTGAAGTTCAACAATCGGAACAAATGGCATGACACACTTAGAGGAAATGTTTTTTTAGGAAATATGCTTATTCACTGCCTGAGCTGAACCGATATCACATGTCTGTACGCCAAATATGAAGCTACAGCCTGCAGCTGGTTAGCTTAGCTTAGCATAAAGACTGGAAACATCTAGCTTGGCTTTGTCCAATTTCCATTTTCTTCTGCACTCTAAGGACTTCTCGTCCATGTTGGCTTAAAAGCTCAGGCGATGATGATCATGTGATATGATTGACGGCTCCAGGACAGCTACTAAAGGTATACCTTGTGATGAGACTGTTTTCTCAACTGTTGTTTCCAAGGTCAAGAATGAACTTTGATCCTCAACGATGACTCATACTCTGATGATATGGCTTAATTGTGAAGGTGGTAAAATTAATCTTTATCTGCTTTTATACAAAGATAAACCTACATGGATGGATGATTAATTTAAACAAAGAATTAGGAAATCACTACTTCTTTTAACAGCTGAATGTAAGAGCTAAACTCCAGCACAAACACAGATGACCAGAAGTTGCAAATAAATCTATTTGCATGATGGTCGATATCCATTTCCTGAGCATCACTTTAACTGCACATTTGAATTCCATATCAATACCTCAAACATTAATGTGCATGAGGTCATATGACGACTAATATGACAGAGAGAGCAGTCTGTGAAAGCCAGCGACCACAGTCACCATTAGCCTGCTGAAACCGTCCTCTAATATGTATATAATATGTCCACTGTAGTTAAAGTGATAACAGTTTCTAGGAAAGTGCTCTTAGAGTAGATTTATGTTTCCCGAAGTGATGAAAAGCAAAAATGTTCAGGATTTACATCAGAGGAGTATAAGTTAATTCTTCTGAACGGGTGGAGAACTACGAGAAATATGAAACTCCTTAAATGATTATATCAAGGTTTGGTGTCAGAGGTGGAGGGGACGTAATGAAATCAGAGGTTCTTCAACCAAAAACTAACACTTATATTTATTTCATTTAAATCAATCTAGCAAGTGACATATTATGATGAAATGGGTTATCGTTCCTTTGATAATAATTGTGCCCCCACCTCTACATACTTCAACTGTGGAATAGACAGCTCTCAAGCCCTGCCAGGACCCCCATATTACTATAGCTGACATTTCTAAATATCAATTACAAACTATTTATTTATTTCTCATTCTTCTCTTATTATTCCATATTTATTATTTATTTATCAATATATATTATTATTTTCATTTTTTCCCTCTCCTGTACACACACAATCATAAACACAAACACACGTGCCATATTTAACAGATTTCCCTTAAAAGACTCAAATCACAATAACTGCATGATGTTATTATTGTTGTTATAATCATTATGACGATTATTTCATCCTTGTTTGGTTTGTTTTATATATAGTATGCATCATGTCAAGTTCTGTACGCCATCCTGTTTTTCCTTGCCTGTGTTTGTGTATTTTATACCCATTTCTATCACTGTTGTATCTGTAAAGTCACTGTTTTGTTTTTCGACCCCTCCCCCCAAAAAAATCAATGAATAAAATAAAAATGCTGAATACAGAAATGCTGTGTAAATTGATCAACTGTTTTTTTAACCCCAAAAACTTGAAGAGAAGGTTTTTCCAGCCCTGAGTGTTGTCTGCAGTCTCCCTCACAGACTGCGAACAGCCCCAACAACCTCTATAAATAAGATAGCGCCTGACAGGCAAAACCTGGGTCACAAAAACATCACATAGCACAGGGATCATTTTAACATAATCAACTCATCTAATTCTCCCATCTGGCATTTGACAGCTGGGGCGAGATTATCATTAAATAAGAAACTAAAAAAAAACAGAACCTCGGAAAAACAAAACTTGATGCTGGATGCCCAAAATAAATATCTGTCTCTTGATCTCAAAAACATTGAAATTACTGGACTGGAATAGGAGCAAACAGCGCACTGAGATCTGAGAGGATATAACAAGTAGAATTATATCCTTCCATTTCATATTTGGGATCAAGCGGTGCGATATGAAAGGCGTTCAATAAAGCCCCTGCAGTTGGCTGACCACCAGCCTTCCGGTTCTGAACGAGAAAATTATGAGAAATGCAGCACACTAATGTGGCAATTAGGAGGAACATGAGACAACTATGTTTGCTGTAATGTACAAGAGATGTGTTTCAGTTCGATGAGGCCTCAGTCTTTATGGAAAATGGAAATGCGCTCCTCTTCCCTACATTATTTAGATTCAATTCCTAACCCTATCCCTATACGTCAATTTCTGCACTTAAATTTTAAAGACAAAGTTGTTAACCCCTTAACAAGCACCCTGTTTTTTGTGCACAAAATTTAAATTTAAATCAAATAGTTACTGTTCTTGAACCCTTCTGATTACAGTCATGATCCTGGTCTCCTCTGAAAGGTTACTGTTTGGAGTTTACCACCAAAAAGTCAAACTGTGTATGAGGCACAAACTCAACTTAAAAAGGTTTACACAGACAGAATCATGAGCTTTTGTGTTTTCCACTTATGTATAGTTTGTCGAGGTTGTGTGAGGATTCAATTGGATGCCAACCCAAATATAATTAACCACTTCCACTAGAAACCAAAACATGTCAAAAACCACAGGATGTTCCCGTATCTTTCATTTCTCTTTCTCAGCATCAGAGACCACTACAAATGCTTCAGAGAAAAGCAGTTAGTCTGGACATTAAAACTCACTGTAATTTAAAAACTGCAGGCGCCTGGCCTCTCAGATACATACAGTGATACAAGGCTTTTGTTATACTTTCCCCGTTAAAAAGTTTTCTTAAGTGAAAAGGTTAATTTAATGGAACCTTGCGGGCCTTTAGTGTGGTAGTGTGCAAGGGGAAGTGGACAAAGCAGAAGAGTGTGTGCTTTTCAAATTTAAAGAAATAGTTAGACATTTTGAAGAAGGCGCTTACACGTATTTACTTTCTTTGCCGAGAGTTAGATGAGAAAATTGATACCACTCTCATATCTGTACGTTAAATATGAAGCTACAGCCAGGAGACAATTAGCTTAGCTTAGCATAAAGACTGGAAACAGGGGGAAACAGTTAGCCTGGCTCTGTCCAAAGGTAACAAAATCCACCTCCCAGCACCTGTAAAGCTCACTGATTAACACATTATATATTGTTTCTTTAATCTGTACAGAAACTGGAGTTTTGTGGTCACTGTGAGGTTGCCAGGCAGCCAGCCGTAAAACCACAATTTGACGCTTCTATCTGTGGATTTTGTACGGATTAAACAAACATGATACAAAGTGTTCATTAAAGAGCTTTAATGGTAGGCAGATTTCAGTCTTTGTACTAAGCTAAGCTAATTGCCTGCTGGCTGTATATTTACCATACAAACATGAGAATGGTATTGATCTTCTCATTAAGCTCTTGGTAAGACAACGAATGCGCATATTTCCCAAAATGTCAAACTGTTCCTTTAAAGGCTCATTGTGTGACGTGTGCATGTGTTTTGCGTGTATTTTGTATGGATGTATGTCAGGGAAACAGTGGTGGAAGACGTATTCAGACACTTCATTTCAGAAAATGTTGCAATACTGAAAAAAAACAACCTCCACTTCAAGTAGAAGTTTTATGTTCTGGTTTTTTACTGAAGTAAAAGTAAACAAGTAAAATGTACCCAAATAAAGGTACTGATTGTAAATAAGAGAGTTACTAGATTTTCATGATTTCAGATCAGAGAGGACGGAAAGAGACAGAAAAAGGAAAGACAGGAGGGAAAGAGGGAAAATAAAAAAAGAGAAAACACAGTAAAAAAAGAAAGAAAGAAAGAAAGAAAGAAAGAAAGAAAGAAAGAAAGAAAGAGAGCTGTTTCTGAAAGAGTTTCTGAAAACTTGGCATTTTGAAGATACAAGATTTAAAATACAAGTCATTCGTCTCATGTGAATCTACAATATACACTCTATGGCTAAAAGTATATGGTTTGGGTTAGGCCCTGTAGTGTCAATTAAGGGATTATGCTACAGCATATAATGATATTTCAGACAACAGTGTGCTTCCAACTTAATGGCAACAGTTTTGGGAGACCATTTCAACATGACAATGACCCTGTACACACAGCCAGCTCCATAAAGAAATTGTTTTTGGTGTCTGGTGCAGAAGAACTTGACTGGCCTGCACAGAGCCCTGACCTCAACCCCACCCAACACCTTTGGGATGAACTATAGCGCAAACTGAGAGCCAGGCCTTATTGCTTAACATCAGTGGCCGACCTCACAAACACTCTTGTGGCTGAATGGGAGCAAATCCCTGCAGCCAGGTTCCAACATCTTGTGGAAAGCCTTCAAAGAAGAGCGAAGGCTTTTACAGCAGCATATTAATGGCCGTGGTTTTGGAGTGAGATGTTCGACAATCACGTGCAGGTATAATGTTCAGGTGTCCACATACTTTTGGCCATACAGTGTAACTAGTAACTCCAGCTGTATTGAAATAAATGTACAATATTTCCATCTGAAATGTAGTGGTGGAAAAGTAGAATTATGTCCCAAAACTGCACTTCAGTACTTGTGTAAATGCACTCAGTTACTTCCCACCTCTGCAGGGTTAAAGTGAACAAGTATTCTGGTACTACAGATAAGAGACTGCAGTATATGACGCGGTATATGAAGGTGAAGAGGGAACTGTGTTACACATGTGTAAGCGCACGCAAGTCTAAACCACACAACAGTTTGCAGCTGGGTGTCTCAGACTTCCCTCATCTGTGTGCAGAAGGATCTCCTTCACAGCTGGAGGTCTTTAGGACGTGTGAGTGCAGCTCAGCACAGTTCACTTCACTGTGGAACCGGTCCCCGTCTGTTGCTGCAGGTCTGTCTGTAGTCTCTCTCCTTCACGTCGGCCGTTTCGTCCAGCAGCCTCGTCCGAACAGACTCGTCCACCGTCATCTCGAGGGTCACCTCTTTGAACACCTTACACACCGACACCTGCAGCAGACACGAGGATGATTGTTAGATTCACTTACAAAACTTCCATATTTTGAGGCTTCTCACGCAATGAGATTAAGTTATTACCTCCTGGAAGTGGAGTTTCTTGAACATGGTGATGCTGACTTGGTTGTCCAGCCCGATTTTTGCTTGAAACTTTCTGACCCCAAGTTTGGTGACTCCTGGTGGAACAACACGCTGATCACCACCATTCACAAACTACTATTCACAAATTGTAACCAGAGTTTACTCCACAGAAAACCCACAAAGGCTGTACAATCTGTACAGCTGCGTCTATCTCACCCACTGCTGCTACCAGTTTCGTGGCTATTTTTCTGGCTCTAGCACAGGTTGTTTTTCCAACCATGAAAACAGCTGACAATGAGCAGCGATTTAAGAGGTCTGGGATCAGGCAAGGGGGGCAAATCAAATGCATACATTTTCTACTTCTACACAGTGGCTTTAACCTTCTGTCTCCCTGCTGTAAGTAACAACACATGTTTGGTCAATTTGCCCCATTAACAAGCCTTAAGAAATCTGACAGACTGTATAAGCTGCTCACCGTAGCACATCATCATGCGTGTCACCTCTTTCCCAATGCCCTTGCCTCTGAAACTGGGCTCTGTTAAAAACAAGAAACTTCAAGTGTCAGGGAATGAAAAATACAAGAACTGCAGGAAAATAGTGTCAAAATGGAGAGATGTATGCAGGAAATGGTTAACGTGTAAAAACCAGGTTGACTGTAGATGTTTGATAAGCCTTTGCTTTTTTATCTTTAAGATAAACATCACCTGCTATCATGATCTCCAACTCAGCCAAAGATGGGTCTGTTGGGTCAGTCAGGAAGATGTTGACGTCTCCCACCATGCACTGCTCCTCTTCTGCACTGGCGTCGGCCCACCGCTGTTTATCCAAGATGATGAACGTGCACTCTGGCAAGACAGAATTTAAGAAATAACAAAAAAACAGCTTTTCTTTAAGTAAATGTTGAAATATTTTACATGATCTCCAATGATCGCCAGTTATTTTCAAAAGCAAATGGGCAAACAAATCTGAGGCGATGATGGCCTGACTGTCTACAAGCTGATGAAGGATTTCTGTTAATACATGCTGGCTGATCTGTAGTAATATAAACATCTCTTTAGAGCATCTATAAGGGCTGAAAGTCTTTTGTGTGCATATAGCAGGCAGAAGACCCCTTACTGTCATTATCTTCCCTCCAGCTCCTCTGCATGTCGTACTCCTGATCCAGGGTCAGCGGCTCTGAAGCGGTCAGCTGCTGCAGCTCAGGAGACTTCATCCACTCATGATACCTGGAACAGGTGGATAGAAGACAGAGGAAGGACTGAAGCCGATTTCTGACTCAGATCCTGATTAGCCAATTAAAGCAGGAGATTTCTCAGATGATTATTACACCACAACAAACTGTCAGGTACTAGATATCATATTAAGAGGCTAAAGAGTTAAATAAGCAGAGAGGAGAATAAAAGAGACAAACTGAATGAATGAATGAATAACAGACAGTGATGCTTTCATGTCTGACAGCAGCTGGCACCACAGGGCAGACTATCAGCTGTTGGTGTTACCTGGGCACGTGGTCTGCATTGTAAGGAACCAGCAGGACTCTGTGTCCCTCCAGTAAGGTGTTCTCATTTATCTTCATGATGCTGAACCCAGATATAAACCTCCAATATGAGTGGTAGTAACTTTAACACAGCTTCGCGTTCACGTCCATGACGTCAGCTCCCGCTTCACTTCCTCATTTACACTCGGTGGTTCAAACTGCAGCTGCACGCACCGACAATAAAGGCGGAAGTCGCCTCCTGCTGGACACACCAGGAAGTACTGAAGAGCTGGTGAAGTCACTTCTGAATTCTTTAACAATTGTTTATTGAACTTCAGGTTTAGATGTTGATATAGACACACACATATAGCAAAATAAAATACATTTAAATAGAAATAAAGTAAAATAAAGAGTACACTTTAAAAAGGATTGTTCAGCTTAACTTTGTCTGCCTGTCCCAGCCCCAAAAGGTGTTACCCTGTAAAGGCTATCACATTAAACCATGCTTTTACTTTCTGCATTTGTTTTCTTATGATGAAATAAAAAAATGTATTTATTTTTTCCCCACGGGCATTCCCAGTTTCCTCTCCAATATACTATTGTATTTAAACAGCTTTTCATTGACGCTTAGTTCACATGCAGATAACATTGATTTAGTTGTTGCTCAGTTACAATTATAAACCTAAAGGATGTGTTATAAACACTGACACTCAACCAGTGAGTGAAAAACGTTAATAACAAATAACAAGCCTCAATAATCCCACCCTGTCGACATATTCCACCCACAATCCCAGTAAATCTTAAACAACTACTACATGGATTGCAATGAAATTTTGTAAATTTTGTAATATCCCTGGTGCCCAGAGGATGAATCTTAATGACTTTGGTGATCTCCCGACTTTTCCCCGAGCCCCACCAAGAGGTCAACATTTGACTTCAAGATTTTTCTCCAGCATAATTGTAAGACAAATTTAGTGTAGTTTTACAACACTTCTGTTGTTTCCAGACATTTTAAACTCTCCTATGTTGTCGGAGCAAAAACTATTGTGTCCGGCGTAGTTTAAAATAGACTTTTGACCAGTTTCAGTGCATTGGGTGCATTCCTTTAACCAAACAAAGATGGTGACCGTAAATCATATAGTGTTATATGAGTCATTTCAGTTGTTGGGAGGAATTTAAAAGAAGTACTTGATAAGATACAGAGCTAAGCCAAAATATTTCACTATAAGAGTGTGTTTTTGTGGGGATACATACAGCTGTTTTTATTGCTATCTTATTGAAGGAATGATTCATTACTTAAAACACAAAATGACATTTCTGTAACCTGGGAAAGGGACTGTTTTTAGGAAAGACACCACCACATCTACTCCCTGAGATTTTGGACTAATGTTAGCCAAGATGGGGTGTCAGTGGGGCCTATATTAACAGGTCCGAATGTGTGCTGTAAGAAAGGTCTGTTGTTTTAAGACTGGGGAAGAGACCAGTGCTGGAAGACTAAAGTATATTGTCAAATAAGTCAAGGTGTTTATTATACTCTATGTGTTAACTGCAATATGCTTTGCACCTGTGTTATGCTAATAGTTGCTAGTTGTAATTTCAGAGTTGTGTCACTGGGTGAGATGATTCCTACAGTATGTTTTTCCCAGAAGACAGCAGGATTTCTCTGGGCTGGAACAGGATGTGAAATATCCAAGTAGGTAAGTCAACCAAATGTACGTTCATTGAAAAAAGTTTGCCTCAATTTAAGATGGAGAGGAACAAGATTTCCTTCTTGGGGAACTGCAGTAACCCACTGCTTTAGGGACTTTTACAGAAGGTCTATGATTTATTGGTGAGGTTGCACTTTGGGCTTGTGAACTGAAAATACAGTAGTAAAAATCTGTGCTTCTTCTGGTCTCTCCTGATTATTTTCACTTAAAAAAAGATCAAATTTCCAACCACCAATTTACCCATATCCATTGTCTTTGCTCTACACTAAGTTTACAAAGTTCCCAGTTGATCCACTACAGCTAAAAAATCCCAAACATATAATATTTTAATCAGAAGCCTCAATAATTCATCTAGTAGCCAAGTCAGCACATTGTTTTCAGTGTTTTGTATTGTTTGGATATTAGAACTGCTTTTGGAACATCAAAATCAAATAAAATCTGCTGGTGGTAGCAGATTGATGAAGCTGATTCACAGTCATTTCCCTGAATATCATTTCTTTATCTGTCTGCGGGATAAGTTGTTTTTTTTTATATTGCATGTTAAAATTCTTACTGGCTGATTCTAATTTATTACAATTCCAAGGTGGTGTCATAATGGGCCTGTATGATCATCACTTTGGTGCAGATATTCTCATTTCCAACCTGACCTTTGACACACAGCCAGATAGAGAAGTGCTTTCCAAGAATTCACAAAGTTTCCTGATTATTGAACGATTTCAACAATAATTTCAAAGATGTTTTGCTGCCCTCGCCGACGACAAAAGGTATAAACTTGATTTTCTGTTGTTTAAACTGTAAATTTGACTTTGTGCATTGAGAGGATTGGCTCCAAATTTTGACAATCTTCATGTTTTTTGTTGATATTTGTCTGTGAAGTAGCTGATTATGTGTCTGTCACATGTAATCACGCCTGATTTTATATGTTATAAACAGAAGAAGCATCGAGATAATGTGGAAGTTGGAGATGAGAAGAGCTCCAGCCCACAGAAGAGGTAAGATAATGCCTCATAACTACATTATTTTCTTCTTTATGGTATCTAGTATGCTGTTTTATTCAGTTTCTTAGGTAACACTGGGACACTCTCACATGTTTTTTTAAAATATCTAAATATTTGTCTAAATATTTCACTTCTAAAAGTCTGGAAAATCTCCATCAGGATGATGTCATAGATTCAGTCCAATTGTGATTGATATTTAGGGCATTTTGACTCCAGTACACAGTAGGATAATAATCTGTATTTTCTCCCTATTATCATCATCAGTGTTGAGGGGGACCCAAAAGAAGACCTTGTGGTCCCCGGCACTCCGGCCACCTCTGCCACCACAGTCTCAGCTCCAGCTGAGGCTCCCAAGGAGAAAGCCAAGAAGGCTTCCTGGTGGAGAAGGTGGCTCCGTCGTAAGACGGTATGTTTATCAGAGCTGAATATTGCAAATAATAAGCACTGACCAAAACGGTGCAGTGATTTGTGTCTCTCAGCTGTTTTTAACTGAGTTTATGTTGTTATACCAAACAGAAAGGCAAACAGCAGACTCCTGTTAAAGAAGATGAGGCAGAAGACACAAACCTGCCACCTTCTGCCACAGAAAAGAGGTACGAGACTCTTTTACTGTCTGTTCCTGTTTCAGTTGATTCAACACATTATATTGTTGCACCTTTTATGTTGTTCTGTTGGATTCATCACAGTAGAATAACGTGTGTTTCCCTTTGTCATCAGTGTCGACACCATCAAGGAGTCTGAGGGTGGAGAAGCTGGTGTCCAGGAGGCTCCATCCACCCCTTACACTCCAGTCTCAGCTGCACCTGAGCTGCAGCCTGAGACTGAAGACGTGGCAGAAGACATGAACCTGCCACCTTCTGCCACAGAGAGGAAGTATGAGACTCTTTTACTGTTTCTTACATCTCTTCTAAGTAATTTTTTTAATCAATTTCGGTCTGTAAATAAACAATTTGGGATTACAAAACTGTGAAACGATTTTCACAGATACTGATACATCATAATGTGCACTTTTACTTTTGACAATAAAGTACCTTGTAATGCAGTAAATAAACTTTAAATGTAGAACTTTTAATATTCAATGGAGGTTTTGATTCTTTGACTTAAGTTGAATCTTCCACCTAAACTGGGCCAGTGGTGGAAAGTAACTAAGTACATCTACTCAAGTACAGCGCTTGAGCACAATTTTGAGGTACTTTTACTAGAGTATTTGCATTGCATTGCATGACATCTGTGTTTCCCTGTATTACCAGTGTCGACACCATCAAGGAGTCTGAGGGTGGAGAAGCTGGTATCCAGGAGGCTCCATCCATCCCTGACACTCCAGTCTCAGCTGCACCTGAGCTGCAGCCTGAGACTGAAGACGTGGCAGAAGACACGAACCTGCCGTCTTCTGGCACAGAAAAGAGGTACGAGACTCTTTTACTGCCTCTTACATCTCTTCTAAGTAATTATTTTCCACTATTTCTCTGTTGAAATTTTATTTTTTTAAATCAATTTCGGTCTGTAAATAAACAATTTGGGATTACAAAACTGTGAAATGATTTTCACAGATACTGATACTGATACATCATAATGTGCACTTTTACTTTTGACAATAAAGTACCTTGTAATGCAGTAAATAAACTTTAAATGAATAACTTTTAATATTCAATGGAGGTTTTGATTCTTTGACTTAAGTTGAAAACTGGGCCAATGGTGGAAAGTAACTAAGTACATCTACTCAAGTACAGCGCTTGCGTACTGTTTTGAGGTAGTTTTACTAGAGTATTTGCATTGCATTGCATAACATGTCTGTTTCCCTCAATCACCAGTGTCGACACCATCAAGGAGTCTGAGGGTGGAGAAGCTGGTGTCCAGGAGGCTCCATCCA
>NTHP01000377.1:711639-738462 GCA_003416845.1 Oplegnathus fasciatus | reverse complement strand
ACCAGTGTCGACACCATCAAGGAGTCTGAGGGTGGAGAAGCTGGTGTCCAGGAGGCTCCATCCATCCCTGACACTCCAGTCTCAGCTGCTCCTGAGCTGCAGCCTGAGACTGAAGACGTGGCAGAAGACACGAACCTGCCGTCTTCTGCCACAGAAAGGAGGTACGAGATTATTTTACTGTCACTTACAACTCTTCTAATTAATTATTTTACACTAATTCTCAATTGAAACTGATTTTCTTTTCAATTTACTGGAAATAATTACAAAAACAATTTGGGATAAAAGAATAGGAAAAAACAGGAACATGTCAAAAGTACTGTGAGTACTTCACAATGTGTGCTTTTACTTTTGACAATAAAGTACCTTGTAATGCAGTAAATAAACTTTAAATGCAGAACTTTTAATATTCAATGGAGGTTTTGATTCTTTGACTTAAGTTGAATCTTCCACAACACATTATATTGTTGCACCTTTTATGTTGTTTGCTGGATTCATCACAGTAGAGTAACATGTGTTTCTCTTAATCATCAGTGTCGACACCATCAAGGAGTCTGAGGGTGGAGAAGCTGGTGTCCAGGAGGCTCCATCCACCCCTGACACTCCAGTCTCAGCTGAGACTGGAATGAAAAAGAAACCTCGATGGCGTCGGTGGCTTCTGTCTCGCCGTAAGGTATGTTCCACAGAGCTGAATGATGCTGCTGTTACCAGCTGACCAAACTGTTACAGTAACATGTGGATTCTGCATGTTATGGGAATATTGGCATGTAGTTTATTTTACTGTATTTAACTTGTTTTTTTAACTTACAATAGAAACAGAAGTTGGAGTCTCCAGATGAGACGGATGGAGCAGAGAGAAGCCCTCCACCTGAGACAGCAGAGACCATCTCCAATGTGATCAGTGACGTCCTCCCCACTGATGTGCGAAGATCCAGGCAGTCCACCCCAACAGGTCATGGTGGGAGTCTGCAGGCCAAGTCAGATAATACCGGTCTGTGGGACAAAATATATGGACGCCTGTTTACGTCAGCCAGGACAGAAACCCTCTCCAGAGCGGAGCTGGTCTGCCTTGGGTAAGCCCCTGCAAACAGACTACACACACTGAACGTTCATATATTGTTTTTGTACTTGCATGTATATAAAGTTATTCCAGGTTTGGTTATATAAATGCTGCTGAAACATGGTGAAGAAAACGAGCTCCAGTCTGACTTTTGGTCCTTTGTCTTGTTGTGTTGAAGGTTCCCCAACCTGGCGCAGACCTGCTACATGAACTCCACTCTGCAGGGCCTCCTGACTCTGACTCGTTTTGTTCAGGAGGTCCACAACCAGCAGGGGGTGTTGAGTTCTCGCTCCGAGTCTCGGCTCATGAGGTACAGTACCTCCACGCACACTCACACAGATCGCTCTTTGGTTTCTCAGTTAACTTAACAGGAAGGAACAAAAACTAAAAATATGTCTCTCTTGTCTTCCGTCCTTTCTGCTCTTTCCAGAGGGTTTGTGGAGATTGGAGTCTGCCGCTTCTCCAAGAACAAGGCGGAGAAGAAAAGTGTCCTGGCTGCCTTTAAAAAGACTGTCGCTGAGTTTAACTCAGAGTTTGAGGATGACAGTCAGAAAGTTAGTACTCTTTTTATTGACAGTACACAGCAGAGTACCACATTGATCTTTACTTAACTAGTTTTAGTCAAACATCCACCTTCTGAAACTCTTTGTTCTGTGTGTTTCTGTGCAGGACGCCCACGAGTTCCTCAGCTGTGTGCTGGATGAGCTGAGGTCTCTGTCAGTCGACCTGCACTCAGCAGCAGTCGACATGGGCATCAGGTACACCTGCCCTGTCAGCGCTCACATCGCCTTCCAGATGTTGAGCACCAGGACCTGCAAGCGGTATGAATACATAGACACAGACAGTTTTGATTTGATTTTTTTTTACAGTTGTGGTAGAAAACTCTCAATCTATGAAATCTGCAGCCGTGTTTTAATCTGAATTGTCCCTTTGTTCTGCAGATGTGGTCTGCAATCCATGAGGCAGGAGGATTACATGAACCTGTCCCTGGGCCTGGTGCCTGGAGGCTCGGTGAGCCAGTGTCTGCAGGAGTATCTGAAAGTAAGTGGCACATCTGCCCATTTACTCACAGTTTAGTGTCACACTCCACCAAATGTTGTGAATTTCTACGAACATGTTTGTCAAAGTGATTCTGAAATCATCCGTGAAGAGTTTTAAACTAAAACCTGGTTCTTACTCCTGATCCTTGCTGCAGGAGAGCCAGCTGGAGTATCGGTGCGAGTGCGGTGCTGAAGACTCCTCGCAGCAGTGGTCGTTCTGGACCCTGCCAAAGTGAGTAATATCACATCACAAATGGCCGAAAACCTGACCCCAGTGCAGTCAGGCGTCAGGCTAAAAAAGTTTCCCTCCTTCTGTCTTCCTCTGTCAACTCGTGATCTGACCCTCTTCCCTCAATCTCTTCCTCCTCTTCCTCTTTTCTGTCAACAGTGTTCTGATCCTCCAGCTGATGAGATTTAGATTCACCCCATCCTTCAACCTGGAGAAGGTGGACAGCCCTGTCCTTTTATCAAGGGAGCTGGCGGTGAATCCTGGATCTGGCGTTGCCGAACAGGTAAAGACGAAGTTCAGTAAAGAAAAGGCAACTTTTACTGTCCAACTGCTTCATTTGCTGGATAGAAACTGATCTTAGAACAAAGATTTGATATGAAATCTGTCAAATACACAGTACCACAGCATGTGTAGCTAATTGTTGGTAACTGTTCTTTTCTAGACAACGACTCGCTACTCTCTAGTGAGCATCGTCAGCCATTTGGGCTCCACAGCTCACTCTGGTAAGTGTTGGGTTGCGTTTGGCAGCCACACTTGTTGAAAATGAGTCTCAGGGTTTAAGAGTCGACTTCCTCTTCAGATGTAGCTATAACAAACGCGTCCTCTCCTCTCAGGCCACTACATCTGCGACGGTGCTCACAGAGACCAGAGACCAGGTGACGTGACAGACCGTTGGCTCACCTACAACGACGCAGACGTCAGTGAGACAACCGGCGCGTCTGTCTGTCGCCAGCGGCGGCGAACAGCATACCTGCTGTTCTACGAGAAACAGGTGAGAGAAAAGCTCCATCTATATACAAAAAAATGTTCCTTTTGGAAGACGCAGGTAGACACAACACACATGTTCTTTCCCTTTGAGCAGGAAAGACAACGTTTGTGGAAACAAGTATATGGCATTAATAAAAACACTGTGCTAACGTGTGTCGTTTGCCTTTTCAGCAGTAGAAGAGTCTCGTGGTCGGGAGACAGACCTGCAGCACAGGAAGCCGCCCAAAAAAGCAGCAAGGACCTGCGAGCCCAACAGCAACTATTAACTATTAAAAACTATTAAGAAAATACAAGTTTGCAAGTTCACATTCAAATCAAGAAGTCTCAATACACACACCAAATATGACACATTCATTGTATCGATATGATTTGCATACAAAAACAGCCTGAATACAGTATTTTGCATCTAGTTCCTGATTTAATTACCCTGCTGCTGCTATTTAAAACACTAACATTTCTTATGTGTTTGTTTCCTTCTCAGCAGTGAAAGAGTCTTGAAGTCGGGGAGGCGGACCTGAGCAGCAACAAGAAGAACCAGCACGGACCACTCCAGTTTTTAATGAATTGTATAATGTATAATTGTAAAATGAATTGTTGGCCTTGTTCGATTAAAAGTGCCTTACAACGAAGCTGTACTGTTGTAATATGTTATTTTCATTGTCTTATTTTGTTGATGTAGATGTAGTGCTGTCAATAACCCACATAAAGAGCAGTAGATGGGCAGAGGCAGTAGCTGAAAAGGTGGTGTATTAACAAAAATCTGAATGTAAAAAAAGTAAAAATGAATGATGGAAAGTTCAACAAAAATAATTTATGTGAAAGGGGAATAACAGCAAGCTGCCACTTACTCTCCTGTTATAGACCAGAAGGCCTTTCTCAATACAGAGAACACAAGCGATTGAGCTAAGCTAACGAGCTTGCTAACAGTAAGTGTTACCAGGCCTTCAGTGTGACCCTTACACAGATAATTGTCCTGTGAAACAAATGAAACTACACAAATTAAACAAGCTTGTATTGTATTATTTGATCAATTCACAGATTAACTGATTTAACACACTAAAAAACCTGTTTATGTCAGGAAACAGGGCCTAATGGAAATGGAGTGAATCGGCCTTTTCACAGTAAATGTTGTGTTTGAATCACAAAGTATCAACATATGTATAAAATACCTGAATATACACACCTGTTATATGTGTGCCTATCATACATAAATACCCTACAAACAGTATCCCTTATCTACTTAGGTATTAAAACTAACAGACCTTTTTCACAGGAGGCAGTTTGATGTGTCACATCAGGAAAAGCACGGGTGTAATTAATACCAAAATTTTATTTACATTAGCCAGTTCTAGCACTCTGGTCTTGTGCTTGCAGGATTACTGAGATGGCTTAATGAAACATCAATAAATAGTTACACCTGAGCTTCTTCTGCTACGACAAGTCAAAAGGTCTGCCACGGAGAAATGACAGCAAAACTATTTATTATGAAACAGCATGATCTACAATAAAGTGAGGATAAAAAAATCTGAAAAAATCACAGCAAGAGAGAAAAAGAGAGCAGAAGTTGACCAAAAATGTCTCAACAGCAGATAATTTTATTCGTTTGTTAAATGGAGACAGAGCGGTTTATACGAAGACGTTTTAACTTGGTGGTTGTTGCAGCTAAATTGTTAAAAAAAAGTGTTAAAAAGTTACACTAAATCCAGCTGGTGCTGGTGTTTATGACGGGTTATTGTTGAATGTTGTGGTCACCACTAACCATGGTCAAACTAAACTAAAGGAGGCACTTCTTACAAACATGAGAGCATTTCCTGATTCCCAAAGAGAGAATATGTCCTGTTCTTAAAGGGGTAATCCCTCCAATAGAGAGCAGGACACAGTAGGTGGAGCGAGAGGATCACTTGTTGCTCCTTCTGTCTTTGTGTTGATAAAAAAGTTTTCAGTATGAACTCCCTTAACTTTATGTTGTAATTTAAATTGATTATATTTTTGGATGTCTGTTTGATCCAGACTGAAATGTATCTAGACTACTACTCATATTTGTATGATGCTGTGAAATGTTACAAAGGTGTAAAATGTTAATTGTCTTCTAATTTCAAGCTGCAAGGTACTTAATTAGTGGTTGCAAAATTGTAATGATTAAAAAATCATTCAAGTGATTGTAATTGTTATTTGTAAAATTCCCAACCTCTTTATTGGGCTTGGATGGGCTTTTGCAAATGATGAACATATTGGGTTTATATTTTTTTTATCTTTTATTATTTCAAACTTTGTGTATATGTACAGCGTGTGTGTGATTTTGGGTGTTAAGTCCCTCTGCCCAGTGCGTGCCACAGTTTGACCGGCTCCTGTGGTGTGTTGACCATGTCCATCCAGTGCTGCAGCTGTGGGCCCCTGGCATACATGAAGGGACCCAACACCAGCACTCCCAGCAGGGCCGGAGGCTCTGGGGGGAAAATAAGGACTTATCTCCGGAGCTGAAAACCCAATACTGATGTTTTAGCAGCCAAAACATGTGAATCAGTCAAATGTGAAAAAAGTAGCTATTTGAAGGACGCTCAGCAGTCATCAGACTGGCATTCAAAACTGAAATAAGACAGCATGTGCATTAAGTTGACCCTCACCTGAGCGGACGTCGTTTGGCTGCTGCAGCTCAAATCTCAGACAGGCCTCGTCCAGGTGCTGCAAGCGGAGTTTAAAGGTCATCCTATGGTTGAAATAGGGGTCGTTTTCACCTTTCACCGCACAGCTGCGCTTGATCTTCACCACCTGAGTGTGTATCTGTAAGCTCACCTGGACACACACACCTGGGAAACGCACAGATGCTGTATTACCAACACCTCATGCCTCATATTTTCATTCCTGTGACGACGTCAGCTAAGCTTTTCCACGACCTGTAAGACCTCATACCTGCATCTGTGAGCAGCTGTAGGCCCCGAGCCCTCAGAACCACCACCGAGAGGCGCTGCAGAGAGGGACTGTAGCTGAGAGATATCTGCACGTCACCCAGCTCTGAACACTGAGAGACATCAGAGGTGACAGCACGATTATGAGCAGTCATGACAGATTTTGTGGACATGCAAACATCCTGTGTGTTCCTGTGTGTACCTGTGTGTCGTCCTCTGTCTCCAGGTCCCTCCAGAGCACCCTGCCAGCCTGACCGAGCTCCCCCTCCAGAGGAAACAGCACCCTGCCCACCGCGTGGCGTTTGCCGTCTTGCTCCACGCTCAGCACACACACACTCAGGGTGCTCTGAGGCACACACACCCCGGACACCTGTGGAGGAAACATACGGAAAGTGTGTGAGATTGAATGAGAGCAGATGCAAATCAACAGTGGTGGAATGTAACTGAGTACATTTACACGAGTACTGTACTTAAGTACAAATTTGAGGTACTTGTACTTAACGAGTCCTTTGTTTTCATGCCACTTTATACTTCTACCCCACTTCAATTCAGAGGGAAATATTGTACTTTTTACTTCACTACAATCATCTGACAGCTTTAGTTACTAGTTACTCAGCATGTTACAAAACATATGAAGTGCTTATCAACTATGATGTTTTATTATAAATTAAAGTACCCAACAGTGTATACAAGTACAGCTGAAACGACTGGTCGATTGATAAATTCTTCTATTTTTAATCATTTTGAATTTTATACTATTGGTTGGACAAAACCAGCATTATGAAGGTGTCATTTTGGGGTAATTGTGACGACATTTCTCACTATTTTCAGAATTTTTACAAACCAAACAATCAGTCGATTAATGGAGAAAATGATCAGGAGATTAATCAACAATGAAAATAATCATTAGTTGCAGTCCTGTACAAAATAGTTCAAAATCCTGCCTTTACATGAATGCATGAGTAACAATAATCTAATGATATAATATATTAATAGTATGACAGTCACGGGGGACATTTTCTAAAATTGAGTACTTTTAATACTTTAATTGCATTTTCCTGATTATACTTACATACTTTTATTTAGTAACATTTCCAATGCAGGACTTTAACTTGTAACAGAGTACCTTTACTGTGTGGTATTAGTACTTCTACTTAAGTAAAGGATCTGAATACTTCCTCCACCTCTGCAAATCAAGCAAGCACACACAAGTCATCTTTTCTGTGTACTCTTGTCTCTAAGGTTGCATCATTTTCCAGCTTCTGTGTGTCTCAACAGCTTTATAAACTTCTGTGAACTTCTGTGAACTTCCGTGCGCTCGCCTGGAAAATGAAGCAGTCGTTGAACTCCGGGTCGGGCCCCGTGCCCCGGGCCTTGGCCTGGCGGGGCCGCCGGTCGTCAGGGAGCAGCCGCAGCTCCACCAGCGTGACGTTGCCGTGGAAACGGGGAGGGAGGTTGCCGAGGCGGAGCAGGGAGACCATGAGCTGCTCGCTGCTGTGTCGATACTCCACAGAGAAGCAGAGACGGGTGGCCATGCCTGGAGGAGGGGCCACCACCTCATTCAGAGGAGGAACAGAGTAGAGACCAGCCAGCACCGTCCCCACCGGGTACCACCCTGATGGAAACAAGTTGTGGGTGTCTTGTATGTGAGGATTTGTTAGGAAGTTTGTATGTATATGTGATATTCTGGTCATTTGTATGATTTTCGGCAGCTTGGCTCTATGGGTGGCAATGTTGGTCTGACCATCTGTACACCACTTTGGTCCAGACTGAAATATCTCAACAACTATTGGATGCATTGCCTTGACTTTTTTGTACCAAGCAAAAAGTCAACATCCTCACCAGTTGCATGTACGAGACATGACAATAAAGAAAACCATTGTTTGTGTATTGCAGTGCAGAGCTAAATGGTCCTAGTATTAAATATGATAAGGAAAATGTAAATGTGAATGCTAACATGCAAAACTAAGATGGTAAACTGAAACATCTTTAACAACAATAAGTCACATTAATTAGTATTAGCCTTGAATTTAGGTTTCAAATGACTGAATTTCACTTTAAAGATTCAAAGCGACTATAACCATTTTGACCTGCTGTTAAATAAAGGTTGTAATGACTTACTGCTTACTGAGAGTGACCCACGATGGGCTAGTATGTCCCTCCGGGCCTCCATCTTTATCTCCTCCTCTTCTTCTTTCTCCTCCTCATTTTTCAGGTCACCATGGTTTTGGGTCATGACGCGAGGAGGCAAGGTGAAAGGGATCTCTCTGGGCCTTTTTCACACAGAGAGAAACATTTTATAGCATTTTAGGTGTCAACTTATTGATTTTTACTTAATACCTCTCTTAAAATCATGACTACAGGTCCTGTAAACCCTGATGCTTCCAAGTGCTGTTCCTCAGTGAGAGGTTCATGCTTTGTCTTTTCTTACTACTACTCCTACTTTAAGTACATTTTGCTGATAATACTTACATACTTTTACTTAAGTAAGGTTTTGAATGCAGGACTTTTCCTCGTAGTGGAGTATTTTCACAGTGTGGTTAAGTAAAGGATCTGAATACTTCTTCCACCACTGATGTTAGACCTGCTTAAAACAATGAGATTGCTCAGGTCATCTGGTTCTATCTTGCTGTATAAAATGGTCTTAAAACATTGTTTTTTCTACTGCCATTAAATAATGTGCAACACGTCATTTGTAACTGAATTATTTATATACGAGTTCTCCTGTATGTCATGAATAGCTATTATCATTATTAACATTATTAGTGTTAGTATTGTTATCTTCATCATTCTTCTTCTTTTTTCTCCCTCTCCTCTTCCTCTTCTTGTTCTTTCTCTTTCTCTTCTTCTTAATGTTAATGTAAAGCACACTGTGTTTTCCACTGGGTCTGAAATGTGTTTATTTTAGGGTTCAAAATACGTGTTTATTTAGATTAATTAATTAGAGAAAAAGTAATGCATTCAAAAAATGAACAAAGATTAATCGTGCTCTATGATGCCCCTTGACCCCATACGTCACTGAACATACAACCGTCCACAGTAGCTTTGCAAACATGATGGAAGCAGATGACAATATGTTGCTTGGCCTAGTGAATGGAAACTTTACATGAGAAAAACGTCCAGATGGAAGCACCGTTCTGTGCAATTTCTGCAGTAAGGAATTTTTGTACAATCGGAGCACTTCAAGCCTGAAATATCACCTCAACACAAAGCACTTAGCAGCGAGCTTGGAGGTCAGTACAGCACAGAAATCTAGCACAGCCCCTGCTGCCACCGTCAGCAACCAGTCTCCTCAAGCCACTCTCGGAACAGGCGTTCAGCCACTGACTGAGTAAAACAGATTAACCAACTCAATCACTAAATGGATTGCAATGGACTGCAAGCCAGTTTCAGTGGTAGAGGATAAGAGGTTAACAGAGGCTTTACAGATTGCATCCTCTGACACAACGTATAAGCCGCCATCGAGATTGTGTCCAAAATCCAACTGCATACAACACCAAAAAGAAGAGAGCAAAAGATGATGTATTGGCAGAAGCTGAATATATTGCCCTGACTGGCAAGCTAACATCAATAGTGGGTGGCTCAAGATGGCTTTGGCACTCGACTCACATGGAAGTATCTACCAAGAGGAGAGAGAGAAGAGGTGTGGACCAGCCTCAAGGCACTGCCGCAAGAACCCAGCAGAGCTACTCCAGAGCCCTCAGAGGAGCCAGAAAAGACGAGACTCCTACTGTTGGCTTCAGATTTAGATGAAGAATGGGGCCTAACAGGGCTCTGAGCCTCTATAAAGCAGAACTCAGCATCAGTATGGAAGAGTGCCCACTGCAGTGGTGGTCAACTCATGCAGGAGCTCATCTACAGCTGTCTGCTCTGGCTCGCAAATATCTGGCCACCCCTGCCACTGCTGTCCTTTGTGAGAGACTTTTCTCACTTGCAGGCAACACAGTTCAAAAGAAGAGGGCAGCCTTGAACTCTGAGAATGTAAACAAGCTAGTTTGTCTCAGTGACTGGCTGAAGGTGAAGTAAGAGGTATCGTGAGGCCAATGGGTCTGTCACTGTTAAGTTACACCACATGTTGATGTTGCCACAGAGATTTTTTATCATAAGATATTGCAGAAATAAGGAAGGAACTGAGGTCAATGGGACTGTTATTTTTAGATGTTCTATGTTCATTATGTTCGATGACATGAAAATGTTATGCCCTGGATTTGAAATTACACTATATGTTAAACTGTTGGTCTGTGTTGCCTAAGTTTATTTTGGCATATAAGATATTGGAGAAATAGTATTGAGGTCAAAGGGGCTGTATAATTGTGGCCTGAGATGCTCTGTATGTTCAATGAAATGAAAATGTTATGCCTTGTGTCTTAAACTCCATATGTTACTGTTGGTCTAAGTAATTTTAGTTTAGTTTTTTTGCCATCTAAAATATGTCACATTCACAATCATTACAATGTCAAGGATAAAATGAGAAATGTATTTACTTCCCATCATTGTTCCTGCTGAAACATTTCAGATTTTTTTATTCCCTCAATTAAAATGCATTAGGTCATGTTTTTGATTGTTATGGCCATTACTGGATATGAACAGTGAAAAGAATGTTCTGAATGTACGGGAAATAAAAGAGATGTTGACCTTTAAAGTATATAATGTCTGTTCATTGATCCACTCTACTAAAATCCATTTAAATTTAAATCATTTTAAATGCTTCTCACATCAAATATTGATATTTGCGATTCATTTAGATTCACTAATCACAAAGCATGTAATTAATTGGATTTTTTTTTTAATCGCTTGACAGCCATGTTTATTTATAAAGCTTGCTCTGCCTCTTTTGGCCTGGACTGATTCAAAATTATCAGTATTTTGAAGCAGCAATGATTTTGTCAAACTAAACTCTTGAAAGATGTATGTCAATCGACACATCGTGGTGGTTTCAGGGGTGCTGACCAAGATGCTGACCATGTATTTGCAACCCCCCTCTCTCCCTTCATTTCCTGTTAACTCTCTACTGTACACTATGTATGTATGTCAAGGGTTAATAGGAAAAATATAACTTTCGTAAAATGTTATTTGTACTGTTCCACATGGATACTCAATAAATAACCATTTGAGAAAAAGAACGAATGAACAGCGACAGAAAAGCACCATGTGGGACTATGTGCATGTTTCGTGTGAATGTTTTTTTGTGGTACTAACGTGGCCCAGGAGCCCTGAGACACCAGGATCACCGGAGCAGAGCATGCTGGTACTACAGGCACTGTAGGGAGCAGCTCCTCGTATTGACTCTGACCCTTCTTTCTCCACAGATAGTACACCGTCAGACCCAGCAGCAGCAGCAACAGGAGACCCACAGACAGACCAGCAGCCAACAGTAACACCTGGTCTGAACAAGCAAACACATTAACAAGAAGGTAAGCCCAAAAGTATAATGCAGGCACTGGGTCTAATGCAGTTTACCTCTTACCTGCCATGGTTATTTTTCAGTTCTAACACCAACAGAAGGTAACTCCTTCTCTTTTCTTCTCGTCAGGTTTCACTCTGACAGACTGACTGTCACTGTGACTGTACTTAACCTGTTTAGCAGTTGGTGTGTGAAGTGTACACTGTGCATGACCCTGGAGAGCAGAGAGACTACGACACAGCTGGCTGATTCTCAACATTTCCTGATGTTATCTGGCTTTTTGCTTGGCGGCTACACTCTTACCCCTTTAAAAGGACCATACCACTGATTTAGGATGCTTTAGCCCATTTACAAATTATGGATTGTTGAAGGAATTTGACCTTCAAGGCAGCATTCATTTCATTAAAGGGTCGCTCCATCAATTTTACACATATCTAGGTCAGTTTACAAGCCATGAGGAGCACTACTCAGCCTGTGAAAACTGATGTTTTTTACAGATCAGGAACCACCTTCCATTGTTTTCTAATGTCTTGTGTGACTCTGAAGGAGCTTTGTCAAGTAAAGTCAAGAAAACAACCCCAATGATGTCATCAAGCTATTGATTGCATTATGGGTTAGCAGACAGTGTTCCTTATTTTTATTATACCAAAGTTGCCAATGGACAAAATGCTCCCTCAGTCTCCAGCAAAAGGATTTTTGACACTTGCACTACTGTCTGTTCAAAATAAACAAAAAGAAACAAGTTCTTATGCATTTGCTTTTTTCCTGCTGTACTGAACTCGCACTGAACCGTGACCCTTAACCGAGGCCCTTAACACAGAAGCGTGACTTCTGTGTACCGTTACACCTCTAGTTTTTAGTGAAATATCTCTAACTGACTATTGGGTGGATTTCCATGAAATGTGGTACAAACATTGATGTCCTCCACACGATAAATTGTAATAACTCTTGTGATCCCTTAACTTTTCATCCAGCGGGTCAAAATGTCAATTTGTCCAATATTTTGATTTATGACCAAATACGACTTTCCCATCAGTGTCAGCTGCACTTTGAGTTTAGTGCAAGTTATCAAATGTTAGCATGCAAACATGCTAAACTAAGACAGTGAAGATGGTAATTGTCACTGTGAGCATGTTAGCATGCTGATGTTAGCATTTAGCTCAAAGCACCACTGTGCCTAAGTACAGCCTCACAGAGCCATAGTTACATCTGATCCCTCTTACAAACAATCATCCGCATTTAAATAACTAAATAATATACATGTAATGACAACTGATCTGATCTTAAGTCAGGATCAAAATGCTCATTAGCCACTCATCCACCCATGTGTTGTTTCACTGACACACACATGCCCACACACACACTCTGGTCAGAGATTGGACGGCAGCTAATGAGATGACAGCTAATCCTCAGAGCTAAAGGTGGAATAATGGCCCTTTCTTTTACACACGCATATGCACACACCGCACAGCACAGACATTCACAAAGAGAAAGCCTCATATTCACACTGATGTCAACTTCACATGAGGCCTGGCTATAGAGAGGAGATCAAACTGAAGACAAGTCACAACAGAGGAGTGTGTGTTTGAGGCTGTGAGGGCGGCTGGAAACAAGAAAGGTGATTTCCTGAATTAGTGATGGAGGAAGGGTGGAAGGAATGACGGGGGGAGGGAGAGACGCCATTTAGCACTACCTGCTTTGTGGCAGGGCAGAGGGCAAAACAGGACACAAGTTGTGAACTTAAAGGTAAGAGGTTATTTTTCTCTTTTATGCGACATCACATTGTATATTTGTGCACATGAACAGTCATTTATGTGGGTTAACTGGGTGTTTATTCTTCCAGTACAGACAATTGATAAGGTGGTCTTGGTATCTGCAGGTCAGTTGTGTTTGAAACACTACTAGGTCAGTTTGGGACAGAGGTGGATTTGACAGTTTGGTAGTTAGTTTTAACATAAATATGGATTCATAAAAGTTTTTGTGTTACTAAATCAGGCAGGGCACCATTGATATTCAATAAGTGAGGGACAAGAACTGGAATAATCTGCTTTTTAAAAGTATAAATACACAGAAGAATAGAATTAGGCACAACATGCGCACCGACTGTTGGAAGATAAGAGAACAAGTTAATTGTAATTTCTTAAAACCTCTACCATCCATTCTCGCTGTCTCTCCTTTTCTTTATCTCTTGCTTCTTTGTCTTCTGTCAATTGAAGGCCAAATACTCTCTTGAACTGTCTCGATCAATCTACATTTTGCCTCAATAATCAAATAATCTGGATTGTGTAATCCCATTAGGCTAATCTGGGAGTGCCTTTGTGTGTGTGTGTGTGTGTGTGTGTGTGTGTGTGGGTGTGTGTGTGGGTGTGTTTCAGAAAGAAAGCAAAGATTAAATGAGTAGTTTGACATTTTGGGAAATATGCTTATTCGCTTTCTTGCAGAGAGTTAGATGAGAAGATTGATACCACTCTCATATCTGTACAGTAAATATGAAGCTTGGGCCAGCAACTGGTTAATTTAGCTTAGCATAAAGGCTGAAAACAGAGAGAAACAGCTAGCCTGGCTCTGTCCAAAGGTAACAAAATCCACATACCAACACCTTTAAAACTCACTAATTAACATGTTATATCTCGTCTCTTTAATCCATAAAAAAACCAAAGTAAAAACTAACATGTGAGACTATTCCTTGGCTGGGAGCAGTGTCTCCGCTGGTTGCTCTGTACTGTTACAGTGACGACAAGACACCAGGCTAGCTGTTTCCAGTCTTTATGCTAAGCTAAGCTAAGCTGACCAGCTGCTGGCTGTAGCTTCACTTTGAACGGAGCGATATGAGAGTGGTGTCAATCTTCACATCTCTTGGCGAGAATAAGTTTATTTTACAAAATGGTGAAATACTGCTTTAAAGCGGCTATAATTGATATTTTTCTAATAATAACGTATTAAATGACAGTGTGAAAACACTGTGACAATGTGAAAAGGGTAGTGACGAACCTACAGAGAATTATCACCTGAATCTGCAGCTCATTTTGGCTTTATGGAGATCATTGTTTAGCTGTCCAGTCTGCAACTTTACTGTTTTGGTTCACTCTCACCGCTCTCAGAGTATCATTTTTGTCCGCAGCAGGCAGCTGTTTTCAGCCAAAAAGTTAGATACTAGCTGGTGAACACAGTAGAGCATTAAACAGCTGAAGAGCCAGATATTTCCCATAAAAGTTGGTAGAGACCAAAAACGGAACTAAAAGGAGAGTGAATATTGGACTGATATTCATCAGGTGGCCAAAAACACGACTCCAAATTAATGATAATGTTGCTGGATGTGTAAATAAACAACAGTTTGCTAACAAGTTCGCCACATCAACTTAAAAATTGATGATATGTCAATGTTGTGTTCACAACTTGTTTCTGCTGCCCCCAAGTGCTCAAAAAATCAGTTATTGAAGGTTTAAGGCTGAAGAGCAATTACACACTCAAAGATGTGTCTTTCTTTGCAGTTCGGTGTTGCCATGGCGAGGTCCGGGCGCCCTGCATCTGAGAGCTACCAGTCAGTTTGTTATTCAGGCAGTCAGTCGGTCTCTTTCTCCACTGAAGCTGGGATTGTGGGACTGGAGGAGGAGGATGATCGTGCACCCATTTTCTCCCTCTCTAAGAGCTCCATGGATGTGGTCATGGCGACGGGGACGCTGCACAAGCAGACCAGAACAGACCTGAGGCGCAGCTCCAGCACCAACACGCACTCTGAGCAGAACTCAGTGACGCTCCAGCAGCTGCACCCTCACATGTGGCAGCACATCAGCACCACCAAAAGCCACCAGTTGTCCCTCACGGCCCAAAACCTGGATGTGCACAGCCCTCCTGCCCTCAGCGAGCGCTGGATTGCCAACATGCAGCGCTGGAGCGGGTATAGCGGCAGCACACACAGCCGCAGCAGCACTCCAGAGACAGTTGTATGGAAAGATGGGGCCTCACGTCCATTGAGTCTAACCCAGGAAACCCTTTGCTCTGCTGCACCGGACTCTCCCATGTCCAAACCAACCTCTCCACCAACCACACCCTCTCCCTTCATCTCCCCCCTGCAGACACCAACTTTACCACGTGAAGATCTTTTAACTTCTTCTTCTTCTTCACTCCTAAAGCTGGGCACACATCAGCAGAAAGACTTACTTGTTTCCTCGCCCACCCCCTCACCACTGCCATCACCCCTACAGGCTAACAGCTCCTCACCCTTGCCTCCCAACTCCCCCGATCTCCTCCAGCTCACCAGCACAGAGGATGAGGGCTTCCTGGAGAATACCTCGCTTTCTTTTACATTCCCTTCCCCAATCCCGTCATCTGTTAGCTTAGCGGAAGGAGGTGTCTCATCAGATCCTGGATGCCATGTTGATGACGTGATAGAGGAGCTGCACAGTCCTGGAGGCACACAGTTATCAGAGGGTGGAGGAGTGAGAAGCCCAGTGCAAATGTTTAGCTGCCTGATGCCTAATTCTCCAGCAGAGGGACAACAATCAGGAAGAGAAGTCTCAGTTTGCCAGCTTGAGCTGCCATGGCAACCGGGGCAAGGCTGTCCGACAGGCCGAGGTTGGAGGTCACCCCTGGTTTGTTCCTTGAGTGACTCGCAATTGGGTGAATGCTGCAAGTGCAACTTGAACACCAGAGAGGGCATCACAAAGGCTGCAAAGGTTGAGATGTCCAGGGAGGAAGGTACAATGACTTTGCAGGTGGAACTGGTAGACGCAGCGGTGCAGACAATCTCTCCCATCGGCTCCTTGTGGGGCCTCAAAAGGAACACATCCACCTCCAACATGGACTCCCACTCCATCTTGGGCTCGCCGCCTGGATCCAGACTAAACCTGAAATCCTCAGTGGGGTCCAACTCCAATCTGGTGTCCCCGTCCTCCAGCATGTTCCCAGTGAGCAGCGGAGAGGAGGAGGAGAAGCAAGGAGACGACCCGACATGGGATGTTAACTCTGCCTCCTTGCACGATCTGGAGAGGAGGAGGTCATGTCTGAAGACCCAGGGGGAGGAGAGGGACGAGCTGGGGAGGAGGAGCAGCATGAAGCAGGTGCAGTGGGACGAGGACGGGATGACGTGGGACGTTCACGGAGCATCTCTGGACCCAGAGGTGCTGAGCACAGCCATACGGAAGCATCTGGAAATCCAGAACAGCCCCCGACCAGTGAGACGTACCTCGAAGAAGAAGAAAGCACCAAAACCTCCTCTCATATCAAACGTGGTAAGGGCCACGACCCCAGAACTGAATCCGCCTGAGATGGTTATTACATCGACTTGTGTGGTGGAGGGTGAGAGTAAGGGGACACCAGAGGCAGGCAGAGGGAGGGAGGTGGAGGAGGAAGGAGGAGGCAAAAAGGAGGAAACAGTAGAAGCTGCTCGTAGAATCAGCAGAGCAGAGGGAGATAATGCAAAAGAAGAGGAGGAGGTGTACGGAGAGGAAGCCACCAGCCATCCTAAGTCACCCTCGCGTGGGAGTGGACACAGCCGCAAGAAGAGTGTGATCAGGTCCCTGAGGAGGCCGGGGTGGTGTGGAAGCTCCAGAAAGACATATGACTGATCCTGGAGATTAATCTAATGGCTTTGATTAGCGTATTGATTATCCATAGCTGATCGAGTCCTCAGTTTGCACAAAAGCACTACTTATAAACTCTGAATGAAGCTCAGAGAGACATTGAGAGCAGTTCTCACTTTCACGAGTTTTATCCTGCTGTTGTCTTGACTTTCTTTTCATCTTCCACTCATTAGGATCCGCTGTTTAGCGAGGACGTAATTTCGACTGAGAATGGGAAATGTGTCCCGCTCACTTTTCAAAATCCTACTTCTTCCCCCCTCACTTTAATTTAACTAAAATCTCTCTAAACATCGTCCTCGTACTGTCCAGTCACCATAGTGCAGGTGAGACAAGAGAGGAGTCGATAAAAATGTTGATATTTTCATCAGTTCAATTATTACCATGAGCTCACAGCAATGAATTTAACGTCGTGCAGCGAGTCTCTTTCTTTTTCTTTCTTTACTTCACCCCGTTCCTCTTCATCGTGGCCCCCGCACTTCTGAAAACAAACCCCCACTCTTGCTGTTTAGTGATTGGTAGATTCATTTCTAGTGAGGTCTTCATGAAATTCAAGAATTACCGGTAAATTAGTAAGACCACTACCAGAAGGTGATACAGTTGTTAATGTAGATGTTCAATAAAACCAAATTTTGTCTTCTTTATCTCTGTCGCTCTAAAAATTGTTTTTTGTTCTGTTTTTGAATTTAAATTAATTAAAAATTATTATAATTATGGGTACAGTTTTGAAGCAGTTTACTTGAGTATTTTTATTTTATGCTATTTTATATCAAAGCCCAACCTGGATTTTATTGGATTTTTGAGGCCAATACTGATATTGATATTTGAGGGTTTTAAAAGTCTGATAACGACATATTGGCCGATATTTATTTTTTATTTTTTTAAACATAAACACATAACATAAACCAACATTTTTTACATGGATCCTTTACATTACATTTATTAATTGTAACGCTGTGTCTAAATTACCTCAAAAATATCTTCAGCATTTTTGTACTGCAACTTCCTGTCACTTATCGGCCATACACAGACTGATAAATCTGTGACAAGCTGATAATACCTCTATTTCACTACATTTCAGAGGGAAATATTGTACATTTTACTCCACAACGTTTATTTGACAGCTACTTTGTTTAACTTTTACTCAGGAGTGTAAACACAAGACATATAATCTGTTAATAAGATATGATGCATTGTTACCAAGCAGTATATAAAGTAGTTAAAAGTAGCTCCACCTCAGCCAACATCAACAGTAAAGTGCTGCTAACACATTAGGGCATCAGTAATATTAAAAACAATAACTAAATATTCATAATAATAGGCGCAATGCTGCATAATCAATCCTTTTACTTTTTCATACACTTAGCTGACATTAATTCTGTACTTTTACTTCAGACTGTACACTTCTGCCACCACTTCTACTTTCATAACAAGTTTCTCAAGTCTTTGTTTGTCATGAATCTTTGAACCTAATTGAAGGTGACATTTTCTTCTGGACATAAGAAAAACATCCCAGACTAGATTTCCCACCGTTTACACCTGACAAATGAGGCAAGTGCTTGGGAAGCACATGTCAGGATTTACTCTCGAATATTTACACAGATAATTTCACGGAAGGTGACTCAGCTCAAATGTGCTGTTTAAGAATAAACACCAACTCAAAAACATTTAACTCTCAACTCTCTTCCCACATTCGCTAAACTCATTCACTGTGGAAAACATACACAAAGTTGAGTTGTATGTAAACTTGGTGAACCACAGTGGTGAGGTTTGACCATTCAGGCGCTGCCATTCAGATGAGCGGGCACATTCTCTCTCATTCACCACAGAAAAAAGCTCAACTCACTAGTGGCTTCCACTGCAGTTATTGTTGTCATATTTTCAGATGTGTGTAGAGCAGGCAGGAGGGTTTCTGTTGCTTTTCATTTATTTATTCTTATTTTATGGTCTTAAAGGGTCAATGCACCCAAATTACATAAAGACATTTCTTGTGGTATATAGCCATATAGGCAGTTTTATTTCTTCTGTAGTGAGTAGTTCCCCTGACAACTGTGAATATGTTACAAAATGGATTATAAAGAGTAATAAAAATCAGTTTTTTTTTTAAATTAGTTTGAACCGACTATACCACAACCAACACTGGATTTTTGAGGCCGATACTGATATTGATATTTAAGAGTTTGAATTATGTGATAACGATATATTAGCTAAACATAAGATAAAGACGCTTTTGATAGGGATCCCTTAAAGTTGTTTTTTTTAACAATTCGCACCAAGATATGTATTGGACGAGTGGGACATCGCACAGTTGAAAAACAAGACAACAAGAGTCAGCCAAGCTACAGCATCTATGTGAGGCAGTACTTAGGCACACCAGTGCTTTCAGCACACGTCAGCATGCTAACATACTCACAGTAATAATGCTAAGATGTTGATATTTAGCAGGTACAATGTTAATCAAGTTCACCATCTTAGTTTAGCATGTTAGTATGCTAACATCTGCAGGTAGGTGTTTTGCAGGTATTTGATCCTAAATCAAAGTATTGGACACATTAAAATTCATTTTGACCTGATGGTGACACCAGACGACAAGTCAGAGGATCACCAAAGTTATTACAATTCATCCTGAGGGGGGCATGAATGTGGGTAACAAATTTCATGACGATCCATCCAATAGTTGATGAGACATTTCACTTGAAACTAACAAATGTAAACCTCATGGTGGCGCTAAAGGAAAAGTCAGGGGATCATCAAAGGCATTAGGATTCATCCTCTGGGCACCATGAATATCTGTAAAAAGTATTTCAGTAGTTGTTGAGATATTTCAGTCTGGATCAAAGTGGTGGATCAGCCAACAGACCGACATTACCGTCCATCGAGCCTAGTGTGGCAAAAAAAATTGTCAGCGCTCTCTGATGAAACATATTGGTGGCATTTTTTGTTATTTATCGGCCAAAATCAGCTAGTCTTTCCTCTCTCATTTGACTCCTCTTACTCCCAGTTTTGATTGACAAGTGTGAATATTCATATAAGCCATGTTTAGGCAGGTAAATACGGCGGTCAAAACATCTTTTCCACTGAGTCATGTTTACACAGGATGAACTATTGTGCAGATTTGGGATATCAGAGATGAAGGTCATTTTCAGGTCACTATGTCACTGCTATAAGTCATGTGACATGATGTTTGTTTGTGTACAGTGCTGTATTGCCTTTGTCCTGTGTGCATGTTGCTGTACTGTGAGCATACTATATGTATGTGAAAGTGCTGATGGGACTCCCCAAAATCCCCTTTTTCTCAGCGGCAGTGGAAACTCATAGCTACAGGAGAACAATCCAGTGCTCGGCCTTTGTTATGACACAGCTCATTGTCCCTGGAGGTATGCTGTTGTGTGTGTGTGTGTGTGTGTGTACTGTACCTGTGTATGTACATCTGCGTGTGCTTGCTGCCTGGTATAAATAGCGTGGGATGTGTGCCGGCCGGTGATTCTGTGGAAAACGATGGCTGTACCTGGACCTCCTCTGCTCCTCCTACTGTCTCTGCTGCTGCCGCTGCTGTTGAGCAAGGCATCTCTGCCTGCAGCTGCATACACACTCACCCCTGGACGACAGCCACAGCACAAGATCCTCCACCTGGGTGAGGGCAAACACATAGAAAAACATCACCTCTAAACACGGAGGCTCCTGTTAGAACTTTTTTTTGTATTTCTCTGTTTATTGGGACTTCATCTATTTTTTTGTGTGGTGTTTCTCTCCTCCTAGACTGGCCTAAGGATTGTGGTATGGCTCACTTCAAGCCTAACATGGCTGAGAGGATTGTGTCTGGGAACGAGGCCAGACCTCACTCCTGGCCCTGGCAGGTCTCTTTGCAGGTAAATCTGTCTTTGAATTGATGTGGTTCAGTATTTAAGGGAGTGGGAGGTCTTGAATCAAGGACACCAAATAATTGACTGAATGAAAATGTCACATACAAAACTCCAGTACACTTACTTGCACATTTCCTGAGCCAAATTCTTCTTCTAGGGCTACAATTCTTTTCATCATCAGTTTATGTGTTGACTATGTTTTTGATTATTATAAAATGCAGGAATAGTAGTGAAAAATGCCATTTACAAGTTCCCAGTCTTCAAATGACTTGTTTTGTCTGAACAACTGTTTAAACCACCAAAGATATTCAATTTAAATTGATTAAAACAGACAAAATCAGCAGATTCTCACATTTCTGAAGTAGGAAGCAGTGCATGTTTGGCTTTTGTTCTTGATAAATTACTTAAGCGATTCATCAATTATCAGCTTTACTGTCCAGTGGATTCATTGATTAATTTCGGCATATTCCCGTCTAAATAACTAAACTTCAACTCTTGACAACTATAGGTCTATAAATTGTCCCTTTTGTAAAAAAGTAATTGTTATCTTTTTTGAACAATGACTAGTATCCTTATCCTGGTTTCTGATCATATTTAGGATATGATGTTTATATGGAACATGATCAGAACAGTGTCCAGGTTTCTGATCATCTGCCTGCAGGTGTGTCTTGATTTCTCACCCTCTCAGCCACTATGTAACAAAGAATATTCAGAAACCTGGATCAGGTGTTATATGCCACAGTGTCCTGGTTTCCATTGGAGAACTACAGGTAGCATATCAAGGTTTCTCAAAACCACAATATGAAGTTTACATGCACAACACATAAATGAAAACACCTGATCATAACCAGGATACTCATGCGGATGTTAGACAGAAACTAAGAATTTGTACCACTACACAGGACAGAGACAACACTTCTCTAAAGGAACCAATTATTCCTTTGACCAGCAGAGACAGTAATTAATTCTTTTAGTCATTAGGAAAGCTTATGATTATGCCACTTTGTCATATCTTAAGCACAACCAATGCTAGATTTTTGAGACCAATACTGATGTCAGTATTTAAGAGTTAAAATCTGATAACAATATACCAGACAATATTTATTAAATATAAACACATGCCATAAACATATTTAGTTGTTAAAAATTGTGACCGTCACATGTAAAGAGCAGAACATTTTAGAGTTGACAAATCAACTTGTCAGTGCCCCCTGGTGGACAAACTATGTAATGTTTCTAAATGACATCAAACATATCTTTATGCAATTTATTGTAACTTATCAGCTGAACTATTCACAGACACCTATATATCTGAGATGAGCTAATATCCGCCAATATATTGGTTTGTTCATGAATTCTTTGGCCTGAAATCTCAAGTATTCTGTGGTTCATCATTAAGTTGGCTTAAATCACTCTAGTGTAAATTGCGCTACTGCGCTTGGCTGGATAAATGTAATAAAGTCACTTTTATTTGTTATGTGTTTTATTAATAAGACATCACCAGTTTTAGGTAGTGGTGGTCTAAAGGTTAGAGATGCTCTGGGCTCTCAGTAAAACTTAAACTTAATAAAGGATAAAAAAAAAAAAACATAACTAGTAGAGAGGGTGCTACCAAGGCAAGTAATATTTATGGGGAGATATGGGCAGGTTGTTATCTCTGAGCTGGCCAGTAAAATAATCTCACATCACTGAGGAGGCTGTTTGTCTCTCATAGGTTCGTCCCAGAGGAAGTAAACATTACATTCATGTCTGTGGAGGAACTCTCATCCACAAGAACTGGATCCTTACTGCTGCTCACTGCTTCCAAAAGTAAGAAACCCACCCACTAACACTGAAAAAGAAAGCAAATTTAGCTGTAGTTTGCTGTTTTGTCATTTCTTTATAAGCTGTGAAAGAAGAGAACACAATGAGAACCACAAAGGCCTCACTTTAACTTGTTTTTTCGGTCCCTCAGGGGTAAAGCAGAGGATGCTGGGAGTTGGAGGATCGTCCTGGGGAAGCACCAGCTGAAGCGCTCAGAGACAGCAGAGAGGATTTTCCCCGTGAAGAGAATCTACCGGCACGAGAACTTCCGTTACCCCACTCACAGTGAGCTGGACTACGACATCGCCCTGGTGAAGGCAGGCACAGATATCGTCCCTTCAAACTTCATCCGCTACGCCTGCCTGCCGCGCAAGCAGACCAGCCTCAAACCGGGACACTACTGTTGGGTCACAGGCTGGGGAGACACCCGGGGTGAGTGAAGGAAAAGGGGTATAAAACAGGGGGAGGGAAGCTCTGGAAGAAGTCATCGGGTCCATAAGTTCTTAGGAGTTCAATATTCAAAAAACTTAATTCAAGTTTCTCAGATTCATTTGGTCTTATTTTTGGTCAAAAATAAAGTCGCTCAAATTGGACTGGTGAAATTTAGACACCAAATTCAAGGTGAAAAATTCAAACTTGAACATCAAGCTGCTGAGGAAACTTGAAATGACCTTCTGTAGAGGTTAAACAGACGAATTAAAACTACATAAATTCAGATAGATGGTTTGCAAAGTAAAATACTTTATAGTGGATACGTTTCACCATTAAGTTTCTTTTAATATTCAAATTATTATGGCCTTCCTTTGTTTCCATATAACGTCACTATGCTGATGGCTGATGGGAATATCATTAGTTTGCAGGTATTGAGTCATAACCCGAGGTATTGGAAAAGCAAAGATTTTGATCTGATGGTGGCGCTAGATGAGAAGTCAGGGGATCATCAAAGCCAATAGGATTCATCCTCTGAGAATCATGAATGTCTGTATAAAATGTCATGGCATCACCATGTCGTTAGCGTGGCTAAAAAGTCCAGAGAAGGACAAATCAAAGTTTAAGTTGCTTAAATGTTGTTCTTAAACATACTTTAGGTGGGAAGGAGAACGTGTCTCTGGCAGAAGCCCTGAACCAAGCCCGCCTGCCCATCATTGACTTCAAGACCTGCCGGCAGAAGAAATTCTGGGGCGATCGTGTCCGAGACTCCATGATCTGTGCCGGGTTCAGGGACACTGAGGGCCCACCTGCTGCATGCCAGGTAGGACCGAGATTACAGACGTTGGAAGTGAGAATGAATTTTTAAAAAATCTTGTCATGTAAATTCCCCACCTCCTCACCACCCATCTCTCTCCTTCTTCCTCTCCCAGGGCGATTCTGGTGGTCCTCTGCTGTGCCAGCTGGGACGGGACCGCTGGGAGGTGCACGGCGTGGTGAGCTTCGGCCCCATCGGCTGCACCGTGGAGAACAAACCCAGCGTTTTCACCCGCACCGCCGCCTACATCCCCTGGATCGAGGCAACACGCATCAGGGACTTCTTCCTGCACTAAGCGGGCTACCCGACTCAGCGCTGACAGCAAACATAAGCTCTGCTCTGTTTTATGTCCGAGGTCTACAGATGACTGCAAAACTGTTTTTACTAAAAGTCTCAAAAGCCACAGTTCATCATTCATGTTCCACCGACACGTTCACCATTTCTGGGACTTACGCAACAGCCACTTCAAGATGTAAATACATGTTCTGAATGTGCAATAATCGTTTTCTAAGACACCATATTTTACAATCGACACTATGCACTACTCTGCTTTTGAACAGCAGAAAGTTGGGACAGAGCACTGCATAGTAGACACGACTCATGACCTTTTACATCCAGTCTATATTTGCGCAATAAAACTGGTTAAAAGCAAAATCTTCGTCAACATTTCCAATTTTTTTATTATGGTTTTTAACACAGCAGGTTTGGTGGAGACACATGAACTGCACAAACTTCGAGTACAGCTTTACGGTGATTTCTTCTTGCACAGTAAAACCACTGCAGATACGCTTCAATAAATACAAGAGTAGAACTGACCATAAAGGCTCAGTTCTGTTTGTAGATCGTAGTTGAAAATCTCTTTGCTCTTCTACTACAGAAGAGTCTTTCAGTCCAGAATCAGAACATGAATCCACTGCCACTCATCTGGTGAATACCAGATGTCACATTGGCTCATTTAACCCAAATGTCATGGGTTCATTGATTTCAAAACTAGCATCAAAGAAGACTAATAAGTCTCCCATAAACAAAGATATAACAAATGACTCTACGTAACATCCTCACAGGGTCTCATTACTGATCAGATCAGTGAGGGAATGCCTCAGAGGATACAGACAAATGAAGAGAGGGGTGTTATAGGACGGTCAACAACTGGATTTCCAGAGGAATTTAGTCCGCATTTTCACATCTTCTTTTTCAAACACACCTTTTAATTCCCAGAATGCTTCTGGAAAGCAAAGTGGCTATGGGGGGGAGGGGCAGTGAACTGGGACCAACTCACACGTCCCCGAAAAGCACACTGCATTTGACCAGAGTCTAATTCCTCTTAGCGCTGTGGTTAAAGGCTGTGTCCTGGAGAGATATTTGGCCCTAATGTGGAAGCAGGTGTGTGCGGGCGAGGTCAGTACAGCCTGGAGGACGACGATGAGGAGCCGGTGATGTGGTCCCAGTTGTTGTAGAGAGCGTAGGCACCAGACAAGGCTAAACCGGCCAGACCTCCTCGGGCCACACCCTTAAGGCCACCTACAAACACACAGTGGTAACAGAATGAGTGAAGCTGTGTATGAACACAGAATAAACATATATCACAACCATCTGTCAAACAGTAACTTCAGCAAATTATTCTTGGTATTTTAATTTACCCAAAGTACCAGATGGTTAGAGCTCAACACACTACTACTACAGACAGTGTAATGTGATTTATTAACTCTTTAAAAATGATTTACCAGTATTTACCTCAATATTCAAGCAAAAATGCTCTTTATGTTGAATCAGATGGTTGTCACTTAATTAACAGGGTTCTTACACCTTTCCTACAATTCAAGCACTTTTCAAGGTGCATTTTCAAGCTTTTCCAGCACTTTACGGCTGTGTGGTAAATTATACTCAAATCAATTAAACTCTCTCCAACTTATATTATTTCTTTACCTAAAAAGCGAATTATTCAGTCAGAGAGCAGTTTATTATATTAATGCAACTAGGATTTCAAGCACTTTATTCAAAATCCAAGCACTTTTCAAACCTTGAAAACACCACATTAAAATTCAAGCCTTTTCAAGGATTTCCAGCATCTGTACGAACCCTGAATCAATGAATGGATGAGTCCATTGACTGAAATTGAATCAACAAAAATGTTGACAATCAACTTGTTTAAGGCGTTTATTAAGCAAAAATGCCAAACAATCGCTGCTTTCAGCTTCTCAAATGTGGGGATTTGCTGCTTTTCTCTCTTTCATCTCACTGTAAATTGAATATCTTTGGATATTGGACTGTTGGTCAAACAAAAGCTATTCGAACACTTAACCTATGGCTCTGGGAAGTTGTAATGGGCATCAATTTCATAAATAGTAGATGGATGTATAAGCTAACCAAAATTCTAGTGCTCAACATGTTGCACACTCTGATCACTCAGTAAGATTAAAGTAATCATTCATTTAGATTGGAACTTGTGAAATCACAATACTTCAACAGGAGGATTTTATATGAAGAGACAATAAATGTTATCCTCATCCCATTAAAATACATCTGGAAATACACATGGAGATACTACACAAGCAGAAAAGACACCTACTGCCTGATTTAAAGAGCATCCCAGTTAGCGTCCCAGCAGCTACTGTGTTGATGTCGTCTTCTGCTCCTCTGGCCTTCTCTATCACCACACCAAAAACACTATATAACAAGGCTGCAAAGGAAAATGCACACAGTTTTACAAGAGGCAACAAAAAATAGATAAGTAATTCTTTCGTACATGTTACAATATGATTTCATCCATGAGTTTAGTTAATATGCCGGATACCACTATGAGACTACATGATAATGGTCTTACCAACAGAGCCCAGAGAGTTGGCCCATGAAGCACCCTGTCTGGTCACCATGTTGAGGATCCTGGGGAGAGAAAGCAAACATTTAGAGGATAAGTCAAGTGATCCA
>NTHP01000377.1:701186-711578 GCA_003416845.1 Oplegnathus fasciatus | reverse complement strand
AAAAAGAACGATGGAAACCAAAAACATTCAGCTGTTTCAGTTCTGTTTACTCCACAAACACTACACCAAAAAGTATGTGGACACCCAAACATGGAGAACATGTCACTTCAAAATCATGAGCCTTAATCTGCTGCTATAACAGCCTCTACTCTTGCGGGAAGGCTTTCCACGAGATTTTTTGCAATATGGCTGCAACGAGTTTCTCCCACTCAGCCACAAGATCATCAGTGAGGTCGGCCACTGACATCGGGTGACAAGGCCTGGCTTGCAGTCGGCGTCCCAGTTCGCTACAAAGGTGCTAGATGTCAAGATCAAGGCTCTGCACAGGCCAGTGACGTAATTCCACAACCAAACTCTTTAGGAACTTTATGGCCTTGTGCAGAACTGTTGCCACAAAGTTGGCAGCACACTGTTGTTTAAATATCAATGTATGTATGTACATTTAGATTTCCTCTAATTTAATCTGATGGGCCCAGCTCAAAACATCTCAAAAACAGCCAAAGACCAAAGGAAAAGAGCGAACAGGGGTGTCCACATACTTCTGGCCATTCTGTACTTCATTCCTACACAGTGCAGGTATAGGACTCTAATTTCTACTACAATGTTCACAACTGTAGTGATGTACAATGTGAGGAAGTAGTATGACACCCTGGTGTTACAGGTGTTAATGGTCTCTCACCAGTCATGCAGGACCCTCCAATGGTAAAGAAAGCCAGTTCAAACCTTCCCCTTGTTTTATTGGCACCTGTGGGCAGGATGAACTCATCTGTGTCCTAAAAACACGACATCAGCAGCTTTTACAGTCAGAAAAATACACAAACCACATTAATTCACCTCATTTAAACCAGCTAACATCCCACTTTAGCTCACCTGAACCAGGTAACGAGGGTCGACATTGAGGTAAGGGGACAGAGGACTCATTCCAGTCACTGAAAAGACATCACAACAGAAATATTAGATGACTTTTAACATAATTCAACATTTATATACTGAGAAAGTTGTATTTACTGGACATTTAAAGGCCCTGAAGCTGGCTAACAGCTGCTGTTCAGCTGTGACAGCAGTTAGCTAAAGCTAAAGACGCTTACAGGGAACACCGGCGAGCTCTGTGTTGGAGTATTCAGGAGCACCGCCTCCAAAGAGACCCCCGAGACCCCCTGCTTTCATTCCTCCCGATCCTTGTGAGTTGTTGTCCATGGCTGTAAGAGATCCGAGGGGTCACCTGGTGAAAACTGGACCCAGGTGGGGGAGCTGCTAACCGAGCCGACCTGGCTAACGTTAGTAAGCGCTAGCTCTGTCGTAACACTCAAAATCCGAGACAGGCTGATCAACGACGAGCTGCTGGATTCAGCGACACCAACAGACGCTGTCCTGTGAATGCGTGTGTTGAATCCTAAGTGAGTTTTCCGAGTGAAAACAGCAGATTTTCGTGTCAGATCACTGAGCTCGCCTCCTCGTCATGCCCCTGACCTCCAGTAGCACGCTCTGCCGTAAAGCGACTTCCGATGTTGCGCTGACGTTACGTCAACAAAACCAAAAAAACACGAAAAGGTGGGAAAAAACAGACAATTCTGTCATAAACATCAATTTAATGTCTTTATATCTAAACCATAACTCATTTAAACATGACAAGTGAAGCGACAAAGCCGGTTTGATAACGGCAGTAAGCCCCACGACTTTACGACACCTCCACAGATCTGGGATCAGTTTACTTCACTCAAGGACAAGCTGTGTGAAGCAGCCAGAACATTACAGATCTGACTGCAGGCAAGAAGAGGAGAGAGGCTGCAAATACTGTGATTTAATCAATAATTTATAATAATAAATATTGGTGAAATATTTCATATACAAATACTTTTTAAAAAAATGCAAATACAAAATACTCTATTACAGGTTACAAGTTATACTTGAAAAGTAGTATCAGCAAAATGTATTTAAAGTATCAAAAGCAACAGTAACAATTTTGGAGAATGGTCCCCTTCACAACACATTTTTACTTATTTATACAAAATCTTAATCTGTAAAGTAATCAGTAACATTAGACGCCAAATAAATGGAGTAAAAAGTACATATTGAAAATATCAATATCAATATCTGAAATGTAGTGGAATAATTAAAAGTATGCGATGGAAACACTCAAGTAAAGTACGTCAAAGTTCTACTTAAGTACAGTACTTTATTTTCTGGTGTGTATATTTCAAACCTTCCATTAAGTGAGTTGGAGTTGCTCAACAGCAGTCTGAAATCATGGGTGATTGGCTTCTATTTGCTTTCATTTATTTTGCCTCACCTTAATGGAGGTCCATGGTAGTTTAGTTTGCCCTTTGCTGTTAAAAAGCCTACTGCCACCTTAATTTTTAAAAAGGGTTTATTGAACAATGAATTCACAAACAACCATGACATGTGCAAATCCTTGGTCTATGTCTAAGTACAGGAACATAAACATAAAAAAATAGAATAAAAATAGAATAAAAATAGAATAAAATAGGCCTACATGAATATCAAAGGACCTTGAATAAATAAATGAATAATAATAAATGTATCATTTTATGATACTTTGCCTGTAATTCTTCTTAATCAGTAAAGATTCCAGTTGCATTACTAGATATAATGTCCAACTTTTCTTTATACAGTCTTTCAGTTTGCTTTCAATATTTCTGGGAATGACAAGAAACAACATGTTCAGTGGTTTCAATGTCTGTTCTGCAGAAAAAGCAGACATTACTGAAACTGGATTTTAAAGTGGATGGATATATGTGTATATCACATATTCAATTGAAATGAATCTCTTTAGCCTTGGGCAATATGGGCTAATTTAAAGATTTAGTACATGTATTGTCTAATGCAGCAACTTATTTTCATTATCAATGCATCATTTTGTGTATAAAATGTCAGAATATTGTGAATTTCTTAGAAGCCAAGGTGACATCTTGATGCTTGTTTCTTTCCGAACAATAGTCCAAAATCGAAAGATGTTCAATTCACAATTACAACTGAGTGACGGGGCACCCCTGTATTGTTACATCTCTCCCTCCTTTCCTGTTCTCTCTCATCTATTTGTACTTAAGGCACAAAATGCCCCCCAAAAATACTTTGATACACAGAAAGTACTCCCATTTAAGAAGCTTGTACAAGCAAATGTTTGGCATTGTTGTTTTGGAATCAATTTTCTGTCGGTCGACTAATCGCTTCAGCCCTGCTGTTTTCACATACTGTTTTTTTTTGTCGCTCACCTGCTGCAGTTTATTATAAATCATGTGGGAAAAAGTGGTGGAGTTCCTCACATGCGACACAGGGAGGCAGCAGAGAGATGAAAGTAAAGACAGACCAGCTACAGAAAGGTCAAACCTGTTGGTTCTGCTACTCCTCAGTTGTCATTCTAATTAGGCCTGATTTAATTGACTGATTGAGTTAAAATTTTGTTCCCAGTCACGACGGATACGAGTTGGATCTGCCTGATGCTGTCTGTATCACTTGAAGCAGAGAGGTACAGCTGGGTTAAACAACATCTATATGACACCTGTCTGGCCTTTAAATGCATGATTTCCCACCTTCCAAACCCACGGGGTACTTACCCATGATGCAACACAGAGACAAGACCACACGTACGTGCACATTTATGCAGTGCAGCCTCGGCCATCTGCTGCCGGTCAAAGGGACAGAGGCAGTGAAGGAATTTAGTGTGTTGAATTTCACGAATAACAGAGCATCTTATTTGGATTCTGCCATTGTATGTGTGTATTCAGAAGGGGCCAAGTGGAGCGATGAAGTTTGCCATTGTCGCCCAGTGTGGGTGTTTTCAGACTCTCTGGCATGATCTGTGAGTTAGTGTTCTCTGTGTTACTGCCCAGTGTGCCCACTGTCTTTCCCACAATGCCCCATTCAGCCCTGGGCCTCTCTCTCCCTCTCTCTCTCTCTCTCCGCTCACACTCTCAGACTGAGCTGCCACCCATTTTGTGCCTCTGGCTAATCATCATCATCATCAACATCATCGGGCTGCAAACCAAATTTTTCAGTTGTGGGATAAAATAGCTGTGATGTCATCTTTGTTATCTTTTTCAGCCACTCATTTTCATCTTCTCCTTCATTTCCTCTCTTCCTCTCTCTCTCTCTCTCTCTCTCTCTCTCTCTTTCTTTCTGTCTCTCTGAGCTCCCAAACACAAAAGACAGAGAGGCCACGACAGGACCCCAGTGTATGCTGGTTGTCAAGGAGACAAGGAGACAGTGTTGGGTCTTTAAACTGCCTCAGAGGGGTGTGTGGAGTTAGGGGGAGTTGGCCTTATTTACATGGGAAGAGGACAAGGGAGAGAGGGGTTTGAAATACAACTTTTGAGCCGTTCCCCTGCAGCTTATAGGACTCCACTGTTATTCAGCTAAAATCATTCCGCCGCTCGGTCATCAAATATTTACCAAGCAGAGGAAATCTGGAGCTGTTCATTATGTGAAGAATGCCGTGCATACATAGTAATGTAAATCAACCTGTCTTTTCCTCTCACTTTCTCTCTGTTTCTCCCACACACACACACACACACATACACGCCCATCCATACACACACACACAACCACGCTTTGATTGTAAGCGCTGGGAGCTCTGGGCCCCAGTGTTGGCAATGGCGAGAGCTGACTGCAGAATACATTACCAGATGCTTGAAGAGTGTTTCATAGCAGACTGGAAGAACAAGAAGAAGAAAAACAGCACGAAACTTGGGTGAAAAAAAACAGGAAAAACAGAGACAAGGGTACACACCCATCCAAACACTCATACACCCCCACCCATCCATATCCACACACACATAGTCTCTCTTTTATTTTCTCTCTCTCGCTAGCTCCACTCAGTGCTTCCACTCTGCTTCTTCCTGTCCGGAGGATTGTCTGCAGCGGTCACATTATGTCCTGTCTCTCTGTGATCAGGGGGCTCTGGGGTTGCGGCCGGAGAGCAGGCTCAACTCCAAGCCTGAAGTTCAACATCCCCCCCCCCAACTCCACAATGAAAGCAGGAAGGGCAGGGAGAGGACGAATGCGCCACCCACTGCTGCATTCACCACGGAAAAAAATAACCCCCATGTGATTTTCTTCTCTTTTTTTGTTGTTAAATGTGCTTTAAAGCGAAGTTTTACTTTTAACATCAAGTGTCAAAGGCTCAAATTACCCACACATTTTTGTTTTCAAATAACCCTCTTTATGCTTTAATTTTTAATAAGTGAACCCTTAGAGAGAGAGAGAGAAAAGAGCCTAATTAAAACAAATGTAGCTACCATGACACATGTAGGTTATTAGCGGTAGGTTTTTGGAGACTTCAGGGACAGGCTGTGATCCTGTGTAATATTTACTCTGCAGATGTTTGAGGGCGAGCTTGCACAATCAATTTCCCTTCAATTCCCCAGCCATCTAGTCCTCCAAACCTGAACCCCCTCCTCCCCACTTTTTCTTTTTTTTTCTTCTGTTATACATGTGCATGCCTCTGAGAAACCATGGTGAGCTGGGTGTGTTTTGTTCTCTCTTATTACACACATCGATGTGCGCAATGTCCACTTAAATAACAGGGATAGATAGAGAAGAAGGGAAGGAACACAGAAAAGGAGAAGTGGGAAAAGCCATGTCAAGGCCTTTTCCCTGCATTCTGTCTAAAGTGTCTGCTGGGTTTCGTTTCTTCCCCCTCGGTATCTAAGGAGTGTCTGGTGATTAGTATGCAGAAAGGAAGCTGATTTGCATAATTAAGTGCTACAGAGAAAAAGCAACAAAGTTTGTTAGTTTTACAACTATGAGTTTAATAGTGTACAAAGAGTTATTCCTGCTCACTTGAAAAGTTAAAAGTTCATTGTTCAACACATATCTTTCTTTTTGTTTTTCACTTTTTTAGACACACATGTAATTTTTTTTTAAAAGGAATCCAAAGCAGAGACAGATACCATTAAAGTGGTTAATAATCACAGAAGTGGTAACAGTTAGTAACCTACACTTGGCACTGGAGAGTAGATTAATGTACTACACTGTTAATTGTCACACTCATAGTATACAAAAGGCACAGAAGGCAAGCAATGCTGATCTCAAAGGCTCAAGTTAATACAGAGGACATCAGAGACTCCAGTATATCAGGACATGACTACTAATGACACACGAGGGATACTTATATTCATCAATTAAATTCTCCGTAATAAGGCATGATGTTCTTATCTGAAAAGGTCATTTAATGTTATTTTCACGTACAAAATAGAATATAAAAATACATTTTAAACTTGTTACAGATGTTACGACTCCATGGTTTTTCTTTTTTTCTTTTTACGTCAAGGCATCAGTTGGTTTGCGTGTGTGTGTAAAACTGTACCACGCCCTCTGGAAAAAGCGGATACACATGCAAAAATATATATATATGGACGACTTCATCTCCAACAACATCAACCAAACAAACAAACAAACAAAAAAAAGATCAAATATAACACTGTTCTCTTGAGGTATCCGAACCTCACATAAACATCTCAGACATTGTAGCTGCTGCATCAGTACTGCATTGCACGTCCAATTATTATTTTTTTTCCTTCTGTTTTGGCACTAATAATCTGCATCGGAAGAGTTGTGGATGTAAAGCCATAAAATGTAGATGATGACAATTAGGCTGCGACACATTTCCTGCAGTCCTAATTAATCTGCATAAACCCAAATGACATAATTTCATGCTTGGGCACAAACCCATGACGTAGTAGTAAAAGATTTAGGTGTAACATTGTTCCATCGCTCTCAATAAATAAAGGCACTGCTGTTCAAGCTCATACAATACTGTAGTGTGAGAAAAGGCAAAGGCATCGTTGTGTAAGTCCTCTAGATTTAGACAAAAGAAGTGCAACCTTCCCTCTGTGCGTATCTGTACTGTACAGGCTTGGCATTTGAACTGTATATGTTGGCATTTTGGATTCCAGTTTTTTATTTTTCCTCAGAGAGCACCTGTTGCTTGATGGTAAAAAAGCTCCTTGCGCTGGCATTTTACTTAACTGAAATGGAAACCGCCGCACCTCTAATGAAGCGCAAAACAAGACGCTCTTGAAAAAAAAAGACATTTTTAACACACCGTTGGAACCACACATTAGCGTTACTTTTCGAGGGAAAGCGTGTTAATGTGTGAATATTTTAACACCAACTATAATGTGTTATAATGAAATTATATGTCTGTGGGTTCAAAAACGTGTGGAAACGTGTCGCAAGTTAACTAAGAGGTGCCCGATGAGGAAAAATGCTTCAAAATATCAACACGTCTCTTTTAGTTTAGTGTTCACGGAGGATTTCTGTGCTGGATGAGTACAGTTACCATTATTATCAGTATAGTTACCATGTTATTAATAGAATCGTTATTATTGCATCACATGGACTGAGGGCAGGGCAGCTCAGAGAGACAGTTTTGGCACAGCCAGGGATTGGTTTAGGAGCCCTTCACCAGTTTGGGGCCCGTCCCCAGTAAAGTCTACCTGTTACAGATTGGGATTTCGACTGTCGAATGGTTATAAAACATTCTCAGACTGACTTTGGACTTTTGGAAGGAAGGCACGTTTGGTAAAGTTTAGGTTAGGACTTGATGGGCGGGGTCCTGAGGTTTATTCCCATGATCGCTGTCGTCTGGTTGGTTGGTTAGACAGAAGCAGCCGGGTTGTTCCCAATGTGCTGGTCTGGTTGGCTGAGCTGGGGGAGTGGCGGGGCCGTGGGCCAATGAGCGCGCCAGCGGGCAGAGATGGGTGGGTCATCAGTGGGCGGAAAGGTCAGAAGGTCAAGGGGTCATGGGTTAGTTGCCGTGGCAGCTAGAGTTAGACAGACAGAGACGGACAGACGTGGAAAGGAAACAAAAAGGGCACATAAAAGGGGACATAAAAAGAAAAAAAGATAGAAGAGAGATTAGTGTCAGCTAGTGGCGTCAGGATGACAACAAGGCAGATCTACTGCAGTCACACAGCATGAGTTGCACTACAGAGGAGCTGCACAACACCTGCGTGAGCTCTGCATAACCATTCAGAATGACTTACATCAACCACCGGGCGGTGACATAAGGAATGGCTGGTTAGCGATGCTCACATGTGCTCATGAAGGTGTTTGCAGGGTTAAGCTTGAGGAGATGCCCCTCCTGTTGTGTGACTGCTGCTATAGTGATACTACTCATGCTAGCTGGGCTACGTCTAGCACAGACAGACAGTGAAACCATGGACAGAGAGGGAGACAGCATGGTTTCATGTGGGTGAGAGAGTGACCTTTATGTCCAGAGAAAAGTGTCTGGGCTTCAGAAATACTTTCACTTACTGACAAGTGGAGCTATTGTTTCGCAGCAGGCATAAGATCTTGATGATTAAAAGTTGTGATTAACTGATTATTGATTATGGTTTGATCCTTTTGCTATGGAGTATTAGAAGAAGAGGCACCATAAGAGATAGTGATGAGAGGTTAAGAGATGGTGATTTTAGAGGGACTTAAGAAACAATTTAACAATAGACAGACTAACTACAAGAATTTAGAGGCTTTGGTTTTCTTTAGAGATTTTTTTCAATAGTCATCTTTATTGCCTTTTAGTGTTTTTTGTCCATCGTGTACAACAAGAGCACCACCGCTCACATACACACATATATTGTAGCTAGCTAGTCCATTTCTATTGCATAAAACAGTCACGAGGCCTTTGAATCGAGAAGGTCACCTCATCTTAAATAGACAGAGCAAAACACTGCCTTCATTGCCACCGTCGCGGTGACTAAAACAGTAGTAGCTACACACCTTGAATAAAGTTTGAAGTTTTACATGGAGACACTTCATCTATAAAAAGCATATCGTAAAAACAAAAATAAAAATTTACAAACTAAAAAAAACTATTAAAAAAAAACAAAAACAACATACTACAAGTATTTCCAAGCGATCTTGTTCCATAAGCTTCATATAAGCACTTAAATCCTTAAAATCCCTATATACAAATTTATTTTGCAGCTAAATACATGGTAACAGCACCACTCTGGCTAGGAAGTATATGAAAGATGTAAACAGCCCCAATGATAAAGTCCAGTGGGCGACTGATAAGACCACAAACAACAGTATTTCATACAAAAGAGCTTGTAACACAGACCTCAGTAGTTATCACACGCTGTGTTTTAGTAGTAAAGACCAAAGATCATATTGAATTGAATGACCTTCAGAAAAGACAATCACTGTTACTTTAAAAGTCATATAGTCATTGGGCACAACACAGGATTTAATTAATAATAATAATTAAAAAAAAACATTTGTGGAAATCTACTGGAATGAAGTTGGGTATAAATAAAACTTCCCACAGTTATTTGTAGGGTCAAAAGTAGTAGTGAAGAGATAAACAACGACAAAAAAAAAAAAAAAACTTTCTGAGAGAAGACTCCAAATCCAGAGTCACAAGGACCGGGTCACATGAACGGAGCAATCCATTCTAATTGAGAGGGTCCCGGCATGTACGCCGTCCAGTTTATCTAACAGGCAAGCAAAGATAACCGCCGCAGCTGTCGCCCCTAACATGGTTCCTCCCACTCTGCTCACTTATTTCATTCTCACTGCAACAAATACTGTTTCACATTTTACACTGGAGCTGCTCCAGCGTGTGACCTTTTCGCCTGATACAGTTATGTCTTTTTTCTTTTTAGGCATGCCGTGTTACAGACACATGTAAACTGAAATTGGTCCATTGGTCTGCATGCATGCACGCACACTAACACACTAACACACTAACACACACACACACACACATACACATAAAGTGGCTGGTGAGCTAACTAACCTCTGTCTGGGGTCACTACCCTTTGGTAAGGATGGATTCTCTTGTCGTGGCGTCGTACCTTAGTGGTCATGGCACCTGCTAACAGCCATTGACATCGCCAAAACAGAACACAGAAGGTTACTCATCAGAAAGACATCAAACAGTCCACCCATGGCACCAACATCAGTGAAACCAGGAATTTACAAAAAGTTCAAGGCTGAGGGTGAAAATGAGTCAAAACATCTCGCTTCTAAGAGACAGAATGTTTGTTGTTTCATGGTCTTCTGTTCTCTAAAGAAAATATTAATCCAAACCACTAATTTCTCACTAAGCTTCACTAGTAGATTCAACATCAGCTGTAAGCAAAGTCACTCTATAGCTCTGTGATTAAAATAAGCTTTAACATATATTAAATCACAAACAGCGGCGCTAAAATATCTATGGGTTCACTAAAATGTGTTAAAATTACAAGCGGAAGCCGAACTATTAAAAAAAGTTAAATAGCTGTCACACCACAACTCTAGTCTGCTAATACAAAGAGGAAATTAACAGGAATGGACACTTGACTACAGAATGACTGTCAAGGAATCTGTCATCCTAAAGTGTGAGCAAACAAGTATGAGTGTTTGCTCTCTGTGGGACAAGTTTGT
>NTHP01000377.1:683224-694534 GCA_003416845.1 Oplegnathus fasciatus | reverse complement strand
TAACATGGTTGTTTTTGTCTCATTTAACAGTTTCTTGGATCTGTTAGATTTTTATTTTAGCCCTGTGAAATTCTTTGTTTAAAGCACTTTTCTACAAGTCACATAGACTCCATGTTACTGCAGAACATTTTCCAAAGCAATTGATTAATTAAGCAAATCATCAATTTAATTTTTGAATGTATCTTTACCAGCCTGCAGGCTACTATTGGATTCCATTCATGTCAAAGCTGCTGAAAGTCCTCTCAAACGCATATGAACATCAAGTCCTCATTTATCCGATTTTCATGTCAGATTCTGTTATTGCTGAGTGGTGTTGCATCTCAAACTGAGGTCAATGTGAAGCACACCAAGAATGTAACTTTGACAATAATGAAAGTACAAATAACGTTCAGTGTGACAGATTTCCTCTCTTAACCAAAGTGTCTGCAAGTACATTTTTTATACGGTGCTAAAATGAATGGAAACCAATGGCTGCCAAAGCTAAGAAGCTATTTAAGGGAACAGTTTGAAATTTTCTGAAATACACTTATTCTCTCTTTCTTGCAGAGAGTTAGATGAGAAGATCAATACCATTCTTGCGCTGCATGCTAAATATGAACCTACAGCCAGCAGCCAATTAGCTTAGCTTAGCATAAAGACTGGAAACAATGGGAGACAGCTAGCTTGGCTCTGACTGAAGGTAACAGAAATCCACCTACCAGCGTCTCTAAAGCTCACTTATTGATCATGGATTAACATTTCATATCTCAATTGTTTATATCTGCACAAAAACTGAAGTTTTAGGGAGGTTAGGTGCCGGACTATTTCTTGGCCGGGTGCAGTGACTTGTTGGAGTCTGTGGTTGCGCCAGAACTTTGAGGAATTTGTTACCTTCGGCAAGCGCCAGGCTAGCTGTTTCACCATGTTTCCAGTCTTTGTGCTAAGCTAACTGTCTCCTGGTTCTAGCTTCATATTTAGCCTACATGCACGAGAGTGGTATCAATCTTCTCACCAGACTCTCTGCAAGAAAGGGATTAAGCGTATTTCACAAAATTTCAAACTGTTCCTTTAAACGTAAACATGCAAAAACATTTCTGTTCCTCTATCACAGAGCCACACGAATGAAGCTGACTTGAACTGAAAATTAGCGCGACAATAACAGCGTGTATCTCGTGTGTTTCTGCGTGTGTGTACGAGTGTGTATACCTTCTTCTTGTCTCTCATGGAGCCCTTTCCTCGCACCATAATCTTGCAGCCGGTCTCTGCCTCCAGTTGTTTGGCTGTCAGTCCACGTGGGCCCAGGATCCTCCCTACAAAGTTAAACTGCACAAAAGAGCAACACACACACATATTTTATATCACAGACTCACACTCGTCTTTTTTACAATGCGTGTGTATTTGCATGTGCTGCGAGTGCATGTGCTTTTGAGGTTTGTGCATCTGTGATGTGTTTGTGTTACTAAGAGGGACAAAAATAGCTCATTATATGGGTGCTGGCTGGTGCTGGTGGCATGGCAGGACAGCGCCGTTCTCTTAACCTTATCTGTCACTAGGACTGAGTGATTAACTAGACAGCTGCCCCTCTGTGTGTGTGTGCGTGTTTGTTTCTTTGCCACGATCCCTCTGTCTCTCTCTGCTTCACTCGTGACATTTGTCCAGCCTCTTCCTCCTTTTTTTTTTTACCCCTCTGAAGTCTCCCTGAGTTTAACCTAATGTCCACTCCAGTAAGAGTTGCAACACACTCGCTCCAGCCTCTGCGATGACCCTCGACTCTCACCAACACACACACACACACAGACACGAATCCAGATAGAGGAACTGCCTCTCTAAATTTAACCTTGATCTCAACCGTTTTCCAATGCGCTCCTGTGTGTGTGTGTGTGTGTGTCCTGTTAGTCTTCTGTCATGTGAGTGAGGACAGCCTGTCATTGTATTCGGTGATTGGCGAGCTGATGCATGGAGAAAATCATGTGAGCCATTCAATCTGGATCAATGCAACTCATATTGAAGTGCTTAACTGTACTTGGCGTGAGCAGGGATGGTAGATGGTGGATGATAAAGTCTCTTCACTGTAGCGCACTTGTCTTTATATTTGGGGAAAAGACTTAATCCACCTTTTTAAGCTCCTAATATTAAGCTCTTATAAATATTTATGCTGTAAACTTATGTCTGAAAATTGTGTCACAATGGGGGAATTCAAGTCAGAAAGTCAGAATATTGCCTTATTGAATAAACAAAACTTAATATTCAAAATTATTCATTTTTATCTTGTTGGAAACACTGACCAGGGTTGATTATTGATCTATTTTAAGTCTAGATTACATCACTGGGTGTGAGCAGAGATGATCTCAGAGTGAAATCAGCTTTTAGATAAAATTGTAAAGAAAGCTCCCCTATGATCAAAAGCCTCGCTGATTTTCTGGCAGCCTTTCTGTAACTAAGAAGAGATAAAGTGACAACAGTGAAAAGTAAACAGAAACTCTCCTAAAAGGTCAAAGCTCATGGATTTGTCCACTCACGTCGGGGTACTCTTTGACAGGCACGTAGAGCTTCTCCTGCAGCTGAGCCACGGGGCCGATAGCCTCGGGAAGCTCCTCCATGTCCCGCCCGTTGAACATGCCGCCGTTCACTGTGTCGTTGTACATGTCCTTCCGTACCCTGCCGATTTCTGGGAGACAGAAAGGGGGAGTAAAGTTCAGTAAATTTAACTGAGGGCGTCCAGGAAAATGTCAATGAGGGACAACAAGTGTCACGTTTCTTCAGACCCTCCGTTTCTCAGGGCGATGACTCACTGTCACCAGAATTACAGGCGGCTCCGAGTGTGACAGCACACAGCTCGACAATCAGATAGACAGACAGACAGACAGACAGAGAGGCACGGAGACAGTCTCAAGCATTCTGCACCACAATGTAGAATCTAACCACTGAATGCTTTGCAATCAGGCCCCCTCTATTACTGACAATTTATCTCTTTCCATTTCCTTCTCCAACAGTATTGAACACAGACACACACACACACACACACACCGTCCCCCCTTTCACTCTGTAAATAATGCAAGGAAAAACCACAAACATGATAGTGGGGGTCACAGTGACCTACTCTACCCCCAGTGTTTATGAAGTTCTGGAGCAGGACAGTTATTCAACAACCACATACATAAGGCATCGGGATTCTCACAAAGAAATAGGGCTAACTATTATTTTCAATATTGATTAATCTGCAGACCATTTTCTTGATTAATCGTTAAATCTTCTGGTCTATAAAATACCAAAAAAGAGTGGAAAATGGCCATCACATTTTCCCAACCAACTGTCCAAAACCCAAAGATATTCAGTTTAAAATGATATAAAACAGAAAATTTTCACGCTGGAGGAGCTGCAACCAGACCATTTTTGGCATTTCTGCTTAAAAATGACTAAAACGGTCATTTTTTTGCCTTAGGTTTGGTGCAGAAGCGCCATCATAAATGAGGCTATGTTTGTCTGCCTGTCTGCTTATTCAGTGTTGTCTCAATGACCGATGCTAGCCTCTGATGCCTTTGTAATGACACACTAGCACAATAATAACTGACTACTGCACCACACAAACACATACGCAACACATACACACAGACCCCCGGCTTGAACTCACACACACACACACACACACACGGCAGAATAACTGCCTTGAGGCACAAATATCATCTGACCTAAGCAGGCTGACAGGCATGTCTCCCTGCTCTGAGAGTGATAAGTCTGACCGTAATAACTACAGTACGACGCTATAATTACAGCCACAGCTACAGTGACAATGATGATCCTCTAATAACCCATTCTGACCTGTTACAGACCAAAAGTGACTATTAAAAAACACACACATACACAAACAAATCTGCACAGACAAGCAGGGCTTTTGTCACACTTCAGTTGAGACAGGGAGCAACTTGCTGGAGTAAAATGAGAAGTGAAAGAAGAACAACAGAGTCGAAGGAGTAAAAGATAAAGGGGGGACACTGTAGCTTATCTTAACACTTCAACCTGTCATTGGTTTATATATAGACTGGACTCGACCGCAGTGTGTCCAAATATGCCAGTAACATGACTATATGTGTGACTGGCAGGCTTTTTTATGAGCCCGCACAAACTTTTTGGTGCTGTGCCCCTGTCCACATAACTCAGGCAGAAGATACAGCCAGGCTGAAAATGGGCACGGTACAATGCCTTTCATTCTAACCGCCGGTGTCACATTATCATGTTTGAGGGATGAGTGTGCTCGTCTGTCAGGTCTTCAGCATGAACACAACCAGAGATGTTAAGTTGACCTATTTGTCAGGCTCCAGAGGTCGTCCGGCATGAGAGCAACCTTGCTGCGTCATGAGACTTGTCACAGAGCACAAAGTCAGGACCTTGGTGATCCTGATGTGCGGCAACAGTAGCAACAACAGGCCTCGGTGGCTTGTAGCGACTGAAAAAGTGGACACAAGTGACATTTAAAAGCATAAGAAATGACGCCACTTTTAAAGATTGGACATTTGTCGCAATGCTTTTTTTTGTTGTTGTTTCAAAACTGCTTGGGAAAATGTTAGATATCAACAAGTGAGGCGCATTGATCAGGTGTGCAGACAGCAGGTCTCGGGGCCTGTGAGCAGCCTCAAATCACATATTTTACAGGGTGACATGCTCTCGCCCCTGCTCAGGGATGGGCTGCAGCATTCACATAAGCCTGCGCATTAGGTCACTGGGAAAGACTAACAACTGTCTGTTTGTTCCCATCACCAACTGCCCCGTGTGTGTGTGTGTGTGTGTGTGTGTGTGTGAGAGAGAGAGAGAGAGACAGAGAGAGAGAGAGAGTGCTCATCTGCTGCTCAACAAATTAAAAGTGTGACTGGAGGCAAAAGGCACATCTAGTTTTATGGAAATGTTTATTAGGTTTATTGTGAGTGCTCAACCACAGCTTTATGAATGAATTCAGAGGAAAAGTAGATCCAATGTAAGTGTTTAATAATGAATCATTAGCATCTTTCAGAGTTGGGTGACATGACTGAGTCAGGGAGGAACTCCTGCAGTTAATTACTACTCAATAAAGTGAGTCAATAACGGTCACTTTTATGGGCACCGACCACCAAACTCAACACCAAGCCAAGAAAAGAGGGGCTAACTCCCTCTGTAGGGTGACAGGTGGTTAAAGTCTAGTGAAGGGCCCCCAAACAGGGGCCGAGTTACCTTCATCCAGCAGCCGCTCCAGATGCGTGAAGATGCCGCTGAAGTTGGGCAGGGAGCTCATCACCTTCCTGTCGTTCATCAGCTGCATTAGGTAGTCCGGGTTGGACTTGGGTCTCTCCTTCACCTCTGTCTCCCCGACCATGGTTTATGCTTCAGCAGTGAAGTGACCTAGCTTAGTCGAGAAACTTATGGGGGAAATTTAAAAAGACACGCCCCGACAAGCGATGCGAGGACCCCAGGGGATTCCACCGGCCGCGACCCGCTGACCGCCTCTCTGTGCTAGCTGATGAAACTCAAATCTCAGCTCCGGTTAAACCGACTGTCCTTCGGTTAACGTTTCGCGTGCGTGCCCTCTCTTCTTCCAAACGGTCCCCCCCTCTGTTCGACTCTCTCCAGAGTTTGAAAAAGTTCCCTTTTGAGGGGAGTTTGGCTCTGTTTGACACTTCAGGCGACACTTGAACGGACTCCGCGCACTTCTTCAGCGGCTACAAATCTACCATCAACTCGTGTCCTCCGCGCCGGCTCCTCCGCTTGTGTCCGCCCGGTGTGTCGGTATTCTGCAGCGGGGATCGACTCCCTATCATATGATTACAGTACAGCGGCAGCACGAGTGGGCTGCCGGGAGCGCGCCGCGCGTCGCCGCCGTCAGAGGGGAGGAGGCTCGTGCTCGTCCCCCCAGCGGCCCCTCACGGCCCCCGCCTTTCTCTCACGCGCATACACACACACGCAAGCAAGCACGCACGCGCACACCCTACGCCCACCGTATAACAATATAACAGTAGGTATGCACACCTGTTCTGCAGCAGTCACTGTCCATCACTTGTCCTGTGAAGTGTGTGTGTGTGTGTGTGTCCAGGTGCCCCCAAGAACTGCGCTCAAGTGCAGTTTTGAGGTACTTGTACTTTAATTGAGTATTTCTATCTTTTCTATCTGTACTTATACTTTAAATTTCAGAAGGAAATGTTGTACTTTTTATGCTACTTCATTTATTTGACGGCAACTAGGATACCCATTATCAGTGATGGAGCAAGTATTCATATTCTCTACTTAAGTAAAAGTACCAATACAACAGTGTAGAAATACCCAATTACAAGCAAGAGTCCTGCATTCAAAATCCCACTTAAGTAAAAAAGTATTATCAAAAGTAGAAGTACTGGTGAAAAAAGGCCCCTGTCACTGATGTATAGTTATATATTAGAATATTAGATTGTTAATACTGATGGATCAGTGTTCATTTATGGTTGTAGCTCAATGAGGTGGAGCTCGTTTTAACTGCTTAAGACACAGTTAAGTGTGAGTCCTGTTGTTTCCAACCCAGGGGTCGGGCCCCTCCAAAAGGTCACCAGATGAATCTGAGGGGTGATACGACTAATGGAAGAGGAAAGAAGAAAAAATAGAAAACAAAACGCTGTGCAACATCCATTCATTTTTGGGACTCTTCTCTAATCTGTGCTTTTATTCTGAAATATTGGATATTTTCACCTCTTTGGGCCCAAAACAGCCTATTTAAATGAAATCTGACAAGTTGAGGGGGAAAATATCTCTTTGGTGAAACTGATAACAACTCATAGACATCTGAAATGTTACAAGCAGCCACAACTAAGGGGTCAAACAAGCAGGGACCCACTGGTTTAATCTTTATATTTCATAAGATTATCATATATTTTTTAATGTGAAATTTGAATCTGTAAAGTAACCAGTAACTGTCTGTCAGAAAAGTGTAGTCAATTAAAAAGTACAATATCTTTTCCGGAAATGTAGTTTAGAGTAGAAGTAAGCTATAAAATAGTATCTAATGGAAATACAAGCACCTCAAAATTGTTCCACCTCGACCACACTGAAGTACAGCTTACATGTTAATGTACCAATGATGTAATAATGCAATATAACACTGACAGACTGCATAATGACAACTTTTACTTTTGACACTTTCAGTACATTTTGCTGATAATACTTGTGTACTTTTGCTTTGAATTTAAACTTTTTCTATTTTTCTAAGTGTGGTATTGCTACTTTTACTCAAGTAAATGATCTGAATACTTCGTCCACCACTGCCTCTCACGCACCACGAAACTCTGCTGTTCACACCCTCTACTTTCAGTACTTTTGTCAGGGATCCTGGAATAATAAGAAGGTGTGATGTGAGCGTTGGTTCTCTCTGGGTGGCTGCTGCTGAAATGTTATTGCAGAGGGAACAGATAGGTGCTAGGGTCTAAACTTAACGTGCTGTAAATCACACACATGTGCACACACACACACACACACAGGCGAGACAATATGTGTGTCCATGCATGCCTTGACTTAAGCCTTTTGTCCGGCGCTGATGGCCTCCCACCTGGTTTCTCTCCTCTGTCTACTGTTATACGCAGACTGTGTTTTCGCCTTGTAAGACTAAACGTATGATTGAGGCTGGGTGGGATGCAGTGTGTATGTGTGTGTGTGTGTGTGTGTGTGTCAGAGCAGCAGGAATTGTAACGGGGCAGCAGTGTTGGTAATGGCTGGTCAGCTGGTATGGCGAGTATTCAGGGTGGGGGCAGTGCATTGTCCTCTCATAGCTCCAACAATGCCCCTCTGAGCAGGCCACACATCTACCAGTCACGGGCCTCTCTCTCTCTCTCTCTCTCTCTCTCTCTCTCTCTCTCTCTCTGCCTCTGTCTCTGCTTTTCTTTCTGTCTGCCATATTTATTCAGCCCGTAGTGAACTGCAGAGTGAGATGTGATACGTCTTTCTGTCCCTGACCTTTGGCTGAAACGTCAAGGTCAAGCGCTAACCTCAGTTAATATTAGAGCACGTGTCACTCATCGCTTCACTCTAAAGACATCACACCTCGCATGTTTCTTATCACTTTAAATAATTAATAAATGCTGTATATATTCATCACTGCAGCTCCTTTATGCATAATCAACAGTTCACATCATTGATTAGTCACATTCTGGATGCATAGCTGTTTATTCTTTAAATCCTATGTGATCTAATGTACTCCATTCATGTATCTGTTAACTCAAATATTCCATTAATCATTCTAGTTCTGATTAAATGACAACAATTTTGATAATCAATTAATCGTTTAACTATTTTTTTAAGTAAAAATGCCAAACATTCTGTGGTTTTAGCTTCTCAAATGTGAGGATTTGCCGTTTTCCTCTGATATAAATCATTGCAAATGTAATATTTTGGGGTTTTGGATGGTTGGTCAGACAAAACAAGTGATTTGAAGACATCTCTGAAGCTTCTCTGAAAACTTGTGATGCTCATTTTTAGAGCTGCAACAATTAAATGATTAATTGATTAGTCAATTTACACAAAATTGATCCTCGATTAATCCAGGAAATAACTGGCAGATTGAGTGATAGTTGAAATAATTGTCAGCTGCAGCCCTCGTCATTTTTCACTACTTTCTGACATCTTATAGAATAAATGATTATCAAAAAACAATCAACAGATTAATAAATAATGAAAATAATTGTCTGTAGCAGTCCTTAGTAGTTAATATAATGTTTTAGCTAACCAAAATTCTAGTAGTTACTGTAATATCTCGTATGCTGTGACAATGTTCAGTAAGATTTATTCATTCTTTTGGAGGATTTCACACAGAGACACAAATAATGATGAAATCCTGTCATCTTCATTGCATTACACGTGTTCTGCATCACTATAAATTGAATATCTTTGGTCTGTTGGTTGCACAAAACAACCTGAATAACTGAAGCCGTCAGCCGTCACGGCCATTTTTCACTCTTTTCTGACATCTTATATGCTAAACAATTAATTGGTTAATCTGAAAAGTAATCAACAGATGAACTGATGATGAAAATGATTATTATTTCCAGACTTAATCCATTTTGTCTTCTCCAAAATGTTTGGAGGGAGGATCCTGCTATAGAAAGAGAGGTTTTGTCTCCTCCCATCATCAGTGTCAGTAAAATTATTAAGGTGTTTACATCATTACATATAAAGGAACTTTAAGTGTTTCTTTTTAATTAGCATCAAGGTGAAGTAATACATTTTCTTCACCTTTAAAGTTTTCCAGCAAAGTGGGGAGGCCACTCCTGTGACATTATCATTGGTGGAACGACACCCTCTTGAGGACTTTTAATGTAACTGAAACGTCTCAGAGTGAGAGGCCCAAGATGTTGATGCACTCCAGCAGATTTGTGAATGACACAGATGAAGTTTGGGAGACATTTGGAGTCAAGATAAATTACATCTGAAGAGACGTAGTGTAACAGTTGGCTGCAGAACAGTGGGAGAGTTGGAGAAATCACAGATTAGACTCACAGAAAAGAGAGTGAATCAGCTGGAAACCCAACGACATGTCAGATTAGTGCTGCAGAACTTTAATGGATTAGATTCACACACAGTCAGAATGATTTTTATCTCAGTTTGTTACCTGCAGTCACCAACAGAGAGCAGCAGAATACAGAGGACACACACCTGTTAGTTAATAGATGTTGGCTCAATAGGAGAAGCTGCAGTATGCTGTTTATTTGTGAGTAAGAATTGTATGGAAACAACATCAGATGCAAAGTTATGTTATTTAGTTAATTATGTATTTTAATGTCACATATTTTCTACAAATGTATTACTATGAAACAAAAGTAACTCTGACAGTAGTTCTTTGGACATGAAAACGGGGAACTTTGACTACCAGACAGTGAAACCAGTGGTGGAAAATAAAATAATTAGTATTCATTATAATTAAGTACTCAAGTAAGAGTATTTCCATTTTCTCCTGCTTTATACTTTTACTCCACTACATTTCAGTGGGAAATATGGCACCTTTTACTCACTATACTTATTTGATAACTTTAGTAACTAATTACTTTGCAGATTCAGATTAATAATACAAAATATAATCAACAAATAAATTATGATGTATTTTTATAGATTAAGATAAAACTTTATTGATCACCGGGGGGAAATTCACAAGTGACCCGGCAGTAAATGAAGTAGTTAAAATCAATGATCATAATCCAATAATATACATTGAATATCTGAAATGAGCCATTCTGCATAATGAGTACTTTTACTTTGTACTGTAGTACTTTTACTGAAATAAATGATTTGAATACTTCTTCCACCATTGACTGAAACTGCCAGTACTGTAGCTGACATTCTGAGCTGATATTTAATATCTTTGGGATATATTTACAGTAATTGTATTCCAGTGTGCAAAAGCCATGGGATTCAAAAACACTCTACTGATGATAAAATTCATTTGTTAAAGTGAGTCTAAGGTACTGAGGTATACAGTGGTGGGAAGTAACCAAGTACATTCACTCAAATGCTGTACTTATTTGAATATTTACTACTTACCTTACCTGAGTATTTGCATTTTATGCTACTTTATACCTCTACTTCTTTACATTTCAGAGGGAAATATTGTACTTTTCACTCAGCTACACTTATTTGATAACCATAGTTACTACTTAGTTTACAGATTAAAAAATAAACTAATAAAAATAAACTAAAAATATGTTGTATTGTTACAGATCAAACAACCGATATATATGAATACTGGTATATAAAATAGTCACAATTAGCTCCTTCTCAACCAGTTACAACATTAAAATGCTGTTAATATGTTAAAGATTCAGCATTCATTCTGCTGCATAATGAGCTCTTTTACTTTTGATACTTTAAGTCAATTTTGGTGAAAATACTCCTGTGCTTTTACTTGTGAGTGAGATTGAGTAAGTGAGACTTTTACTTGTAATGGAGTACATTTATATAGTGGTATTGGTACTTTTACTTAAGTAAAGGATCTGATTACTTCTTCTATCAGTGTTATTACATTTTACATATTATTTTTTGTGGCCAATCTCTAATGTGATTCCTTGTTTTACTTGAAACCAGCCTGTTTTTTGTTCCACAAAATACATTTTCATCCCACTCAGATCGTTACTTTCTCTTCTATCTCTTCTATCTCTGTGTCTCTGTCTCCGTGACGTGAGTCCTGCAGCAGGACATCACCTGCTCACCTGATTGAGGGGCTCATGCTAATCTAAAGCCGATTAGGCTTCTTATCTACTCAGTGCTGGTTATGTGCTTTGGTCTAACAAAAATACCGCACAGAGTTGGCCTCTTTACCATTCCTGCTGACTCTTCACAGCCCCCCCCCCCCCCCCC
>NTHP01000377.1:663299-683125 GCA_003416845.1 Oplegnathus fasciatus | reverse complement strand
ATCTGCTCTAACCAAGCCACACCAGCTTTGATATCATGGCTCCTCATTCCTCATGTCTTGTCATATGTCCTGTCATTGCAGAATATGTGGATCTCAGTTCAGATGCGCATGTTTTATAGTGGATAGTGGATAGTTTTTCAAGAAAATGGATAAACAGTACCTTACTGGTTGCTATTTATCGATATATGGGCTTATATATAAGGATTTGTCACTTGCATCGTATGAAGTCAAAGTTCATTCTAGAGCTGATTTAAAGCACAAAAATATCAGATTTTGGATGAAATCAATAAAAAAAAAATGCAACTCCAGACCTGGAAAAGTCACTTGCCCCCCTCACATACACACACACACGTACTCATGTCCTTGTATTGGACATGTGAAGAGTCATCCCATGTCCATGTGAAAGCAGTAATGCCATAATTGCCCTTATCCTATTGACTTAATCAGGAACCCTGCGGCACTCACAGCATGCCTTGCCTCTTGATCTCAGGTTTTTGCGACTCAAGGTCGAGACAACACACCATCCTTATTTCACTGTCGAATCACATCTCTAAAAACCTTTATTCGTGTATACAATCAGCATAATCTCTTCCTCTACACAGACACACAAAGCCAACAAAAAAAAATCATTTGGAAAAACAAACTTAACGCAGATTTAAATAAAAGATTTAGCTTAATTACATTATTATTATTTTTTAAAAAAGTTAAATGTTTTCATCATTTCTACACTATGTACAAAGACAGCAACCCAGTTGGTAGAATATACATACATATGTGTCAATATACAGATACTGAATGCACGAGGGAAACATCAAGAGGATCTGAGATTACGGTACAGGGGTCAGGAGCCAAGATTTAGCTGCCACTTTCAGTCGTCCTCCACAGGTTTGGAGTTGGCCCTGCTTCTCTCCAGGGCTCACATCCCAGTCCCCATGCCTCACTCTTCGACCATGTGCCCCAACATTCGTGCATAATTCATGCTGATACATTCAATTCATAATTTTACTCCATCTCAGGAGCTTATCCAGACGTCACTGTGGACAAAGGTGGACTGGAGTATAAAAAGAGCTGGGGAGGGGTTTCATTTATTTGCTTTGTCTATATACAGTATGAGCTACAAGCCAAAGCACTAAAGACAGGTTAACAAAAATAAAACACTCTGTTTCTTGGGCTGGCTTCCATGAGAGGGGGGTTGCATTTATCAATACATATCACATTTACTTGACTTATCAGTTTGCACTTTTTTGCAAATAACAAAGATCCAAACCTGCAGAGTGTTGGAAAACCAAACCAGTAAATCTCTTTAAGAGTATGCTGTGAAGCAAAGTTGGAGCCTGAGATGGACCAAAAATGAAAAACCATAACATAACTCATCCTACCCATTATAGCTCTCTCTATATATATACATGTACAGTTTAGAAATATTGATGCAAGGAGTCCATTTGTAAGGAGTCCATTTAAAAGTCCATAGCCAAATATGTGTGTGTGTGTGTAGGTAGTGTCTACGTAACAGATGTTGGTAGAAAAAAGTGGTAAATCTCACACATCCCCTTCCTCTCCTCCTCAGGTGGGAGTGGTGTCAGTTTTTGCAGGAGGGGTTAGCTCAGCTCACCGTGGCAACCGCCGTCTCACCCCCCTCCTCCACCTTGGTGCCTTTGCCCATGGCCTTCATTTTGGACATGATGTCGGTGAACGTCTCCTTCACCGTCTTCTCCAGGATCCAGCCCTCGCTCTCACTCTCCGGGTCCTCCGGGTTGGCCAAGGTGGACAGGGAGCTGTCCACGTACTGCAGGCCTATGGTCACAGCAACCTGCGATGGACAGGAACACATGTCAGATAAACCTGAACCTGGGCCCTCAGAAATCATGTTTCATGTTTTAGAGTCTTGTTTGTTTGTTACCACATGAAAATAGAAGAAGAAAACTCCAGATCCCACCAAATTATTAATTACCGATGTTGTCATGGGACAAAATGAACTGGCTGCAACAGATGGGTGGAAAAATAATTTCATACACTAAACTGTATTTACATTAATCAAATGTTGTTTGACTTAAGCTATCATCAAGATTAGTGTTTGTAAAGGGCTAGTAGATAAAAATCTGTTATCATCATCATTATAATGAATAAAACTTTTGAGTTAGAGCTGCAACAATTAGTCAATTAATTGATTAGTCAATCTGTAGAAAATGAATATAATCGATTAAAAGTCACTTTTCAGGCAAAAATGTCAAACGTGTTCTGGTTTCAGCCTCTCAAAAGGGAGATTTTGCTGCTTTTAATTGTCTTACACAATAGTAAACTCAATATCTTTGGATTTTGGGCTGTTGGTTGCACAAAACAAGACATCTGATCACATCACCTTGCGTTCTAGGAAAATTTGATGGGCATTTTTATTTTGAATATCCTTTAAATATCTGGCAATGTGACACAAAGAGAGAGAGACATCAACAAGAGGACAAACAAAACAGGTTATGAGTTGTTTGTTTTAATATAGCGGCACTACATATTAATGTATTGTATTTGTGTGTGGTGTGTATGTGTGAGTGCCAAAAGGGAAATGTGTAGGTACGTGTGAAGAGGTAGAAAAAGAAGACAAAAATAAAAATAGATAAAAATAAAAAATATACATCTCAGAATTCTTGAAGTATTCTACAGCATAAGTGGATTTGAAGAAGTAATTTGAGACTGAGTGGTGACTTCAGATCAGATTGAGAGCTCAAGCTCCAGGAAGTGGGTCTGTCCTTGTCACCTCCCTTAGATTAACCCATTACTCCATCTCTGAGCCCACAATCTATGTCAGCATAGAGATGCTTGCATAACTACTCTTAAACCTGGGAGTCCTGCGACTGTGCGTCTGATCAGCTTCCAGGGTGTCGCCTAATTCCACGTTTTTAGAGCAAGGGTTTGTCTGCTGGATATCTGGGACAGAGGTGTTAATCTAAATGGTGTTATTTACTCTCTGCTATCACTGACTTCAGGGATTGATCTGTACAGGTTTGTCGTTGTTCCGTGAAATGTGAAATGGCGGGCAGATTCCTGGCCCTTAACAACAACAACAAATACAACAACAACAACAACAGCAGATGTTGGCAGTGGAGGCTCTGGAGAGAGTTGAAGAGAGGCAAGATGCCATTTGGCTGCTCTAGGATTACCATTTGAGTAGAAAGTAGCAGGTGAGATGCTGTAGCTAAGCTACACATACGTACACGTCAAAGGTGGTGCAGGATAACCTAGGTAGGCAGGAGGAATGATATTTAGGTAAAGAGGATAGAGTTGTTTTGGAAGGAGATGCAGCAGGTGTATATAGGTGATAGCGGGGGTGGAGTGTGGAAAGGAAATGCCAACTGGGTCAAGGCTTTGCATGTTTATACACAGGCTCTTCACCTCATGTCTACCAGGCCATCAAAGTCCTCACCTGACTCCTGAACAGTTTCACTGAGTTTGACGCTAGAAGTCTGTCCTCACATTCAGTCTGTGCTCATATTCAGTCTGAGTTTAAGGCGTGTACATTCTATATGATTTTGTGCCATTACAACTAGTATGGAATTCAGTTGTGGTCCAGTGTTCAACTTACACAAGAGTGATGAGAAAACTTGAAACCTCCAGCACATATACACTGATAACTGACTTTTCAGTGAATGTATTCAGCATGTGTGTGTCCAGCAGTTGAACTTTAGAAATACATTTATAGATTCTGGTAATTTTAAGAATTTTTAACAAGGTAAAGGTAATTGACCTTTTTATGCAAAACCCATATCATAAAATTATTATTCACAGCACAGTATTTCTATGTGTCTTAAAACATACCCTTTAAAGATGTACTCTACAATTCTAATCCAAAACATTTTTTGTCAAATTCAGTGAATATCTCCTCACGGTCCGCTAGCTTTCCAGTCTGTGTGTGCGCTGAAAAAAACAGTCCGGTGTTCATACACAGTCCTGGCTCTGTAAATGGGAAACAAACAGAGCTGCTCTGGTAGAGCCACTAACCCAGGTCATCAAATACCAACGCTTTAGTCGCGTTTCCACTAAACACTTCGGTATGTCACAATTCGTGCAAACTAATGCTGTGCTCACCCGCTGCATGAGACAGTCTGTCTGCACTGTTTTTTATCGAAGGTTTGGAAGTTAACCAGACAAGCATTTGCCAAACCAACCAGTTAGTCATCATCCTTAAAGTCTTTTCTCTTGTGGCCCACAGTGAGCCCATTGTGACCCACTTCTCACCAACCGTCAAGAACAAGTGGATGTTTTCCACCTTCTGGCCTCAGGGGGCAGTCATTTTTGGTTTTACAAGAGAAAAGACTTCAAGGATGAAGATTAATTGGTTGATTTGGCAAATGCACATCTGGGTAACTTCCCTGAGTGGACAGCAGGATTGTCTCCCATACAGTGGATGAGACGGTCCCAAACAAGGTTAAGTGATGGCATAGGTATTCTTCTGAAGCCTAACATGGTGGAGCAAACATTATTTTCTAACTAGACTGTTTGAAGTGAGGTGGAAAATGTGTGTATTTGTGTTGATGCATCGCCGGCCCTGACCTCCAGCATAGTGACCAGCACCACCAGGGCTCCGATGGTGTTCATCATGCCTCCATAGTAGGACAGCAGGGCTTCGCGGCAGCCACGCTTCCACACATTGAGCTCCTCTGTGTAGTGGTCGTAGCTGTAGTGGGCAGAGTTGTTGGTCATCTGGATCTGGATGCAAGGTCTGGGGGAGCTGGGGTTACAGCAGCTGAACGGGACTCCGTCCATCAGATACTGGCCATCCACATTGCTCCCAATGCGGCTAAGAGACAAAGTGTCATGTTAGTGTCACGTTAAGGGTGGGGGGTGAGATTACAAGTCAGGAACCATACTATACTTGTAGTATGTGTGGGCTAAAAATAGCTATGTTAAACTTGTGCTCTACCAAAATAAGTACAAGGTGTGATGTTTATTGTTGCAGAGTATTGTGCATTTTATCTTTTCAGTTGCTGAATACAATCAAATTCTGCTAATAAGCATAGGAAGAAAGTTTTTGAGGCTATAGTTAGTGGTGTTGTACTTCACAATATTATGCACTCCAATTCAACATTATTATTTTTTGTTGTGTTTGCCACCTGAAAAGCTTGAACAGCACTGTCGCTAGTGTACAATCACTAGTCAAGAGCCACTTATCATCAGCTCTTACAGCATGTGGTGTAAATCAGTGTGCATCTCTATTAAATGGGCCCACACGTCACAAGTATGATAAATGTGAAATCGAATCTTCTTCTTCTAAACCTTTAAATGTAAATACGTGTTTTCATGAAAATGTGCAGACATCCAAATGAGCATGTTTGTCTCAGTGTTCAATCAATGGAGAGCAGAATCAGCTGTGATTGCAAGTGACTGGATCACTAAGACCTGAGAAGGTCAGATATGGATCAGTGATTTCTAGGAAACACCTAATCGAGCCTAAAATAATGTCCCAAATAACACTTTGGTCAATACTACAGAACGTATGGGAAATACTACACTTTATAGGAATGTTCTGAATACTAATCAAGAGTTTCCAACCACATCCCTACATTACTGTCTAGTATTACTGTAATCAGACAGCCAGTGTTTACACTGATATTAAAATCCCAGCGACAAATTGTTTTCTTGGGCAGCGCTGTCTCTGGCGTATTGCCAGGTCCCCTGCTGATTGGACAGGACACTGATTCTTGAAGGACATGGACACTGTAATCCTTGAGATTAAACTCTTAATTATGCGCCAACGCTCAAAATTGTCATTTTCACAATTGTCCTCACAAAGATAACTGCTACTTGTTGCCCAAAATCAGAGTAGATATAAACAGGTTATCTCATATCGCTGGACTGGAACAATGAACTTTTAATCCCGCTCGTGCCTTTTTGACCTCATGTATCTTTTTATGTACCTAATCACCGAAGTCCCTCCTACCAGCTTCATCCGTAAAACTGCCCAGTAACCGCTTCCGCCCTCGCAAGCCCCCAATGCCACGTCCCCATTTCTGTGACAGTAATCCTTCATGGACGAAAGTGAATAATACACCTTCAAATCCACTTATACTGAACTCACTAACTTTGTATAGACAACCCCTAAAGCACAGGCCTCGACCTTAATACTCTCAGGCGATCATGACGATCACTTTGAGCCAAAAACAGTCAATTTCCTGTCACATCGCACATGATTTCTCAACTTTTAAAGGTTATGAGGGATTGAGTTTTTAATCCTTGTCACTTACTCTTTGACTTCCTTTGCGCTGAAGTCCAGGTAGCGGTTGCTAACCCACTGAATCTCAAACCAATCTCTGTAGTTGTCATTTCCGCAGCAACGAAACTCCATCTGCATCAGGTCCAATGTCCTCTTCATGTAGCAGCGTCCCGGTGTGTCCGTGTCCTTGTAGTACTTCATGCCGTTCCTCAGCCCCTCAGCCAGGGTGAACTGCAGAGGGATCCTCATCAAGAAACACAGCAGGGCCGTCACGAGCAGCAGGGCATTGAACACCACACAGAACACCAAGAAGGTCTTCAACATGGGCTTCCACTTTACAAACTTGGTAGGGTCCAGTGAGTCGTAGCAGACTTTGCCTCCAAAGGCGTTGATGCCGCAGGCTATTAGGCCCATGAATATAAGCAGGTTGGGCAAGAAGTGGCTCTCGTTGTTGTCCATAAGTTCTGAGCGCTTTCGCAGCTCGATCTTAAAGAACAAGCCCATGCTGAAGACCAGCACACCGGCCATTACGGCAAACCAGTACATGAACCAGACCGTCTGAGCAAGCTTCACTCGCTTCTTCAGATCAAACTTGACCAACATCAAAGCCATTGTTCAACCTGTGATGTGTCCTTGCCTGTGAAGAAGAGAGTCAAATGATAATGTAGAACAGCAGGAGCTCCGAGATTTCCAGATGGCCCCTTAGTTCAGATAAATGTTCTTGAATGCGCCAACCTGAAGCTCCTGTCTCCCTGCCTCTTTGCTATCAGGGTCTCCTCTGGCTGGTCCAACAGGACAGGAGAGTCAACTCAACCTGTAATCCATCCCACAGCAAAAGAGCAGAGATGAAGAACCCAGGAGGACCCGGGAGCAGCACAGGAGCGTTATTTCTCCAAAGCTATCTCCTCTCCCATTGTGACAGAAACTTCAAATTTCATAAGGCTTTATTTTCACCAACTTTTACCGGTTTTTCTTCTTTAACGCACAGGTGAGGCTAATCGTGATGTTTCGTTCTCCTGTAGAGGTGGAGGATTGCCCGAGGATCCTCATGATTAAACTCAAAGTTGCAGTACGTCATGCTAAGCCCCTGTAAGCGGCCTTATCCAATTTGCAGAAATCCCTCTACACAAGATGAGCCTGGTCGTAAGCCGCTGCCAGGGGCCATAATTGGTTTGAGCGTTCACGTGGTCATGGTCGCCTTGATCGAACACACCAGGAGCTGTAATGGCATCAGACCGTGGACATGAAAGTGGAGCTAATAATGGAGCATACCCGTTCACAGGTGGGGGTCCACAAGTTCAACACAAACAGGATGTCTTCACACTGGAGCAAATAGGCTGTGCTACTCAAGCCCCAGTAACCCATTCACAGAAACAAAAGAGCTTTCAAGCTCACATATCAACCCCTCTAGTATGACTGAATATGTGGTTCATTCATTTATAACAGCACAAAAAAACATAAAACTGAGACAAACTGATTGGCTAAAACGCACAATTACACATAAATAGATATGGGCGTAAGATAGTTATAGAAAACTTAATCTTGCAAGCTGATAAATGCATTTACGTGCTCTCAATTATCTTATTGTCTTATTGTCACTTGCTATCTTGGCAGTTAGAATCAACACTGTGTCTGGCACAAACATGAGCCAGATACTTGTGCTGACCAAAGCCAGGCCTTTCCCTGAATGGCTTCTATTCTGACCCCACTTTGACTGGACATGAGAGCTGCAGTGTTGCTTACTGCAGCGCCACAGTTGAATGGTTGTTGTTCCTGCCAAGAGCATTGAATGCATAGCCTCCTTATGCCTCTTTCAGTACATCTTTCATCCAGCCCCTCGCTGCATCTTTAATGAGTTTTTATAACTGCATTTATGTCTTTGTAACATCATGTTGTTCGTTGATGTCTGTCCTCAATTACTTGTCTTGTGTTGTTTTTAATTCAGCGCGGTGACGCCAAAGACAAAAGTATATTTTCTTAATGTTGTGTAACTTGTCTGTTTTTGTGTCATGTCACCTTTTGATTGCATAATTTTGATGTCTTTAAGTTATCTGTAACACTTTACTTTAACCCTCCTTAGCATTTATGAGCAGTATATAAACGTTTAATAAATGGTTTTTAACATGCTATAATGTAGTTATATGAAAATATAGGAGCATTTTAAAGTGTTAATTAATTGACAGCATTTGTCAACAATTGTAACTTCTATGAAGACAAATTTTATATTATTATAACTATGTTACTGCATTGTCACTTATTATTGGTTTATACAGCAGCCTCCACTTATGAGTGCCCACAAGAGGAGTTATAGTTGACAAATGCATTAACACTTATATCTGCTTACAACTACATGATAGTGTGTTATAAAAAAGCAACTTCTACAGGTGCACCACAGAGAGTATCCTGACTGGCTGCATCACCGCCTGGTATGGCAGTTACACCGCCTTCAACCGTAAGGCTCTACAGAGGGTGATGAAAACTGCTCAGCACATCACCAGGACGGAGATGCCATCCATGGAGGACCTCTACACCCAGCACTGTAGGAAGAAGGCCAACAGGATCATCAGAGACCCCAACCACCCCAGCCACAAACTGTTCTGCCTGCTGCCGTCGGTAGAGCAGCATCCGGTCCCGCACCACCAGGCTCAGGGACAGCTTCATCCCTCAGGCCATAAGACTTTTGAACTCTTGAGCTCACGAGCTCATTACTGTTGTCACTTTACTTCTATTACTTACGGGTTACTACCTGTTTACATCTCCATTACCTGTTTATATTTCCTTTTATATACTGTTAACATCTCTGTTTATATTGTTAACATCTCTATTTATAGTGTTTACATCTCTGTTTATATATAGTTATATATATACCGTTTGTCTACATTACAGTTTATTCAGTTTAGTTTCCACAGTATTATATTTCTATGTATATTCTATTTTATATTCTATTTTATTGTGTTATATTTTATTTCATATGTACTATATTCTATTCTTATATTTTGTACTTTTGCACTATTCTATATCTCATGTCTTAGGTTCTCCTTTTATTTGTGTGATTTTCTTTATACTTTTTTTTGAGCATTGTTGGAGGGAGCCTGAGATTTAAGAATTCCATTGCCAACGACTGCTTCTATGTAATTGTTGTGCACAACAATAAAGATCTTGAATCTTCTGAACCGTTTATTAAATGTTAGTATGTTGCTTATAGATGCTAAATAGGGAGTGTTAAAGTAAAGTGTTACCAAGTCAACCAACTTTGTCAAAAAGGCAAAATGGATTGGTTAAATAAAAAGTACTCTTGACATTGTTTTTCTTGTAAAGTCTGAAAATCAGATTAAATAAGTTCTGTGAAATGTTTCCTTTTTGTAGTGCCATTCAAAATGATGTGAAATACATTCTGGATCTGCTTGATATTAATTTGTGTTGTTTTGTAAGTGGGCTGGGTATATTTGTATGCATGACAGCAAAATAAAAATCATCATCATCAATAAAAAACACAAAGGCTACATGTTGTTGAGCAGGGAGAGTCTTTATTTGCATCTCATTTCAGTGGGTGTTACTTTTGAATTTCCTCTTTACAAAGTACAGACTGATTTAGCTGCATCCTGTATGATCAGTCCATGGGTCGCTGGTTGCCAACAGCATAAAGGCACATCATTTTAGCACAGGACTCTTTATCTGTCCTTTATGCAAGTCAATTTATTCAAATCCGACTGATTTTGTACCACTGTGGAGTGCTTTAAAGCGGTTATGTTGCAATGGTTTGAATGGTTTTTAATTCTTTTAATGATACTGCAGATTTATTACACAATAGGCTTCAGGGTTTTTGTTATTAATAACAGATATCTCGTAATGGAAAGCAGAAAATTACCATCACTACTTTGTGAAAAGTACTTCTACATTTAAAAGGTGTTTTGTAACACTTAGAATGACTCAGATTCCTTCTTTTAATAGTTCAGGCTTCCTGACTGTCATTAATAGACCATTCAGGTGTACAAGTAATTGATTAAGTATGCCTATTATACACCACCACTCCAGGCATGCTCACATAACAATGTTTGAAAGTCCAGCTTTCTCTGTATGAAGTAGTCTTTTACTGTTATTTTTAAGATTTTTGTCTTTTAGTTACAATTGTTCGCTAAGCATGAGCAGAAGAACATGGACCTACAATACTCAGACCAGATTTTAATTTTGGCAAAAGAGTGGATGCACTGTCTCTTGCCCTTTTCCCAGCTCTATATAAAAAAAACCTTAATGACACCAAGTGATCTCTGTGAAATAACATGGACAAGATTATATATGTGTATTTGGACTGAAAACATTTCATTTGATGGTTTGCTTTACATGGTGGTTTGGCAAATACAGGTTTTATTTGTAGTTTAATCAGTTATTTGTAGTGGTTTAAGTGAGTCAGGTGAATCTAGGGGTCCCAATTGGTTCTCCGGTCTGCTTCTGGAATGACAGTCCAGTTAGGGGAAGGTGTTCCTGCAGCGAGCCAGTTGAAGTCGTCCACCTGGCTCCAGTTGTTTCGGTTCTGGTCTAGGCCAGACACAGTGAAGTCCTCCTCCAGTGTGGGATAAGACCAGGAGAATGGGGCGAAGCTCACTCCACGACAGTCCTCTATGATGGCTCTGCTGGTGACGTGCAGGTACACCTGCGTGTCCTTGGTGTTGTGGGTCCGCAGCTGCTGACAAGGGAAGGCCAGAGTACTGTTTCTGCAGTGGTCGACGAAGACTGAACTGGACACGGGCCCACACAGGATCTCACAGCTGTCAATGTGTTTCAGGTGCAGCGTGCTGGGGGACCCCAACAGACGCACCTTGCAGTTAGTTAGGTGAGTCAACAGCACGTCTCGTTTCTGGATCTCTTCGGCTGTCTTCGTTAGACACACACTGTCCATGTTGGAGAAGCCGTACTGCTCGGAGGCTGCTGCAGCTCCATCCACTTTGGTGCTGCCACAATCTGCAGGTGTGCCCGCATCAGGTGACGGTGTGTCCAACACGGGGGCAGGAGCTTTATCTGTTGCTTTGGAGCGAGCTCGAAAGGCGAACTTCTTCTTGGGCAGACCCTCCTCTCTGGTCTCAGCGAGGGAGGTCTGGAGTTTCTGGAGGGCGGCCTGGGCTTGTCTCAGGTCGTACTGCGTTAGAAACAACATGCTGTCATTAAGGAACTTCTGCAGCTGCAGTGTTTTGGCCGTCGCCTCCTCCAGCCTTTGAGTCAGCACAGCCCGGTCAGCTCCGGAGCAGCCGGATAGCAGCTCCTCAATGGACGCCCTCTCTGCGGTGAACGCGCTGAAGAAATACTCGCCCTTTTCCTCCGCGACAGACTGGCTCTCTTTGGCTTCCTTCCTCCGCTCGGCATCCTCTATCCTCGCCTGGTGCCGCTTCTGAAGCCGCTCTTGTAGCTTGGCCGCACCGCTTTCGCCCGCCAACCCAGTCTCCTGGCTAACTTCAGCCGCCGCTGCCATGTTGTTGCACTGTCAGTTGTTGCAGAAGTGAAAACGTCACATTTTCTTCTTCGTGGTTATTGAGCCGAAGTTAAAGCTGCACACCGCCCCCTATCGTGTCGGAGTGTGTCGTGGCTCTAAATCATGTGGACAGTGATTGTAAATAAACAGTACAAATCAAAGAAAACATAAAATCTTTTTTAACACACTAAAGTAAAATACTTAATTAAAATATATCTGCTAATTGTTGCCTTGCCTGTCAGAAAAGCTTCTTACTGTTAGTGACAATAAATGTAAACATGTCATTTCTATAACATTCATACTCTATAAGCATCAATAAAGCTGCTTGTAGACTGTACAAAATACAAAATGTAATAACAAAAAGAACCTATTTAAGTAGCTACATAATATTTTAGACCATTAAAATTGTTAAATGTTGCGTATAGGGTTAAGTAGGCTGATTTAGCAGCAGCATGTGTATAAGTGTGTACATGGCCAGGCACCATACTAAGCATAGTCAAAATTTAGATATTTTGGATCTACATCTTTTCAGTATGTGGAAGCCAACATTTGGGATATCTTATTACATGATGTCAGATACTCAGAATCTAGTTTTTAAAATCAGGTGGAAAAGAAAAGAGATGAGTGAATGTATTTAATATTTTAGAATATGTTCTGTTTGTATTTTATGTAATTCATATGATAAGTATACACGACACAAAGTTCTATTTCCTGTAACAGCATAGGCACAGCAGTCTTTGTTGTTATCGTGATTTTATGTTAACTTATTTTTAAATCAATTTTATGCATAACACCTATTTTGTGTAATGTGCTATTTCACAATTTTGTTTGTTGTATTTTCTCCTTGTTTTGTGTTTTATATCTGGACAAGTGTGTTATGTGTATTTTGGTTTATGGCAGAAACCAAATTAATTAAAATCAAACTCAAATACAAAAGAATTTCCAGACCCTGTCTCCACAAGATAGCAAATTAACATTTCCCTTGATCCTTGACATGCATTCAATAACCTATTTAAGCTCTATCTCTAAATATTTGTTAGAATCTCTCTTTTTCTTTATTACAATATTATATGATGTCACATTTCCTGTATATATGTAGCCTATAATATTATGATATTAACACTTATATACATAAACATGGAGGCAGAAGCTACAAAATTTTAAATGTGATGTGAGAGCCAAATCCTCCAAACACTATAATAAATTGAGTACTGACTAACTTAGTGTAACATTAGTGGATGAGTGGGTATCCAGGTAGCACTTTCATACACAGTAACTACAGTCATACCTGAGCAACGTCAAGGTGTGGCACTCACATCAGAGGCCCGCCCTCTACCGTTGGCACTGATTAAGTCTAATAACATTTATCTGCAATTCATGAGGGCGGAGAAACATGCTAATATAAGTGATATTAATATAAAAAAGAGTTTTTATTAATGGCTTGTCGTTGTTTGTATATTTCCTATTCAAATTGAGACAGTCGCATGCTCCCGTTGTGGACTGATGATTTGGGTTGCCTTGTTCTGTGCACTACCCCAACAACCCGTGCGGTGATGGCGAGGAAACCCCGTTGACAAGGCACTGCTTTTTCATGACGGTGAGTTTCCCTTTGAGTGTATTATAATTTTGTGATAAAAATTTCAAGGAAAAAACACACACAACCTCCTTCCTCCCTTCCTTCAGGGAGGGAAGAGAGTTTGAGCGGAGAGAAAAATCTATCCGAGACAGAACAGGGACAGTGAGAAAAATATATGAGTGGGAGAGGGAGAAGGAGGAGGAGGAGAAGGAGGGGGGAGCAAATTAAAAGTTGCCAAATGGAGATATTGGGTTTCAAGAGGAGTGAGACAGGAGTAAAGGGTTTGCCTCTTTGAGTCGTCTTTATGTTTTGCTAATCGGGATTAATATGTATGGCTCGACACGGTTTCGTCCCGCAGCATTTTCGACGAATTCGAGCCGACGTTTCCAAAATAGGCGTCGTCGACACCGCGGCTAGCTAACCAGAACAGGCCGATGTTTATGGTTAAAATACTGCGGAGCGTCCTGTCCGGGCAGCGACCCGACCAGAACACGGGCTGGTACACAATCCCCCGGTTGAAACGCGTCGGTTCGACATATCGAGACAAATGTGACGTTTTTCATGCTGGCAGATGAGCCACATAGAGGACAAATGAAAGCCTCCCCAACAGAGAAAGAAAGATCACGTCAGCGACGACCAGCCACAGGCTGGACGACGGGCGTTTTGTGCTGCTTGAATGCGATTATCATTCTGTCGATTCAGTCTATTTTTGGAAATAAAACTTGCAAGCTGTACATTAGCTGGCTTACTAAACCGACGGCGATACCGTACAGAGCCAGTAGCAGGACTACGGCGGGGGGACTAGCTTGATTCGCGTCGAAGCATGCATGCTAGGGCGGATTTCGGAGACTGAATTTGAGCTCTAAATTTACACAAAATGTCCGAACGTTTCGGGAAAGTGTAGCTTTATTTTGACAACCTTTTATCAAAATTGGCGATACGTGTGCAAGTCCAGTGCTTTTGAGCTAAAAGCTCGTTTTTGTCGGTATAGTGAGGCACTTTAGCTCTGTCGTGTTCTTTATTTAAAGGCAGCTAACGGTTGAATTTTAGTTTAATATAACAACGTTGACATGTACGTTGGAATTAACGGTGGTGTTTTTAGTGGTTTGATGCCTTTTATTGTTTATTGAGGAAAATGAGTGGAATATTATTTTGTTATTTATTTTATATATAAACAGTCCCCATTTGGAGCTTTTTGTGTGAAATAAAATGTCACTGTGTTAATCGTTTGGTTTCCGTTTTCTGTTTGGAAAGGTCGACATTGCTTCCTCTCACATTTTTCTAACATTGTGTCCACTTTTGAAGGACAAAGGAGCCTCATGCCTGTGGTAGCTTATCTCCCTCAGACGAGAAAATGTAGTCTATTTGGTACGGTTATTTAAAAAATAATTTAATCTGTAATGTAATGTGCTTTAGCAGGTTTTTTGGTATGTAGAAGTCACAGTGCAGTCAGTTTAAACAGCCTGTTTCCTACAGCAGCCCTGTCGTTCTTTGTTCTCCCTGAACCAAAAATGGAGGCTGAACTGGCTCAGTTGTAAAGACAGCCTGTGTCATGGTAACAGCCATTTTGTTGCATTGCAGTTGTAACGTTTTGCACAGACTCAGGAACACAACCTACATTTCTCCATGCCTTAAACACAGCACAAAATAACCTATGTTATAAAGACCATTCTATTCAAATGCTGGATTGGTGACTAAAGGAATTTAGATTTTCTGACACATATATCCACATTGCTTAAATATAATTATTACATTAAAATAGAGTAATTTAAGAGCTATCCAGACACCCATAACCCATTACTCTGCTAGATCAAATGAGTGCTCATGGGGTTGTTTTTGTTCCCCTTGCATTATGTAGCACCAAGATAGCTGCATACTTCTGCTGGCTGACACAACATAAAGCCAACACCTCGTTCAATGTAGAAACTCAAACAACCATTCAAGATATAAATGGAGCAGGGTGGAGTTATTTACACTCAAATGCTCACTGTGCAGACTGGAAAGACAACCAATGTAGGCCAGCAGAGGAGGGTAATGGGTGGGAGTTGAGTGTGTCAGAGACAAACATCTGTAGGAGGGGATGAAGGCCATCCTGCCCTTTACTTACATACAGATCTCTCACAGCACCGAATAACATATATGTCCCCCTCTTCCTCTCCACCCCCTACCCCCATTTCACACACCCATCTCTTCCTTTCTATCTCACCTACCTCACTCTCCAACACTCCCACAGCCTGTATCTCACGCGTTTTAATTTTGCAATCTTACTAAATGCAGTTTCTCACCCTGCAGCCCTGGAAACAAAGGGTGTTAAATGACTGAATCCATGCTTCCTGCTGGAAATCTGTGAGTGCGATGTCCTTACTACTAACAATAGTAACACACATGCTAAGCCTCTACAGCTCACACACTCCCACCTCAGAATAAAAACAAAAACAAGTCATCAATTATTTTCATGACTCATGAAGCTATTAGCCGTTAGTCCATGCATATTTACACATGAATGATCAAATCTGTAGTCCAAACCAGACTTCTGCCATCTCATCACCTGCTTCATTCTGTCCTCACATCCCTCCGTAATCTTTCAGGTGTCATGGATGATGAGGACGATCGCCGTCTTCTGGATATTTTAGGGTAAAAACCCCTTTCTGAAACTGGCATTTGCATTATAGACTCACAATCACTTTATGAATGGATGCACTGACATTTGTAATCACCAGGCAAGTTCACAACGTGGCCACACATGTTCACATTTGTCCTTAAATAGTTAGGCAATATTACTTGGGTTCCTCTTGAAATCAAGGCCACAAGCATCTGCAAACTTATTTTTTCCTCTTTTGTTGAATTAGGGAAGTTAATAATCTAATGGCTCATTCACAAGATAGAGAGAGATTCATTGTAATGCATTTTCTAGTCACTCTACTCCGGATGAGTTAAGCAATTTTTAAACCACACACAAGTGAAAAGAAATGTACGTTATACTGGACCTGTTTTAGGTTTGTTCCAGGCACCTAAAACCTCTTCTGTGCCCTTTTCAGAGATGTGGATGCATTGAATGACTATCTCCATGGCAGCAACAGCAAGTCTGTGAGTGACTCTTTAAGAATGCGTTCACAGTCAATCTTTGCAAAGTTTGTCTGAATAGTTACTTCACTTTAAAGCACGGAGACATTGAGTCCACTCATGTTCTGTTAAACTCTCTCTTGTATGTGCAGATTGAGGAGGATGATGTAACAAATGCAGCTTATGGGTCGGATGGATCCTTCTTTGCTAGTGACACGGTGAGTGTTTTCTCAGGCTTTTAGTGAGATCTGAGTAGTGACGCCATTGTTATGAGTCGCTTTGTATGGAGATGATCTATTCAACACTCTTAAGAGCCATGAGAAGTTATTAGTGAACAGATATCTGAATATGTGAAACTTTTTTAGTTTAAAGTTTAAAGTTTATGGTATAGTTCCCTTTAAGACAGACTTAAAGGGAACACTTTTCCGCTCGCTTTCTGCTCATTTTCTCTGAATGCTTCTCTTAGGCTGGCTCCAACACTGGCCTCAAGGATGGCTCTTCATCAATGGGTGAATTCGGCGAGGATTCAGCAGGGGCAGGCCTCCAGCTCTCCAGCAGCCTCTCATTTATTGAGGATGAATTGGGGCCGGAGACCTCCCCTGGAGGGGTGGATCTCGGGGGAGAGGACCAGCCCTTCGACATCCTACAGAAGTCTCTCATGGAGGCCGACATCACGGAGCAGACGCTGGCCCAGGAGGCCTTACTAGACTCCCAGCCTGCTCCCACTCTAGTGCAGGCTCCTGTTCCCTTCCCCTCCCAGCTGGTCTCTGGGGGTTATGGAGGGGGAGTGGGTGTGGTAACCACGGCGACAGCTGCGTTCCCCGCGGGCCAGTTCCTGCAAGGGGTGTCCCAGCTTCCCAATGGCTCTGCCCAGCACATCCAGGTGTTGGGCTCGTTTGGGGCGGGCGGTAGTGTGATGACTCTGAGCAGCTTGGAGAGAACTCCTCAGCTTGTGCTGAGGCCAGGGGCGCCAGTAGCTGCAGCAGGGACCGCAACAGGGGGGCAGGTGTTTGCCCCTACCCAAGGGCAGGTAGGCCAAGTTGGCTTACCTTTCAAAAACATCCCCCTTCAAAACATCATCATCCAGAGAGGCCCGGGAGGGACCCAGACTCTTGTCAGACCTATCCAGCCTAAACCCCTTCAAGCTGGGGCTCAGACTGTCTACAGCCTTGGTCTTCAGCCCACTCCCTCCACCATGGCTAATGTAGTTAACGCTAACACTGCTACTCCTGGGGGACAGTACACAGCCAATGGCTCTATAGTGGTGCAGCCACCCCTGGAGCAGCAACAAGCACAGGCCCAGACAAATATACCACCTGGACAGTTCTTGCTGCCCAGCTCTTTGGCGCTCACTCCGGCCAACACCATCCACAACGGCCCCACAGACCCCAACTCAAATGCCCTAATTACCAGTCAGAACGCGGTGCAGATTGTTGCGGGGCAGAACTTCACCGCACCACCGGGAGGCCAGCTAATTTTGAATCAGGGAGTAGTCAGCGGGAGTCAGGTTGGAGGGAGTGTAACTCAAACGTGGACAGGAGTTTCTTGCGCGAGCTCCGCCCCCGCGCAGACATCGTGCGCTCCCGGGCGGCTGACTCTGGTTGGCCCAGCGACGGCGGGGATCACTGGTCAAGGCCAAGTGTCGGCTAGCCCTGTTCAGCGCCTTCTTGTGACTCAGACTCAGAATTGCACTTCTCTGTCCCCTTTACCTGGCACTGTGACACAGGAACAAGACTACAGACAGGTACAATCGCAAGTTACTGGTGGGAGTTTAATTCATTTCCACCCTGTTGGGCTCTTACATTTGTGGCTCTGATTGACGTCACTTTCATTTTGATTTTTCAGAATTCTTCATCACCTGCCCTCAAACCGGACAGACAGCTCGGCAGCATCCATGGTAACAGAGGCTGATGATTTTTTTGGTCAATCATGTATTTAAATGTAGTCTGCCACACTTTGACCTAATGAGGTTGCTTTGTTGTTTGTACGATCTCTCTTAGCCATGACAACCGTGACTCAAGATTCAACGCTAAACTCTCAGGTATATCACTCATTCTGCACCTCGTTTGTTTTGCACTCAGGTCAGTGTATATTTAAGGTGGATTATACAACTTTGGTATGTACACTTTCTGTTTATAGGTCAGTGCTCAGAAGAGACCTGCCCTTCCGCCACTCACAAGAGGAGGAATGTGAGTTTTTTTGACTTACTGGGTATAATTTAGATTGTTGTCTTGTGTTTCTACAGCTTGTCATTCAGCCATGTCTCTTGTTCCTGTCATCTCTACAGGATTTTACAACAGTTGAGGAAGGATCACGCTGGAGTTCAGACCCCAGACCGGCGTCGATTCACGTCGATCGACGATGCACTGCAAAGACTCCTCCCTTACCACGTGTTCCAGGGGGCTCCACCCAGTCGGGATGAGTTCTCACAGGGTACAGCCTTGAATTTATTAGCTTTACCCTAAATCTGCAGGAAAGGCAGGAGACTGCAGTCATGAAGTACAGCACATTTATGCCTGTATTTGCACAGTCAATATACCTTTTTCCAAATGGAATTTTGTGTTTGTTTACAGTGGATGAAGAATTTGAGGTAGTTGCAACTCAGGTGTTGAAGAGGACCCATGCCATGGTAAACAAATACAGACGGCTACTAATGGTGGAAGCTGAGGTAGGCACACACACGAGCAAACGGTCGCATGCATGCATGTGTTACATGTAATGACATGCACAGGGCTAACAGGTTGCCTCTCCCTTCCCTGCAGCGTTCCAGTCCGTCATCAGAAATAGTGATGATCGACAGGACCTTCAACCAGGAGGAGCGCAGCAACCTGACGCAAGACAAACGCATGGTACTAGTGGATCCAGGTAAAAAAAAAAAGAAAAGAAGGAAGAGTAAAGCCATTTGGAGCAAAAAATGTTCTTACAGAAATGGTTAATTTAAATCTTCTTCTCTGTGTGTTTCTATAGACAGCTTCTTGGAAGACTTCTGTTGTGGGATGAAATCCAAACTTTTCCAAGATCCCCTCCCCTCCCAGTCCCAGTCAATGCCCAGCTGTTGGGACCAGTCAGACAGAGGCTCTACAGAGCCACCGTACAGGACAGACTCCCAGCCCGGGTATGGAGACCCGGGAGGGGGTGGGCCTGTAGTTACAGGTGCAGCAGATAAACTCCACCCTCCACACTTAGAAAACAAGAGCATCCTGGAACTGAAGCGATCCCAGCAACACTACGGGCCCAGCAGCGCCAGCAACAACAGCCTCCCCGCTGCCAACAGCTATCCCCAAGGTAACCCCTCGCCTTTCGCAGCAACGTCAGGAGGACAGACGCACTACCAGGTGTCTCACCACCTGTCCTCCCACCCGATCCAGCCCCAGTACCCTCCTCAGCTCACCTCACCCGCTCCCCCCGACACAGACTCTGCTCTAGAGGCGGCAGTCAACAGCATCTTGGAATGTTAAAACTGATGCTCCCTATCATCCCTAATGTACAACTTATTTTGTGTGTGTGTGTGTGTACGTTTT
>NTHP01000377.1:638871-660139 GCA_003416845.1 Oplegnathus fasciatus | reverse complement strand
GGACAACACATGACAACTGGTGACCGACTGGTGACCGACTGGTGACCAATAAAACTAATTATTAGTAGTTCTCTAATTCCCTTTCCAAACGAAAATAAGACACAAAGCAAACTGAATAAAATAAACATAGATAAGTAAATAAATAATGTGAAATGAAACAATGTAATGTGTATAAGCCCACAGGCTTTCATCTATGCAGTTGAGAATAAAACTGCTGGTATCTGACACAACTCTTCCAGTTGTTAAAGGAATAGTTTGACATTTTGGGAAATTCACTTATTCGCTTTCTAGCAAAGAGTTAAAGGTATAACGAGTAGGATTTGTCAGTTACTGTTTGTAAACGCAACATTCAAAGCTGGCCTCTCCTCCCCGGCTCAAAGCGCATGAGCTTCTGGTGGTCCCACATGCTTACGATCTGGCAACTGGTCGCTACGTTTTTATAGAGTCCTGCACCTCACACCCTGCGCGATGTTATTGGCGTCCCGAACACAGAAAAATAAGAAAATCCAGGTAGAGGGCAGGGTCTCTGCAGATACAGACACCACTGCACACTTCTAGTGGGTCATAAGTGATGATTGAGAGGGATTGTTTTTGTATGAGTCTATACATTGCTTTTTAGGAAAATCCTACTCTTTATACCTTTAAATCAGATGGCCGATACCATACTCTCATATCTGTCCATTAAATATGAGGCAACAGCCTAAGCAGGTTAGCTTAGCTTAGCATAAAGACTGGAAGCAGGGGGAAACAGCTAGCCTGACTCTGTCAAATGTGAACAAGATCGGCCCACCATCACCTCTAAAGCTCACTAATTAACACCTTATATCTCGTTTGTTTAATTCGTAGAAACACTGAAGTGTAAAAACAACAATTTGTCATTTTACTGGGGTTATGTGTCAAGGACTATTTCTTGGCTCTGAGCAGTTGCCAGGCAATCAGCAGAGACTCTAGGAAGTTACTGGTTGCGGTATCCCCATAAATTATCGTTTTTTTCACCCCCGTTTATGTACGGATTAAACAAACAATAAAAACACATATAAGGTGTTAATTAGTGAGCTTTAGAGGTGCTGATAGGTCGATTTTGTTACCATTTGACGGAGCCAGTCTGTTTCCAGTCTTTATTCTAAGCTATGCTAACCAGCTGCTTTGAATCGTTGACTTGTTTGACCACCAATCCTGTGGAATAAAACAGAATGGGCTGACGAGGAGAGCTGACACGTTGACTCAGACAAAAATCCTGTGGAAATGTTTGGATCTGGATTCATTAGTCCGTTCATTAATCCTGAACCCTCCCACTGCCAAATCTGATGTTTCCTCATACAGAGTCACCCTTATCCAAACATCTTCCCTTGGCCTCAATGGTACTTCCTCCAGCGATCACGTTCTGGAAAAAAAAACACAGCCATTGACATGCTCAGTTATGTCCAAATCTGTGTAGCCCATTACATAAAGAAACACTGAGAGTAATGCACACACTCACTTATATGAGGGTAACTCCAGATGTAGCTGAGCGCACAGTATCCTACTAACAACATGCCCAGTCCAGCTACACCACCTTTCTTCACATCAATATACCTCTTGTAATACCACTGCCAGCCTGATGGGAGCACAGAAGAGGAGAGGAAAAACACACGTTAAACTTCATACTCAGGGTTACTAAATATTTAAAGGAATAGTTTGACATTTTGGAAATAGGGTTATTTGCTTTCTTGCTGAGAGTTAGATGAGAAGATTGATACCGCTCTCAAGTCTGTCTGTTAAATATGAAGCTACGGCCAGCAGCCCGTTAGCTTAGCTTAGCACAAACACTGGAAACGGGGGGAAACAGCTAGCCTGACTCTGTCCATGGGTAACAAAATCCACCCACCTCCACCTCTAAAGCTCACTGATTGACATGTTATATGTTGTTTGTTAAATCCATACAAAGACTGAAATGTAAAAAAGGGGACTGTAAAATTTACAGGGACTATTTCTTGGCTGGGAGCAGTGACTTCCTTGAGGGTTAGCCAGGATCACCAAGATCACAAATTGTAATTTTTGTGCACATGTGTGAGCTTTAGGAGTGCTGGCAGGTGGATTTTGTTACCTTTGGGCTAGCCGTTTCCTCCTGTTCCCAGTCTCTATGCTAAGCTACGCTAATCGGCTGCTGGCAGTATCTTCATATTTAACAGACAGGCACGAGAGTGATATCAATCCTCTCATCTAATTCTCATTTTCCCAAATGCTGTAAAGTTGCTTTCAAGGCGTATAATCACACAGAAAAACAATAGGCCTACCCGAGTGTTTTTTGAGTAATACTTATTATTTGTGTGAGATGTGTGTGACGTTCACCTCTTTGCACCATTTCCACTACATCTCTTGGATGGTTGGGGGTTTTGCAGGCCAGCCACTCAGGCAGCTCCCTCAGTCTCACCTGTCCAAGACTCCGCTGTGTCAGAACACCTACAATTCATGACGCCCACAAAGAATCAATACACTGACACAGATATATACACACTCAGAGCACATCCTCTTTCATCTCACAAGGGCTGAGTATTGTGTTTTTCTATACTAGTGCCGATACCGTACCTAGAGTTTCGGTACCGATACCAAAATTATGTTTTTTTCAGAACCTGTTTTTGTTTTTCTATGAAACTCTTTTTAATATTTAACTAAAGAAGTTCTTAAATGGTAAATGTTAGTTGTCTAAACACAATCAGGTGAACAAGAACTTTGCCTACATAATGTAGTATACAGCAAAAATATAATTTAAATCAGAAACTGAAATCAAAGAATAAGTAAACGAGACTACAAATCCGACCAGCTTTTGGTACTTTTCAGGTTTCGAGGTTCGATACCCAGCCCTATATTTTACTGTCAGATACTGACCTTTACTTCCATTATCAGCAGTGTTTTGTTTCCTGACCTCAAGCTGCGACTTCTCCAACGTCAACCCATCATCAGCTCTCAATGTCTCCACCCTCGCTGGCAGAGTTTGTGGTGCAAGAAGGAAACGATGAGGGCTGGAAAACTGGGTGAGTGACGGTGATACTGGAGTGAGACCAGTACCAGGTCTGATTTTGCTGCTTAGATCATCAGTAGTTTCAATCTGGCTCAGGATGCTTGGCCTGCTGGACTGACGGGTGGTGTTCACTCTGCCTAACGCGGCTTTAACATCCTGGAGGGTAATCCTGGCCTGGTGACCACTTCCTGATTTCAAGAACATCTTATTCACAGATAAATCCTCTATTTCCCCCTCGCTTCCCACCCAGAAGGTGTCTCTCACACTGGGTCTTGCACTACTTTCATTTACTTTAGAGTCCAGAGAGCTGGGGGTATCTTTAGTCGTGGAAAGGGACTGTGCAGCCTTCTTCATCTTTAACACTTTCATTTTAGAGGCATCTTTGGGTTTGGTGTCTGTGGACAGAAAGGCAGGACAGACATTGTCTTTTACTAAGTCTTTGCCTGGATTAGTTTTGGTCTCTATCTGTGCTGTGGTTCTGGAGCTTAGAGGATCTGCCACAAATGGAGCTGAACCTGAAGGCAAGTCCTCTGAGGCAGATCCAGTTCCCTCCGGTGATCCATTAGAAACCTGTTTGGGCTTTGCAGCTTCTATCAAAGCACGGAGACTCTTCTTTTTGGGCTTAGAGATGGTGGGAGACAGAGGTAGCGATGGGGTGGAGATGAGGGTGGTAGAGGAGGACAGGTTGGCTGTCTTGATCTGTTCTGACAGCTTCTGTTTGGTCTTCTTAGTTGATGGTAGACGTGATGCAGAACTCGGGGACAATGACTGTGACGAAGACGATGTATTTGCACTCTGCAGAGGTGTTGCTGGTGACGATGTCTGCGGTGTTGCTGGTGGTACCACAGACGCCTTTTTACTCCTCTTTGACTGTGCACTTGCTGCCATTGACAGTGTCTGAGTGGACTTTCCCCCCTTTGCTGTCGGCGCAGACAAAGCTACAGCCAGCTGAGAAGGCGGTGTTGTCTGATTCACCGTGACATCATGTTTGGTTGGAGGTGTTTTGGAGCTCGCTGCTGCCTTGCAATGTGGCAGGTGACTCTTCAACCTTTTGTAAGTTCTCCCGCAGAACGGACACACCTCTGTGGGGGGGGAAAACAGCGACAGAGCAGTGCTCCTTTGTGGTTAAAACAAGTACAGTGTGGCACAACTTGTTTTGATGTGGTCAATATGTAGGGATGCAATGTCTAATTATTTACATTATTGATTAATCTGCTGATCATTTTCTTGACTAATAATATGTTGTTGTTTTTTACATAAAACATAAGAAAATAGTGAAAAATTCTTTAACTTGACTGTGTTGTCTGACCAGCAGTCTAAAACTAAAATATATTCAGATTGCTACAAAGAAAAACATCAAAACTGCACATTTGAGAAGCTGGAACCAGGAAATGTTTGGCATTTTTGTTTGAAAAGTGACAGTAACGATAAATCAATTATCGAAATAATTGCTGATGAGTTTTCTGTTGATCGATTAATCAATTTTTAGTAGAGTAGTATAAATACATATTAACTTATGATACTGTAAAATACTACTCAACCAATATCTGATTAAAAGGAAATGTGCAGTATGTATTATTTATTGCATGATACACATTTTCTTTGCTTTATAGGCTGACCTTGTCATTGAAGGACTTGCAGTATCTCCTTCTACTGCAGATTGTACTGTACTTCATCATTCAGCAGTGCATCAGTTCCAATACAAATAACAATAATACAAACACGTATAATATTGTTTATTATTAATTAGGTCACGTGGTATGTCCGCTTTCGTGAATGAGAAACAATTTAGTGCCACTTACCGGAGCTCATTTTGCACGCGTCTTTAAAACAGCCAATCAGAGTGAAGCATGTTCCAAGAGTCAGAACAGGAAAGTTATAGCAGCCGCAACACTAACGCGGAGCTACATCACATTAATACACTGTGGTGTCACCTTTAAATACTTTTAAGTTAGACACGTTTTTACATTCATGTCGTAACTGTTGCTGTGCAGGGAAAGACCCTTTGGGCAGCGCGTTAGGAGCCTGAGTGTAAATGAATAAAACTATCACACAATTAGCTTTAAATTACTGCTGTATAATTTAGCGGCTGATTTAAAAACTAGATTCCCAATAGATGGGTTAGAACAGGTCTGTCTGACACGCTGTAAGGGTTAATTAAAGACCAGTATGATCACGTAGAGATCAGTTCAGTGGGTGTGGCGGGTCGACTTCCTGCTCTACGTCGTAAATTGAGATGATTCACTCCTGCCTACTTCCGCCTTCGCGTAAATCCCCGAAGATACCGCTACATTTTTTAATACAGTCTTGTCAAAACTCGAACTAAAGCCTTTGATATTGCTGTCTGAGGGGTTTTTTTTTGGCCACAGTAGTGTTTACGATATTAATTGGCAGAACAAGACATTTAATTTGTTTTCAAAAACGGTTTCGTTGAGCAGGTGAAACTGTTTCTTGACAGTGCTGAGAGGAAAACCACTGCCCAATACATCTTTGTCTCACATGAGCTGGCAAGCAAAAAATCTCAGCAGGAGATCCACTTACTTAATGTTACTCAAGCTGTCAACCACATCTCACTTCCTCAGCGGATGGAGTTGCTCGGTTGTCATAATGTTTCAGGAGTCAAGTAGTAGTTCTCTCCAAGATGAAAAGAAAGAAATATCTTTGTATCTACAATATAAAACAAATACATAGATTTGTATTTTACTGGAATAAACATATTTCAGGGGGAATATGGTCCAAAACATACAAAAACAGGCACCCCATATGCCTTTGTATTTTTAAATAACATTCATTTAAAACATATTTTGGACCCTGTATATTTAACACACAACTTGTATTTGAAAATTCCAAAAAATGTTTACTTTAAGAGTTCTTTTAATTTATTAATGTGGTTAATTATAAAACATGTATTTATCTTTTGGGCCAGTGTTATTCGGGAAGAAGCAAAATATATACTTAATAATATGTATAATGAAGACAGAAGAGCCTACTTTCATTAGAAAAGTGTATTTTATTGATAGGGTTAGAGTGGCATGAGGCTTGGCACAAGAATGAATTTCAAAAAAGGTGAAAAATTACACAAAAATACATCTACATCAAAAGGTCATCTTCATTGGAAAAGCAGTGATTTGCAACACATTCAGAACGGAAAAAAAAAAAACATACGCCATTTCTACAACCATTTACATATATGGAGATACACCTGAATATTATTTACATGGCAACAGATTACAGTATGTACAAAGACAGGACTGGAAGCAAACAGGAGCTTTATTTTTGGAGAAAACCTACAGACTGTCCAACAGTGGTACTGTGAACAGTCCCAAGAAAGCATGGGGTGATTTGGCAGAGAAACACAGATTTTAACAGTGCCTGGAAGTTGTCCTCGAACAAAGATTGGCCCCCTACAGAATACAGTCGCTGACAAAAGTATTCAACTCCAGTAGCTTTTTTTGTCTACAATTTCAAAATGTATTTTAAAGGGAACTCCTAAACAGCACAAGATTGCGTTTTTAGAGACGCCTGGAGTCACAACTCAGTGCCAACACATTTATTCTCACGACAGGTTACATCTTACCATAACAATGTTGGGTACAGTATATTCAGACAATCTAGAGCAAATCTCTGTACATCTATTAACATTCATCATTAAGGCAAACAGGGGAGGTCTATCCCTTTACAAGACATCTAATCAGAGAACAAAGAGAGAGAGAGGGGATTCTGGGTCAACGTTCAGGGGTCAAAGCCAGGAGGATACAGTACCAAATACCACCCAGCTAACTGTACTGAGGCCTGGCTGACTCTCAACGCTCTGCCACCCAGGTAAAGATTAGATTATTCGGTTAGTTCACCAACAACAACATAAGCATTAACGCCGGTTTTGATTCAACCCTGAGAAAACAGTGGACTGCATGTTCACTTGCTAGCACACCTGCCTAATGTGCCAATGAAGGTCATTCTGCCCTCTACACAACCAAAAACACAGGACAACTTACATGGAAACTTGCATCTTAATTATTTGTTTGAGGCAGCTAAGATTTACTTTAATTCTACAGAGACACAGGCACAAATGCAGGATTAAAACAGTGATTAGGTCTCCATAAGACATTATATGGAAAGGCATTGTGGGTTCAGTCTCGCGGTTGTGCCCTTTTCTAGCATTTTTTTTCCACAGACAAGGTGCCAGTGCTGGAGCCACTTTCCACATCAAATCTTTAACCGTTCGGAGCGCTTTCTCACACACACACACACACACACACACACACACACACACACACACACACATACATATCAATGAACTGGTCCTGTCCCCGGCATAATTGGCTCTGTGCCGGCAACCTGCTGATCTCGGACCATGAAAAAGTGATGACTGGGACGGGAAGAGGGAGGAACGCTGCTGCAGATCATCAGCAAGTTGAGAAACCCTTATATAAGCTACAGGGGCTTAGAAACGACGTTCACAAAGCAGCACTGGAGAGAGTGTGACAGAAATAATGGAGTGATTTTGGACTAGATGAATTCAGTGCTTGGACACACACACTGGCAAATTAACTCGACCATCTAATTCGGTTATTTGCTTACATGTTATGTTGTTTAAACAAAGTACTTATTTCACCGTTCTGTATTTGTTGCTTGGCAAGTTGTATATCTGGTTTAGAAACCATATGCCCGGTTTGTAAAAAGTTTTACTGGTTTCCACAGCCAGGCACTGACATTGGCGCCAGCACCTTGTGAGTGGAAAAGCCCCAGCGAGTCTTGTGCTGTAAGGCAGCGCTCAGGCCAGAGGAGAGAGTCTCAAGACGAAGCAGCAAAGATCAGATGTTATCCAACATCCAAACTGCCTGCTTGTCTTTCTTTATAACCACAGACACTGTCCTACTGACTCGTCCCCCTACCAAACCCTGAACTAACAAGAAGGCCAACTCTTCAAAGAAGAGAGTAAAAACTAATATAAAAACGGCTGAAGAAGAATGCTGTCGTCTATCGGATTCTTCTGAGGCTGGTCTCTCCCAAGTCCTCGTCAGGAGCGAGGGGGTGGTTTGTCCCCATTCAGGTCCTCTACTTTCACAGGTTGACAGGGGTCATTGGAGCATGAGCTGTTTGAGGTTGTCATGGAGGATGGTGTCCTTGACGTCCCGGAACACCAGCCTGATGTTCTCCGTGTTGATGGCCGTGGTGAAGTGGTGGTACAGGGGCTTCTGGGTGGCATCGCGTCTCTTGGCCCGGAAGCACTCCACCATGAACGCCTGGATGTCCGGCAGGCTGTGCTCCGGCCCGGTGTATTCAGGAAAGTAGTCCTTGAGCGGAACGCTCTTCACCTTCTCCTCCAGCAGGTCTGTCTTGTTGAGGAAGAGGATGATTGAAACGTTGACGAAGACACGGTTGTTGACGATGGTCTCGAAGATGTTGAGCGATTCACGCAGCCGGTTGGTCAGCCTGTCCTCCATCAGCACCTATTAAAGACAATGGAGGTATTAAGTACAATTACTACTGCCATTACTAGTACTGTTGTACATGTAATTAAAGCAGTAATGAAAATAAATATGGCCGCAGGCAGAAATAAATAGTGCCATCTATAGTTCTGCATGGTGCATCCTGTCCGATCTTGTTGGCCTTTCTATAAAATACAGGTGTTGCATTGTGTGTATTCATTCCAAACCGGATACAGGATATTCAGTTTGGTACGCAACGTTTTTGGATTCTGTTCTCCCTGTGAACCAAGTTTAATTTGGTCTATGTCTCAACACGTGCACAGCATCAATTCTCAAGTGTGAGCTTTGGCAGTAGGTCAACTGTTGTCTGTTAGCTGAAGCATGCTAGTCAGGTTAGCCTGATGTATAGCTCGCGTAGTGAGTACGGTGAAGACAAAAGAAAAACCAGAGCTGGAAGAGCCTTGCTGTAACTTAACTGGGAAACCACAATGCTCACAAAGAGCACTGGGTGAAAACTATGTGCCAACATTGTTGAACTGAAGTTGGGTATGTCTCTGGAAACACATCAGATATGCTGAGCCATTTGTGATGAACAAGGCAAACTGACTGGGAGGCAAGTTTCTCTCCCCACAGCGTTCCAGCAGCCTCCGACTGTGGATTCAGATGTGCCAAAGCAATGGAAACCAATGCCACAGGAGCGAACCATTTACTGTAGAGAATATGGGATTGCTGAAAGTGCTGTATTGGTCCTTCAAGAGCCCAACTGATACATTGGCACGATCGATATTGTCACATAGCCATTAGGGGTGGGAATCACAGACATACTCAGGATACGATCACGATATTTTGCCCATGATAATGACGATATCACGATACGGGCGATTCCTAATCCTAATACGATACATCACGATATCTGTGCAAGACCCCTTCTTCCATCTTTATGTTCCATCCATGACCTCTCTCTGTCTATCGCATAAACAACCACTTAATAATTATATGAATTAATACAGTTAATTTTTCAGTGACAGTAATAACTTTTTTTAACAGGCTACGTTAGCACACCCACAGTCTAACTGCACTTATGTATTACGGCTGAGCCCTCCCCCTTTAAGGAAGGTGGCCTTGTGAGTAACCTGTATATGTGATGTAGTCTAGTGGGTTTGTTGTGGGAGGTGAGTCTCTCGGAGCCGCAGATCTGGAAAGGTAACATGCAATTACGTTAATCACGGAGTTGGGCTTCGTGGGTAGGGTAACAATTGCGCTGCGCAGCAACAACAACAACTGCGTATGTATTGAGGAAGTGGACCAGATGACTGATCGTGGAATGTTTTGTTCTCTTTCTTGATTCCTTTTTCGCTGTGGCGGGCAACGTTACCAGCGGAAACAGGGTAGTAGAAACCGAAGAGTTCCCAGACTTTTGATGTACATGAAGACGGCGGCCCCACCACCTTCTTCTCCACCATACTGTGTGTGTTTACTTCTTCTTGTTAATGAAACTAGTTGATTGCGGTTCTCATTGTGATTGGCGCCCTCTCTAGGAGACAGGAAGTCATGACAGTCTAGTGAGGCGATGTCAACGGCAAAATGCGGGAAAAATCTCAGGCTTCAGCGTTTGTAAATTAAATAAAACAACATCGATACTTGATGCAACTGTATGGATTATGCATCACGTGAATAAAGGTGACGATATATCGTTGTGTCGATTATTTGTCCCAACCCCTAATATCCGTATATATGTTGGCCGATAAATGATGAGACATTGCAGTACAGAAATGCCAAAGATATGGTCATTCAGTAACAGTGTCGCCATTACATAGTTTGCCAACCAGAGAGCATTGACAAGTTGATTTTTCAACTGAAATTCTATCAAAAAATGTTTTGTTGCGTTAAGAAATGTACACTGTAATCAAATTCTTCATGTTTAAATATTGATATCAGTATCACCCTCAAACACCTAGAATGAGTCAGTCCTTGAATAAAAAAGGAGCACATCTTTAATGTATACATTTTTTATGACCCCATAACTGAGGTACGCATCAAACTGGACTATCAAATTTGGGCAAACTTCCTCTCCTACTGTAAAGAAGATGTTATATACTGAATCATACTTATGACCAATGAGGTATTTCCATTTAATTAAAAAATAAAAAGATTTCTTGAAAAACAAATTACTTTTAAAGTGGTACCATAGAGCACAACCTGCACATGTGCACAATATAAGAGATTCATTTGTGGCAATGTACACATGCTGTGAGATAAACCACAGCAACTCCACATGACAGTGCGTCTATAGACACAGCAGTTAGGACTTATCAAAAAATCACCAAACATTATCTGCTAAAACAAACTGATTAATATGTCACTTATCAGGCTATCACGTGTGTGTGTGTGTGTGTGTGTGTGTGTGTGTGTGTGTGTGTGAGAGGAAGTGAGATGCCTCGGCCAGCGCTTTCACCTGGTCGTATTCAGAGGAGGAGACGAGGAAGAGGATGGAGGTGACTGAGTCGAAACACTCGAACCAGCGCCTCCGCTCCGACCGCTGCCCTCCCACGTCCACCATCTTGAAGGGAACGTTCTTGATCTCAAAGTCATACTCATGGATGCCCTTGGTGGGTTTACGGGCCAGCAGGATGTCCTGTTGACTGGGAAGATAACTCTGGAGGAGAGATGGAAAGACACAATGAATGGATACCAACATGTATAGAAGATGAATATGAGAAAAAATACAATCCGTCCACAATCACAAGAAGACAGAAATTGACGGCTGACAGTAGAGTTTGTTTTGCCTGGAATTAGTAGGCTTATAATCAGGATATCTGTCTTTATCGCAACATTACTTCAGGTCCTCAGGAAATCTTTTGTACAAACTTTATTTACACTATTAGGTGGACATTAGGTAAAGAGATACATGAATATGGGTAACACATCTCGTTTTAGTTCAATTTGGGGCAATATTTTATTCTCAAACCGGCACTTTTGATGCAGGCTTTCAATTGTGGTCAAGGAAAGGGCTTGAAAAAGTTTATGATCTATATAGAGACAACATTTATGAGTGCTGAGGAAATCTCAGCAAAGTAGAACATTACAAGGAATTTCATTTATCCTGCACAAAATAAATCACTGGAAAGGTCCTCATCTTTGGAAAAAAAATATCATAAAACATGGCACTGCTAGAGGTTCAACATCAATGGTTCATAACTGGCTTCTATCTGGTTCTACTGAAACCTCAGAGTCTAAACTGGAAGCTGAGAAGTTGGACCTAAAGGAGGAAATTTCTGCTGAAGATTGGAGGGAAGCCTGAGTTAAGGCTCAGACACAAACAATTAACTCTAAATTACAGCTGCTTCAGTACAACTGGATGAACTCCTGTTAGACTAAAGAAATATAATGACAATATTCCTGATATTTGTTTTAAATATTAAGAGTCTCAATGTACTCTCATTTGTGGTTTAAATATAGAAATTTTGGAAGGGGGTCACTAATATGATCTCCAAATTTAGCGACACTTAACTTTAGTTTCATTTATAAGCAGTACATCACCATTTATAAAATGCTTTACGCTATAATTACACTGTAATGAAGTTGTAAATAGATATAACAGTATAAGTGTTTATCAATGCATTTGTCAACAACTATAACTCTGTGGGCACCCATAGGTGGAGGCTGGTGTATAACCCAAGAATGAATGACAACATAATAAAACACAGTTGTAATAATATACCATATGTCTTCATAAAAGTTATAAGTTGTTATAAGTTATAATTGTTGTTAAATATTGTACATTAATAAACACTTAAAAATGTATTTATATCTGCTTATAACTACATTATAGTGTGCAAAAACATTATACATTTCTTAAAAAGGTGCAGTTTATGGCTGAGCTGTTGAGCTGAATTGCATTGGATTGCACAGGTGTACCTAATAAAGTGGCCACTGAGTGTAAATGCTAAACAGGGGGAGTTAAAGTAAAGTGTTACCCAAAAAATGTGTTTGTAAATATTGTATATATACACGTATATAGAGTATTTGTAGTCCACTTGAATCCTCTGGATCTTAATTTGAGCGCAAAACAGTATACATTTATGGACACAAGTAGCCTATATTTGAATACTGAATCAAACATGGGTGTCAAAATATGGCAGATTGAATGGGATTGGAAAATACAACAAACACTTTGAGAGCTAAACTGAGTGTTTATGAAATCACAGAAATCTGGAAACTATTTAATCTAAAGATACTGTGACATTAGGAATCTTCTCATGACTGGAATGAACTGGGTTATGCTTGAATATAAATGTAATATAATTCTTCAAAAGAAGGTGGATATTGGACAGTAATTTGAGGAAAATCAAAGAAAAGCATCTGCTCCTGTAAAATTAATTTTGCTAGTATGTATACAGGATTTCTCTAAGTTAAATGTCAGAGTTTATAAGACCTTTTTAATGCCACAATGAATACATTTTTTGATTTTTTTACGGTCATACCGGCCAAAGGATGGAAGTATGAACTCAGGGATGGCCTAGAATGAACTATTATTATCACATTTTTTCAGTACTTCCCTGCAGTATAAAGCAGTTATTCTAATGAACAATCAACACTTGCCCATTATGACATGATGAGTTTCCTAACTACTGAGGCTAGCAGTAGTGACAGTGTTTGCTGTAGGTCTGATGGTGTTGACTGAAACTTGAACAGCCTCCAATGCGCACAATCCACTGTTGCACACGATAGGTGTATAACATCTCACTACAGAAACTTTTAGAACATATTTCAGACTTTTGTAGATGAATGTTAAGACTTTTTAAGACCTTCTTAGGCCTTTTTGTTGGAGGAAACTGAATTTAATACGTTCAAGACCTGCAGATACCCTAGTATAATATCTACTGAATTACTACGTGCTTTGTCAAATTTCCCAAACCAACAAGACTTAAGTGACGCAATTGCAGTTTTCTCAAGGCAAAGTGGTTCTTTGTCAAAATGTCAGCATTATCTTTGGTGAACAACCATCTTAGTTGTTTGTCAGCTAACCTTAAAAATTGTCTAGACATGTTGCAATATTGACTATAACATGTACACGTCTGATTATAACAATCGGTGCAAGCAGAAACAACTTACCGGCTCGCCAAGCTTATCCAGATTATCCAAGAAATACTTCACTGACTCACCCTGCGACAGGACAGAAGAGGAATTTCTGTTAATTCTACACAATTTATTCGATTCTGTCATTTTAAATCAGAAACAGTACAGTTTGCATGCAATACACATTTACTAACTGCTATTACTGCGTTCAACAGATGCATTTGTTGCTGTTGTAGAGGCACAGCAACAGGACAAAATCTCTCTTTAGCTGCCACACACGCACACACACACACACACACACAGGTAATCTGTTTGTTTTCTCTTCCAAAACTGTGTCCGCCCAAGAGCTGAGTCTGCTGAGTAGCTGAAGCAGGATGTGAAATATTTGGTACTGCACTAGACACGTGTTTCTGTCTCTTTGATGTATACAGAAGTGTGGCTTTGTCTGAAAGTGTGCGTATGTGTGTAGGGGTGTTTTTTTTTTCAAGACCGTTCTGATGCTGTTCATGCGCAATTAGTGCAAGCCCAGACATGAGGTTACCAAGACCGAGATGCATTCCTTTATCTGTGTCTGTCCTGTACTCAACATGAACCAAAAACTGACTGCAAAAAGCAAACCAGATCTTTCTTGCCATCCTTCCTGTGACCCACAGTGTCTCTCCTGTAACACACTATGCCTTTGTGGGGGATCGTTTTGCATGTATTTTACATTACTGACACAGTAAACCAACACCCCTGCTATATAATTCAAATTTTGTCAGTAGTAGTGATTGTTTGGGTTGTATTTCTGAGAGTGAGCGCCATGTAACACCCATTTACCCCCACTGTAAGCGTCTGTACTCACCTTTTGATCTTTTAAAAAACTAACCTGACTTGAAAAACCTGTGTGTGCGTGTGTGCGTGCACGTGGGAAGTGTGTGCGAGGCTAAGATTACACAAGGGAGGGGTAGAATGGCATGGCGCTGCGCTAAAGCCAAAGAAGGAAGAGAGCTACCTTTCTGTGAAGCCGATTTTAATTCTGGACACAATTCTGGTTTCGCTTGAGTAAAGGAGCTCAAATCTGAGGGGACTGCCGGTTTTGAAATCGTCAAAAATCAGTGTATGTGTGATAAAAAAAAAAATTAAACAAAGAGCAATCACTTTGAGCTCTTTCTGCTCATTATAAAGCATGACGACGCCTGCAGTTGAGCGGGCTGTAAAAGCAAAACTGAAACAACATTACATAACACTGTCAGTATTGTCATTTGAAGTGTAGCCACATGTCACTTCAAATTCATTCAGGTCTACTGTCCTTTTTGTGACTTATCAGTATGATAAACACAATCTCTGGTGACGAGAGGGAAAATGTTTATGGCTAATGTTAAAGACCAACTGTGTGAACTTTGTACTGCGCAAAGCAGAGAGAATCCATGTGTGGTTTAAGTCCCTCCATGTGTTTTTTAATGATAATTACAAGCAAGCCTGAAGGCACTTGTGATTTGCGATGCAAATACGTAAAGGGCACGGTCAGAACACAATGGGTTGTATCCACCGGCAGAAAAACAAATTAGTCCTCGCTAACAAGCAAAAATTTAAAACTGTTCCCAACAGAACAACTCTTCTGCTGCTGCCTTCATGTGTTTCTGTTTGAACGGAAGAGCTTGTGTTTTAGATTTTATTCACATTTAGACTCAAGGTTTTATACACTATAAAGGGCTGCAACTGATTATCATTTTTTTCAATTAATCGTTCGGTCTGTAAAAAGGTCAGAAAATAATTTGAAATGTCCGTGACAATGTCCCAGAGCCCAAAGTGACGTCTTCAAATCAGTCGTTTTGTCCGAACCTCCAAAATATTCAGCTTACTATAAATCAAGACGAAGAAAAGCAGCAAATCCTCACATCTGAGAAGCTGGGACCATGAAATGTTATGTGTTTTTGCTCGATAAATGACAAGCGATTACCAAAAAAGCTGTCGATTCATTTTCTGTGGATTGACTAACTAATGAATGACTGAATGAATGAATGAATGAATGAATGAATGAATGAATGAATGATGTATGTAAGTGCAGTCCTGTGTCAGTGTTATGCATACACTGACTGTAAATAAGGAATAAGATAAAAACATGAAGCTTTGTAAATGTCAGAATAAAGTCTACAACATTTTTCTGATTAATAGTTTAGTTTATAAAGTGTCACATAACTTTCTAGTGCTCAAGGTGATGTTTTCGAACCAACAAGATTTTTCATTTATAAATGATATAAAATACATTAAAGCAGCAAATTCACATTTGAGAGGCTAGAATGTTTGGTGTTTGTACTCGATAAATTACCAAATTACTGATTTATTTTCTTTCTTCTCTATCAAATTTCTGTCGATGTACTGATCGATCAATCAACAAATTGTTTCCGCTCTAATATAAATTATCAGTAACATCTCTGATGACAGATTTAGAGGCACTGCACACTGCACTTGCTGCTTTTTTTGTTTTCTATGATAGCAAATTTAATATTTTTGGGTTCTGTACTGTTTGTCCGACAAAACAAGCAATTCCAAGATCAACTTGTCAGATAAGGTCAACTTGTGCTGTGGGAAATTGTGTGGGGCATTTCTTGTATTTTACATACTGAAATATAAGAAAATAAGGGTTAGTTGCAGCCCTACATGCACACAGAATGTGTGTGCGTGTGTCCTTGTACTTGTGTAACTTGAGGTGTGAGTGTTTGTGGGCCAATAACGCGGAGTTGGAGAGCCAGGGCTCTGTTTTTAAGCATAAAGCTGTTTAACTACAGATCAACATTCCAGCTCTGATCACTCTTATTCTACTTTCTGTCTGCACAACCAGCTCACACCAACAAGCTGCATGTGTGTGCGAGAGGCTAACAAAACGCCATTGAGAACAGTTCAGCCTTATGCAACTGACAGAAGCATTTTCATTTTCTGCTTTTGTCTCATTACTGAAAGCAACTTGGAGAAGTGTGTCCCCTATTCCCTCCTCGGTGGGGGTTCCTCAACTGCTGGACAACGTTTTAATCATGTCCTCACACCACCCGAAAGCTCATATAAAACTAGACAAATACAAGGCAGCACAATTAGTCATTTTTTAAATTGCAGCAGGTTGTGAAAGTGATACCAGGCAAAATAAGGGCACAGAAAAGTCCCAGTGAGGACATGTGAAGGTACCGTCGACCACAGCTGTTATTCTGGGGGAAACGTCAGCATGTTAAAACGTGTGTGCTGACAGCCAACACACAAGGAGCGGGGAGAGGTGTAAACAGGAAGCTGACTCAATCACATGTCTGACCGCTCAACAGTAAGAGAGAGAGAGAGCCACAGCAAGAGATACAGGGAGAGAGGAAAGGGAGGATGAATTATGAAGAAAGGCAGTTTCACTTTCTATTTTCACCGCCGTTTCCCCGCCTTTCAACTCTCAGACTTTTTCGAAAAAGTCCAACTGGAAACACCAGAAAGCTCTTATTGGATTTCGTGATAGAGAGTTGAGTACTAGAGCCACATGAGAGAAATACACATGTATCAGTTGTGAGCTGGCACAAAAACTGGGCCGCCATTATCTTTCAGTAAAGATATTTCAATGTGTGCGTGTACATCCACCTACCAGCTGAAACTCCCTGCGCCGATCATAAGCATTCTGTACACCCGAGTCCACCCACAGAGCCTTGATGGCCGGCAGGTACCGCAGGAAGACGGACGTCTCCAGCTGCCCGCTGGCCATCTTAGCCGAGCGGGTGTCGAACGCCATCAGGCTGTCCCCGTGCTGCTGGTTGTCCGGGTTACCCCACGGGATGTGCAGCTTCTCCCGGGCATCCACCAGCACACGTACACCTGGAGAGGAAGTGAAAAGATCACAGTAAGAGAGAGGCCCACTGGTGGTGTCTTAAAAATCCAGCAGGCCAGATGTGAATGAAACCCAAAGTGGAAGAGAGACTAGAAGAGCAGGTGAGCAGTGTCCTACACTACCTGTTTTGTCTAACAAGAGTTTTTAAAGGTATCAAGGCCACAAGATAAACATAATCCTATATCACAAATATTTCTATAAGAGCAATGATTAAGAAGTGGTCCTATTTTCCCATAATATACACTTGAAGCTGCTTCTGTAATAATAATTGACCTCATACACATGTACAGGGGTTGGCAAATAAATACATGTGTGAAGCTCATAATAATTTACATTACATTTGATATATTTTGTGACAGTCAGAGAGGTATTCACTTAACTGTGCCTTTTCAGGGGGGTTGTTCACACTAAAAGATACTGCATTGTAAGACAGAGTTATTTAGTGTACTCCCTGTACATAGAGAGAGTGGACAAACAGGAACACCTTACAGCATAATGCGCTGGTGGGTTTACCCTCCATTAGCTAGCCTACATCCCTGGGTTAGTTGTTGAGCAACAAAACGTGCCTATGGCTATTTGAAACTGTTGGCTTGTAGCTAATGGCTACGATACGCATTTAAAACGTCACGTATGTCATGGCTACACGGCTATGAACTGTAAAAAGGGAGATTTCAGTAGAAACACGGCTGTTCTGGGTGTGCCGACAGTAGATGTAGACTGTTTATGTGTGTCCTCTCAGCCTGCCCTGCGCTGCTAAACAGATGTGGAAACTTTCCCATCCATTTTAAGCGCCTTTCTGTCGTAGCCAAACGGCTCGTTCCCTCTCCTAAATGTACCTGCCGTGAGCATCGAGGTTACCTTTGATAACATTGCTGTAAATTGTGGCTCTGAAGTCCTCTCGGGCTTGCTGGTCGAAGTCCTGGCCGTGGATGATCCGCATTTGTTTGAGGAAAGTCGACTTGCCGCTCTCGCCAGCGCCGAGCAGCAGGATCTTCACCAGCCGCTTCACGTACGTTTTCTCCCGGGAGAGACATCTGTCGATCTCCTTGGACTTTCGCAGCTGTTCCACCTCGCCGTTGTTCAGCAGGCAGACGGGTAGACAAACTTTTAACACGGACCTGGTCGGCAGGAAATCCGCCATGTTCGCACAAACTTCATCGATGCTAATTTGATGCGCGTTCGCGGGCGCAGGCACGGGACCAAGCCCCTTCCCTAAACTCAGGAAGTAGTGCTGCTGACTGTTTACCATCAATCTTAAGTGACTTTAAGCTTAGCTATTTACGTCCTGTTGATTCACACAAACATAACATTTCATCTTTAGCTAATCATGTCTTGACACACACAAATATATAACGTTACATGAGGTTCATACAGTAATATGTCAGTTGAAGTATGAATATTATCAGTCTTAACGGTCGACGGACGACGCAACTACACACTATACAAGTAAAACACCCAGTTTCATGAGCGTGTAACTACATTTAAACACTCAATACTGTTTTTAACTGACAAGATAATCTAAAATCTCTGAGTTAACTTTGTAAAACAAGTCAGGTCAGGACGCCATACTTCACCGCGCTGGTGATACCATGTCGCCCTCTGCTGCTTCAGTTTCGTAATTGTGTAACACAGTTTGCCTGATTAAATAAAAGCCGCGCTCTGATTGGTTGAGTCCCCTCTCGTTTTAGGTATGCTGCCTTCAGAGGCTGTTGGAAATATGAGTACTTGCACCTGAACGCACTCCAAAACATCAATAAAATGGGAAATGCACACAGGAAAGCATCGATTTTCTATCAGCAGATATTTTTACGAGTCTTCGGGGCATTTATGAGGTTAAGACCACAAAACAGTTGTTAATTTTTGATGAATAAAGTGTTACATTTTTATTATTTCGGACTTTTCTTTCCAATTTTGTGCCATTGATTCATATTGTGCATTTGCATGGTTGTATTTTATTACAAACCCGAAGTGTCATGAAAGGAATTCAATTACAACCTCCACTGGAATGCGAAAAATGAGAACGTAACAGCGTATCACACAATTTTCCAACCTTCCAAGTAGGAGCTCATGGGCAACACGTGAAGGCAGCATCAGTATCTATGATTCCACTTCCCTTCCAGCATCCCCACACGACACAGGGCTCACAGGCGACAGTGGCATTGTTTATGTGTGTGTGTGAGAGAGAGTGAAAAGCATCAGACATCATGACCATTAGAAACACTCTCCGGGATCATGGACAGAGGTATCGACCACGGATGGCTTGTCTCAAGAAGGTAGGCTTTTACATCAGAGATGATAATCACAGCCCTGCTCTGGCTTGTAGACTATACCTGCAGACGCACCTATAGATGGGTCACTTATATGAATTCTGTAACGCAGTGCTTGGGCTGTAGTGGTCTGCTGTAACCTCATAAACCCTGGCTGTATTGGCTCTGCATCCCCTGCATTTTAGTGTATAGATTTATTAAGGTTAGGCATTTTTTTGTAAAACAACAAAAGCTCATAGGTGCTATTTGGACTCCAAAATGCTGTGAGGAAATGCAACAAAACAGATAACAAATATGCCATGTTTCAATTTTGCATGCAAATCTGAATTTCAGTCAGCCGATTGATTATAAATAGTGAAAAAATAACATTTCATAAGAAATACATATAACAGAATGACAAGACATCAAAACAACAAAACAATGTTATCTTGGTTTCAGTGCGCACTTCATCTGTCTACCACACTGAATGTTAGATTGTGTTTTGTTGCAACCTTTTCACAGTGATAAGGTCATACAGTTTAATAAGCATTAAGCCTGGATCAGTATCACTGCCTCCATCTACACCAACCGGCCGCTGGAGAGAAGTTAATCCAGGCACTGTGTGTTGGAAAACAATAACCCGGTGCTTTGGCCAGAGTGGGGCTCGATTCTCACATTTCAAATTCATTCCACTTCAGGAGCTGGATATTTATCACGGTGAAATAACTTTTGGATAAAAAAATGTGCAGGAAGTAATTAAGACAGAAGCTCTTTTCATTAGCAAAATATTTTCAGAGTCTATTGATCCCAGACGCAGCACTCACAATGTCCTGCTCTCCAGGGGAATGCTCACCAAGAACTAATTTCCAGGAGAACTTCGTATTTTGGTCCATGAAAGCCCACTTTGGTCCGGCTCAGCCTGGGGCTTATAGCCTCTCCAGGATGACTTCAAAGCACAAAGCCACTTCAAACAGGCCCGGGAGTCAGCTGCATACACTCTCCCTCTCTCTCTCGCTCTCACACATACACACTTTCACACAAACTGAATTAATGTACTGCATGATTTCTTGCTTTGCAGTACACACCTGAGCTGTGGGAGCTGTGGGAGCTGTGGGATCAGATGACATGATAACTAAAGAAGTGTTTAGAGGGCAGTGACTCACCGCAAACCTCCCACACAAGCCAAACAAAAGCTGAGATCAGGGCATGAATCAAACCTCCAGTCTCACCTCCCGCCATGTTAAAATGCGGCGTTAAAGGTTCAGACTTAATTAAGTTTTTGGACTAAAAAGCTGAGAAGTAGTGTTGAGAGAGCTGGCTAATCATGATCACTAAATCACCCAGCATTTGTCTGATAGGAAGTATTCATTACATTGATAGTGAGCCCTAATGTCCTAGGGGGGCAGTTTGCCTCAGAGTTTTCAAAGCTATGAGAGGCAATTAGATACCATTTTTTTCATTAAACAGAAAAGATGTCAACAGTGATGTTGTACATGATGCAGATGGTGACGGTCATCACCATCATGTCCTTGCAAGTGAATTATTTTGGAGAAGATTTCATTCACAAATCCATCTAATCTGCTTTTGCTATCCACAAATTACAGTATGTGCTTTTCCCTTCGTAAAGACTGCCCCCACAACCTGTTGTGTAAGCAATCTGTTGGCATGGTGACCC
>NTHP01000377.1:585893-629098 GCA_003416845.1 Oplegnathus fasciatus | reverse complement strand
ATGTAAACAGTCCTCACATCTTTTACTTAAGTAAAGTCCTGCATTCAAAATTTTACTGAAGTAAAATTACTAAAGTATTAGCGTCAAAATATACTTTAAATACCAAAAGTAAAAGAACTCATTATGCAGAATGGCCCATTTCAGAATCATGTATATTACATTATTTTATTAACTAGTAACTAAAGTAGTGACAAAAGTATTAAATGAATGTAGTGGAGTAAAAAGTACAGTATTCCCCTCTGAGATGTAGTGGAGTAGAAGTGTAAAGTAGCAGAAAATGGAAATACTCAGGTAAAGTACAAAATTGTATTTAAGTTCAGTACTTGAGTAAATGTACTTAGTTAGTTTCCACCACTGGTAAACAGCGTGCACCAGAATAATATATAATATGATTGAGTAATGATACTTAGTGTTTGTGTGTATTAATATAGAAATTTAATATATAATGTAATAAAACTGTATAACATATTAATATAGTACAGTATAATATAGTGTGGGATATACAATATAATCTAAGTTGAAATAATAATATATAGTATAGTGTGAGTATAGTATAATCTATAATAAATAAAGCGGGCAGGTCAGAGTGAGGACAGACTGGGTGGACGATGTGGTGGCTGAACGAGCCGCCCATCTGCCCCAGCTCCCTCGTAGAGAGGCTGAGAGGGGTGATCCAGGATGGCTTTGATCTTGTCCTTCTTCATCCTCCTCCTCTTCTTTGAGCAAAAGCAAAAAAGTCCTGTCAGAAAATCCTGGATTGACACCACAAAAATGATCACTCATTCCTTGACCCATGTCTTAAGTTTCTGCTAGATTTCAATAAAATATGTTCCCCACATGTTTAAGATATCCTGCTGTCTAACAAAGAGAATCAAACCCAAAACATAAACTTCACAGGGAAGGTAATGCATGAGCTGCTCTGGTTGATGGGGAGTCCAGTGATGCCAGCGAGGTGACTCTCATGCATAACATACCACTTTGGCTAACGTTTAGCGGTGTGATGAACATAATTGGCTACTCCTGGTATACTGGTGTAACGTGACATTACTTTAAAATCACTCCAAAATAACATGGAGGTCATTGTTTTTAACCTTAAAGTTAATTTCCTCAAACATTACAGTAAAAAGGTAAATTCTTTCACACTGCTCTTGCAGATTGGTGAAGTACTGTGCCACCTACAACAGCCATGACCCTTTCCTCTCCAAGTGTCTTCCCAGCAACCCCTGGCTCACTGACGATGTCACGTACTGGACCTTGAACATGCCCAAGTGAGTCAGCTGAGGATGATTTGTATTGTATTCATCGAGGTTCAGCTGAATGTTGGAGTATCATTTAAAACAACTCGTTCATTTTGTTCAGTTTGAAGAGTTTCTTCCTCTGTGGTTATTTGTGTGTGTAACAGTGTGGAAATACCAACTAAAATGCGTGTGGAGAGGTGGACGTTCAGCTTTGGAGAGCTGCTCTCAGACCCTCGAGGACGAAATGATTTCAGACTCTTCCTGAAGAAAGAATTCAGCGGTACTTGTTGCCCTTCAGATTCATTTTTGGCCACACAATGTTAATTTTTCAGCCATTAGAAGGGGTTAAGAATAATGTGCGTTTTCTGTTATTTTCTATTCTGTTGCAGGTGAGAACTTGGCGTTCTGGGAGGGTTGTGAAGATCTGAAGTGGGGCACTGCTGCGACGATGAGAGAGAAAGCAGAGCAGATCTACAAGTAACGCCTTAATTTATTCTCTGCGTGGAATATATTAGTCCTCTCTGATGAGGCTGGAGATAGAGCAGAAATAATTAGTTGATTAGTGGATTGACAGAAATATAATTAGCAACTATTTTGATGAGTGATGAATCACCTCAGTGAATTTTCAAGCAAAAATAGTGGAAAAAAATGTCTCTGGTTGCAGTTTCTCTAATGTGACAATTTCCTGCTTGTCTCTGTTTTATATCAGTGTAAACTGAATATCTTTGTGTTTTGGACTGTTGTTCAGACAAAACAAGACATTTGGGTAGTTGTGATGGACATTTTTTCACTATTTTCTAACACTTCATTGACTAAACAATTAATTAACTAATTAAAGAATTAGCAGATTAATTGATAATGAAAATCACTGTTAGTTGCAGCCCTTGTTGGAAATCATGTGGCCTCTTATTGATCACAGTTTAAATCAAAATTTTGTCCGAAGTGAGCTGCCGCTGTCAAACTGGTGTTTTGGAAAATTGATTGACGATTAAATAAGAGTAAAAAATGACTAATAGCACTGTAAAAATACTCCATTACAAGTAAAAGTCCTGCATTGAAAATGTTACTTAAGTAAAAGTATGTAAGTATAATCAGGAAAATGTACTTAAAAGTATTAAAAGTACTAATGCAGAAGAATGGCCTCTGTATATATTATATCATTAGATTATTAGTCATGAACCAATGTTTAAGTAACATTTTACTGTTGTAGCTGGTTGAGGTGGAGCTCTTAAACTATTTTATACTGGGCTGCAACTAATGATTATTTTCATTGTTCATTAATCTGCTGATTATTTTCTCGATTAATCAATCGAGTGATCGTCAGACAAATGTGAGAAATGCCATCACACATTTACAAAATGACACCTGACACCATGATGCTTGTTCTGTCCAACTATTGGAAAGTTAAAAAACCTCAAAACTGGAACCATGAAAAAGTTGAGTAACTATCACTTTCAGTAGTTGTAGAATTGTGGTGGAGTAGAAGTATGAAGTAGCATGAAAAGGTATTAATAAGCAAGTAAAGTAGCTCAAATTTGTACTTAATTACAGTGCTATAGTAAATGTACTTAGTTACATTCCACCACTGATTTCGTCTGTTCCTGATCCCAGGGCATTCCTGGCGCGTGGCGCACCGCGGTGGATCAACATCGATGGCAAGACGATGGAAATCACAGTGAAAGGCCTGAAACACCCGCACAGATACGTCCTGGACGCAGCCCAAACTCACATCTACATGCTCATGAAGAAGGTCAGTAAACACACCACTAGGTGGGTTTAAACACAAGATGATGGTGGTGTACTCACCATCGCCAAACACCGCTCATTCATGATGGGTTTGTGTGTATTTGGCAGGACTCCTACGGCCGGTACATGAAGTCTCCAGTGTTTAAGGACACGTTGAAGAAGGCCATCTGTCCTGAGGAGCACAAGTTCACGTAAGTAGCAGCTTTTAATTCACACATTTTTGCATTTAATTCTTGGCACTTTTTCAGACGGTGCTGAGCTTTTATCTACTGCTCTAATTGGGAAAAATACAGAACTTCAGAAAAGCCAGTCTGAGTTTGATTATCTCAACCAGCCTGATAAAGAAGAAGAGCGCAGTCAGAAATGGCACATGAAGTGAGGAAAATTAAAGTTTGACTATTCAAAGGATGACTTAGGAGTGACATTGGTCCAAAAAACCAAAGTTTATGTTTCTCATCTCTCTGGCTGACACTAGTGTCCCTGTAGCTTCCTGAAACTACCACATCCATCACTCTCCAAAATCTAATTTTCACCTTGTCTTTCCCTCCTCTTCTCTTTGCTGGTCCATCTCCCCCTCCTTCTCTCTCCTATTTCTGTACACTCTCTCCTTGCTCTTTTTTTTGTGGTCTCCCAGTGATGCCCAGTTGGAGCAGAATGCAAAGAAGAGACGGCCCAGTCTCAGCCCCATCATCCTCCGGCAGATGGAGCAGGAGCAAAAGGCCAAGATGGCCGCCAATGTTGACATCACACAGGTCATGAGCAAACTCAGCAAGCAGGGCAAGGAGGGGCCCCCTCCTCCTCCTCCTCGTCCTACTAAGAACTGAACGCAATCACGTGGTGTTCAGTGATGTAGGAGTTTTACCTACTAATTAGTCAGGATTAGGATTTTTTCATTTTATTTAATTAAATTATTTAGTGGAATCATTTAAATAGATGCTAGTTTATTTGATATATGATAATGTTTACATTTTAATGCCATTTTAGTTTAAAGTTTAAAGCTGCTTTAATCAACATTTTTAAAATAACAATGAATCAAATGACTGTTTTATGTGAAAGGAGTCGCTCATAGTGGGGAACACCACAGGGAATTATAATCTCACTGTACTTCCCCTAAACTCTACAGCGCTTTATAGCATCTTTCAGCTCATTGTTTTGGTTTTACATCCTGCAACTTTACTGTTTTGGTTCACTCTCAGCACCAGACAAATGAAATTAGCAACTAGCTGGTGAACATAGTGCATTTATCAGCTAAAGAGCCAGATATTTCCCCCAGGAGTTGGTGGAGACCAAAATCAGAGATAATAGGAGAGTGAACTTTGGAGTGACATTCACCAGGTGTTCAGAAACACGACTCCAAATGAAAGGTAGTGTTGCTTCGTTTCTGCTTGATGTGTAAATAAGCAACTGTTTGCTAACAAGTTGTGTTCAGCTTGTTTCCGCTGCCCCCAAGTGGCCAAAAACTGTTGCAGGTTTAATGACATTAAAACATCCACAGACATGCATGTCCACACTAATGTCAAAGAATCATAAAGATCTATTTCCAGTGTGAGGTTCAGTGGGGAGATCTTAGTTATCCAAACCCGACCCTGCAAACCGCTGTCATGTGGGTGTGTTTGTTAGTGCTACAGAAAGTCATTTTCTTTCAAAAAAGAAAAATGGAAAGTGAAGCTATTGGGAATGGGAACGTGCAATACTGAAAATGCAATCATAATGTAGCTGCATGGTACTAAAGACAGTGTTAAACATGCACATTAGGTAGCAGAAGTATAAATAGTGAACTAATATGAGACTATTTTAAAGGGTCAGTTCACACAACTTACAAGAAACTCACCTCTCATAGTATATAGCCCTGCATGTAGCTGTGGTTTTTCATGTCTTCATGTATCAAATGAAACTGATTTAGGCTACCTGGCAAATGTCTCAGTGACACTTATCTCTCTGGACTAAATAATAAAACCACTGTGAGAGGTGAGGTTTTGTGATTTGGTTGAACCGAGCTTTTAAACAAATACTAAATTACACACACGTCTATACACGAGTCATGTTGAGACTACAGGCACAAGACAAATGGCCACACTGGAACATCTGTTACCATCTGTTACATTTCTGTCCATACAAGCTGTAGCTGTTGTCTGTCATTTTGTTTCTCATGATACGTGTGCTGTACTGTCATCTTCACTCATAGACTGTTCTGTACTGTACTGTGTGTTTTCTTTGTCATCAGTCATAAGCTAATAAAACATCAACAGCCCACCTCATGTTTATCTGTTTGTCTTGTCATTCATTCACTGTTTTCATGTAGCTTGGTTGTCATGCCGCCCGTTCCTCTGGACTTCCTCAGGCTGTTGGCCTCATCTGTTTGAAATGACAGATGATGCTTCAGTCCTCATTATCGGCAATGATACTGAACACATCTCAGAACACATCTTTCTGCCTTTCTTTCTTTTTTCTTTTCTTTCTTTCTTTCTTCCTGTACGTCATTCTTTCTTTTTTTCCCATATTTTTTTGCCTTTATTTTTTCCCGTATTTCTTCCTTTCTTTCTTGTTTCCTGTACTTTCTTTTCTCCTGAGCTTCGTTCATTCTTTCTTTCTTTTTCTCTTTCTTTATTTTCTCACATATTTTTCTTTATTTCTTTTTTCCAGTTTTTCTTTATTTCCCCTGAAAAGTACCAATACAAAACTTCTACCATTCAAAAAATTCTTTCCTACTTTAATAACAATAACTCATATCAGTAATGCATTAAAGGTACCTACACTGTATATTTATTACAGCTGAAACGATTGGTCGATTAAACGATTAGTTGATCGACAGAAAATGAATCGTAACTTTTGTGATAATCGATTAATCATCTGAGTCACTCTTCCAGAAGCTTGAAGCTGCTTCTCTTTGTTTTTTATGATAGTGAATATTTTTGAGTTTACGCTGTTAGAAAACAAGCAATCTGAACGTCACCTTCAGCTTTGGGAAATTGTAATTGGCATTTTTCACTGTTTTGTCACATTTTAGACTAATCGATTAATCAAGAAAATAATCATCAGATTTTACAGCCTACTATGTATTATGTATCAACTCCGGCTTTATAAGTAGGATTCTAATATCAGGTTACACATTGCTTATAATTGCTCTGTGCTTTTGGTGTGGACGTGTTGTGAACATCATGGTGTTTAGTCCACAATTTCTGTTATACAGTAACCAAACGCCAAAACATCAATATTTCTTGTTTAATTCTTAGATACACTATTAGTGAAGAAGAGGAAGCAAAGCATGAGAATTTCTGTGACTAAATGACTCTTATGCTTATTTTATTTGAATTTATGAGGCCTTTAAGCATGTCGGAGCCAGTATTCCCCACTCAGTTACAGATGTTTCTTTAACAGATGTGGTTCTTTTTCCTCTGAGCTGCCACTCTAATATCAGGATAAACAGGGCCTTACAGTATGATGGTGCTATTATGTCTCTCTCTCAGCCATACGCAATGTTAGCTGGTTATCTGTACACGTTTTCTTTAGCAAGCAATGAGCTGTCATTAAGGCTTTTTTTATAATGAACCACAGTCTTCATTCATTGTGGTTACAGAAAGCCCCGTGATGTTCATCGACACATTCGAACAAATAAGAGTGATTGTCAGTGGTGCAATGTAACTAAGTACATTTACTCAAGTACTGTACAGGAGTACAAATTCGAGGTACTTGTACTTTACATGAGTATTTCCAGTTCATGCAACTTTATACCTCTACTCCACCACATCTCAGAGGCAAATATTGTACTTTTTACTCCACTACCTTTGTTTGACAGCGTAAGTTAGTAGATTATTTGCAGATTACAGTTTTCAGGCCCTTCATTAAGTACATTATGCTGATAATACTTACATATTTTTACTTGAGTAAGGTTTTGAATGCAGGGCTTTTACTTGTAGTGGAGTATTTTCACAGTGTGGTATTAGTACTTCTACTTAAGGATCTGAATACTTATTCCAACACTGGTGATTGTGAACAACTGTGATACTTGACCTTGTAAATGTAATTTTGCTCTAATTATTATTCTTATTATAATAAGAAATAATACTGTCACAATAAGGTTTATGGCAACTCTTAGGATACTGTACATCATGCACGTGAAGTCTCTTGTTCAGTTTGTAAGATAGTGACGTATGGAGGGAAACATCTGCTAAAAATGGTCCAAAGTGCACACCCATATTTTTGGAGTGAAACCCTCTCAGGATGCCCTCTGACTTGTGTCTGTCGCCCTTTGACCTCACAGCTGTGCCGCTTCACCACTCCTGTCCCCCACCTCGCCGTCTACTCTGGCATCAGTGACTTCCCCTCTGCCACCGCCTCGCCCTCTCTCCCTTTCCTGGCACACACCCCGGCTTGTCCGTCCCCCATCAGCGTGGCCTTGGACAGCACCTCTGCCTCTGAGCGGCGAGCGGAGGCCGGCGAAGGAGAAGGCGAGGGGAACCCTGAGGCTCGAGCCCCGACAGGTGGGAATGTGTCCAAGTCTCGCATGGCTCTGTCCCTGCGCCGCCTGCTGAAGCGCGGCTGCGGCCCCTCCACCATGTTCGCCAGCTTGTCCCCGAAATGCCACTCAGCTGCCGGGACGAGTAGCCGCATTCAGCCGATCAGCCCGGATCAACCTAGTCAGGCTCCACCCAGACGGATCGGCAAGTGAGTGTGAGACAGTCCCGCATGCAAAATCCACAGAGGTGGAAGAAGTACTCAGATCTTTTACTCAAGTAAAAGTAGCAATAACACAGAAGTATTAGCATCAAAATATACTTAAAGTACCAAAAGTAAAGTACTCATTACGCAGAATGGACCATTAATGTATGTTATATTATTGAAATATAATTAATGACGATCTATAATAATACATCATTTATTATTTATTTATTTGTGGATTATATTTATTTTTAATTATTAATCTGAATCTGCAAAGTAACTAGTAACTAAAGGTATCAAATAAATGTTATAGTTAAAAGGCCCAATATTTTCCTCTGACATGTAATGGAGTGTAAAGTAGCATAAAATAGATATACTCAAGTACAAGTACCTCAAAATTGTACTTGAGTAAATGTACTTAGTCACATTCCACCACTGGAAATCTACAACATGGTCCTCTCATTACTGTGTTGTCAGAAAGTTGTATTTTGCAGTGATATGTTTCCATTGTTTAGCATTAATCCAGCACTTAACTGAACAAATAATTAGAGTTTTCACATCCACGCTGGGTGAACAATGTAGGAATCACAGTGTCTTTTATAGAGTCCCCAAACTTTATTACAAAGCAGCAGGACGATGATTCTAGACACACAGACAAGGCACCCAAGAGTTTTGTACTTGGCTGGCTCAAATCAGTCCAGTGTGTCCAATTACTTTCTGTCAACTTAAACTGGGGGAGTATGTATAAAAAGGAACTACAAATTCTACACCCAATATGAATGTAAACACCCTCAAATTAAAGCTGAAAGTTGGCATTTTAACCTCTTTTTTCCTTTTAAAATCCAATTTTCTGGAGTAGAACTAACACAACCGAAATGCTTTCCGGCTGCATTGTATTTGAACAGAATATACCAGACGTGTCTCACCGAGTCCTTTCTGCAAACCAGTTTTTTCCAGATTAAAGTGGATATTCCTCCAGAGTGCCGCATCTACCCCATAGAGTCTGAGGACGAGGAGGAGGAGAACAGGGCTGCCTCTCGGGGAGGAGTGGGAGCCAAAGAGATCATCTGCCCCTGGGAGAGCCTCACTCCACAGAACGGGACGGGCTAACAGGCTGCATTTACACAGGTGTAAAAAGATGGGGTTTTTTAATCTGTGTAGCACAGATGCAACATGTCTGTCTGAGCAGGCAGATTTTGCCCATGTTGTGACAGAGATAAAAGGTCTCATACAGAGCATAAAGGGGTAAAATCTCAGTGTTTATCTACCCTATGTGTGGCCATATCCTCACCATCAGGCCACTAACTACAACATAAATACCAAACAACATAAGGACAGTCAATCTGGGACACTCCAGAGATGACTGTCGGCCTACAGTAGACTGAGCATCAACTTACTGTGTCCAAGTTTTAACTCCTTAAAAGAAACAGTTTTGAGTGTCCACTGCCTGTAGGCCTGAAAGGACCCACTTTCATGTCTGCTGCAGCATAATCCTCTTCTCCACTGTCCACGCTCAGTATTTTCAAAATGATCACTGTTTCTCCAAAATATGGCTAAAAATACACAGTGTTACACAAGCTTTATAAGTTTCATTTATTTTGTCATTATACAACACAGGGTTGCACAAAGAAATGAAAGTTGTAGCCCCTTCATGCTACACACAAAGAACATTTATACAAATATTTAAAAATGTATTTTTTGTTGTTTCACTGCCAGGAATTATTGTTTTATACACAGAAAGTGGCACATTTGGTGTTTGGATCAAACCTACATCTAACAAGCCTGCAGGCAGTTAAGTGTTTGATACTCAAAACGTGTTTTTAGTGGAGTATTCCTTTAACTCCAGCCTTATTGTCACCAACCCTTACTGATGTGAGCACCAGCTGAGCCAGCTGTTTAGGTTGGATGCGTAGTTTTGTCAGGCCCCGCTCCACCAGAGGACGGCAGGGTGTACCAACGTCCCAGAGCTTTTGAAACTTGAGCTGTAGCTTTCACATTCAAACCTCATTCTGTATTTATTAATGAACAGTAGCCCAACAGCAGCCTTATCCACTGTAACACACCTGAAATATTCAGTTTTTTTGTCCTGAGAAGTTTCTAAAAAACAACAGGCATGTACACAGACGACCAGGGCCACAAGATAACTAAAACTATAAATGAAAAGAAATATATCAACTGAAGTATTTTTGTGATTGCCAAAGATTGAAAAAAACTGATGATCATCCAGTTATTGTACAAAAAAAAATACATTCATGTTTACATCCAAGAGAGTGATAAGCCAAAGCAGACGGACATATTTGGACTCTGTGCACATGCCTGCTAAAGTATAGATCATGTATTTATATATTTATTGAATAATGAGTTTTCTGAAGTAGAGAAGTGTTCTTGTGCTGCTAAATAGACTTAGATGCCTCATTCCCAGTTTACTTACCTCTTACACACACATTATGTGAAATGACTGAGTAGGTGCAGTCCAGGTAAAACGAGAGCACACGAGCAGCTTGTCTACATATCGCTTTTTTGGTGATCCACTCCCGACAGATGTGTGCTCTTCGTGAATGAAGAGTTACTGTAATGAGGGTCAGGTGATAGTTTTGTATTTGGCTCCACTGCTGTTTTGTACACTCTGTGTATCGGTCGTGAACTGTGCACTGCCCTGAGCGAGGTGTTGATATTTTTCTCACGTGTCTCTCCATTGAGGAGGGGGTGGGGGCAGTACAATGTGAATTAACTGTCAGAATGTATTTACCTTTACCATGTTTACAGATGCAAGAGAATGTGAAAAATACCTTAAATTTGTTGTATTTGATTTGTACATTCCATGGCTTGTGTCAAGTGCCTCAATAAATGACTGTCTTAACAAAAAAGTGCACCTCCTTAATGACACATGTTAACTTTTACCAAAAAAACAAACAAACATATTTTCTCACTTAGCTGGACAAGCAGATAATTTTTGTTTGATTTGTCTTTGAGATTTTTGCTGACACCTGAAACAGTGTAGGGGAATAGAATTTGGTTTTTGGTGAAACATTCAAAAATTAAATTAGACAGTAATGTTGACTATTTGATAGAAAGTAGTTCCAATAAAAACTGTTCACAGCGAGGTCTGTAAATGATCCTGAGCAACAAGGATACTTATTTTGGAAAGAGACGTTGCTGTTGATTTTAAATATCATTTTTCAAAGCTGCGTGAACCACAAAAACAAAATTCCTTTCACCTCCATTGTATTTGGGTGGCTTCAGAAATCTTGGAGACAGATACCTCAAAATCTGAGCAAAAACAACCCGACTATCAACATGGTTACATACCATTTGAGAAATTACGTTTTTGTTTGAATTTGGGTGAACTAACCTTTTAATGTCAGTCTATGTGTCCCGGTTCTATGCCACATGCTAATTGCACACATTATGTACTATGATAATTGTCACAGTACACTCTTTTGGCAGTTAGTATACAAAAAAATCTACATAGTTTATGTTGCTCCGACGCATGTCAATCAAAACGCAGCCGTGTCCCAAAACCATGCTTCATACTGATTCTAAGCAGATTTTTAGTGTGTTCACTCTAAAAGAGGTGACAAAATACATAAATACTCAAAGCAGACAGCATGAACACTAAATGTGGTTGCTTTTTGAGTATGCTGCTGATGCACACTTTTCTCCCACAATGCAATGCACAAAGGTAAAGGAGGAGCTGCTCACAGCCGGAACAAATGATAATAAATTGTGGGCGGTGGTGAGACAGCTCCAAAAATATCTTGGAACACAACAACAAAAACTTATTTTTGTTGCTGTTTCACCGCCTTCCACAATTTGTAACCTTTCCACACTAAACACAAGCTTTTTTCAGTATGCATAATGAATGTTACTGATGATTGTGAGCAGACTTAATTTTGTCGCTTTTGTGGACTTACTCAAAGCATGCTGAGAATCAGTACGCAGATTCTGCATCTCGAAACAAAATGTTTTATATTTGTCTTTTAATCAGTCTGCTAACTGATCACGAATTGCTTGATCAATGAATGAACCGACTCATGCAATTTGGGTGGACTGACCCTTTAAATGATTTCTTATTCAGCTGAAATTATTTCCCCATAATGTGTAAAAACACTCCAGCCTCAGTAAGTGGCGATGACAATGATTAACCACTAGGTGGTGACATAGCAACGGCAATGGAATAAAGGCAATGATGTAATACAAGCTGGTGGATGGGCATCAAAGATCCAGGTGCATTAGTTCACTGAAATGTGAAATATTTAAAGAAACAACCTGCATTTACAATTTCCCTCATAATATTATTAAACACAGGCTTTTAAGCTATTAAGCTATTAAGACAGAAACAGGTTTGAGTGAATTTGCTCAGCTCCCCTGATATCTGATTTCCACATAGACTTGACCAAGCTCAAGATTTCGGTAAAGGTGTGAACTGGACCACACTACAATCTGATCTCCATACAGACATTACAGAGTTTGTGTACACAAAAACAAGCATGTGTGCTTGTAGTCAACATCATTTCTGCCATCACACATCACACCGACCGAGCGGGAGGAACACACCATCGCTGAGGTTACTGAACTGAGGCCGGAGCAGAGCTTTGATCTGTGCGTGTGTGTTTGGTGTCTCTGAACAGAACCGTCCGATTGCTGTCTCACAATACCCACATAGGGACGTCCATGCGCAGTCCATTCATACATTAGCTTACCGAGGAGGAGGGAATTTATGCAACGTACTTAACATTCATCTGAGGTATGCATATATTAAAATACATTTGTGCGGAAGCAGCTTTTAATGAAGCCCTCAGTGTTTGGTGTTGCACCTGAACGAGTTTCTCAAAAGCCATATACACCCTTATCAGGGCTTTAATGCTGTTTTTTTTTTCAGAAATCAGTGTTTTTTTGTCACACGGCCTCAGTTTGCAACATTTGTACATTTTGCCTGTTATCTGTTCTCTGCCTTCGGCTCTTTAATTTCCCAGTAACCCATGGCTGGAATTACTGGACTGCATGTGCACAGTAGAAAAGAAAACAAACCAACATTTCAAGCAGGAAATTGCAGCCCAAACTTAAAAATGATCAGATTGTATGATTCTATAAATTGCCAGGAATAGTCAAAAATGTTTCAAAATCATCCTAATGTTCATTAATGCAATAGTGAAACATTTTGGGAAATACACTTTTTGACCTTTTCGCTGAGAATTAGATGACAATATCGATACCGCTCTCATGTCCTGGTGTTAATAATGGATAGTTCGTATTGGCTGTTTGTGGCGATAAACAGACTGTCTGTCTTTTGAAGAGAGCCAGGCTAGCTGTTTCCCCCTGCCTCCTGTCCTTATGCTAAGCTAAGCTAATCGCCACCTGGTTCTAGCTCCGTGCTTAGCGCACAGACACGAGAGTGGTATCGATCTTCTCATCTCACTCTTACAAAAAAGACTTAGCTGTTGTACTGGTGTGATGTCTTTGATGCATACTGCGCCCCTCTTAGCCTCGAATGTGTGTGTCCCATGATGATTGTTGTATTACACATACTTCTTAATTTGTTTGGTAAATTACAAATACATTTGTTTTGTGCTGCCTTCAGACAGAACTTTGGAATTCAAGTACAAATTATGCTTGGCGTTTAAAGCTGCAATAATACTGATATCACCTTATAATGTGTTAGAAGAAAATAGCCTATTTACACAGCCAGCAGACAGAGCAACATTAAGATCCCATTGGAGTTGTGTTTTAGGCCACCTGATGAATGTTAAGTCCAATATTTACTCCTCTTTTAGCTCTAATTCGGTCTCTACCAACTCCTGAGAAAAGTATCGGACTCTTTAGATTGTAAACATACAACTTATTTGCTAACTTGGCAAGAAAGCAAATAAGCAAATTTCTCAAGATGTAGAACTAATCCTAAAACCCCCCACCTACCTGCTCCTCTTTGATTTGAGTCGAACAAGTGTAGAGCCTCTTCCTATTTGCCTGACTAGAATGGGAAACCAGACCAAGATAAACAGGAAAACAAAGCCATGCACCTTTTTATGCAAACACACACACACACACCCACACACACACCTGCAAGCACACACATAGTCTCCGCAGACATAAACATGTGTCGGCCGCTGTGTGTGACCTCGCTGTGACATGATGAATGACCAAATCAGAAGCGTAATGAAACGCCGCACATTCGCCTGCTGCGGCTTCCCTATGTATGCACGTGTGTTTGCGTATGTGTGTGTGTGTGTGTGTGACTGAGTGCCCAGGACCTCAATCAGAATCACAGGTGACCTGGTGTCTCGCTGAGCCTCCTAGGTTTGACAAGAGCAGATAATTACCAGTGACCCCCCACCTCGTAAAATCAACCAAGGAGAGAAAACGAGTGCTGATGAAGAGGAAGACGGGAAATGACCTTGAAGCTTCACTATATTTAGGTCACCTTTTTATGGCCTTCTCTTCACGCCTCCTTACTTTTCTCCTTCTGTGTTAGCCTTTAACCTCCATACACCTTCTTGGCCTCCTTTAATTCTTCTCCCCTGCCTCTGTACCCGGGGGGACTTTGATCATTATCTGAGCCATACTCTGCTGATTCAACTCAGCCATAAACCTGTCAGCATGACACACTGTGAAGACTGGTTACACATGCCTGTGAGGCACACACACACACACACAACAGTATTACTCACAAAGTGGCATAATGTTATCAGTGAGATTTATGCTGAGTTGATCCTTCATACTGTATACAGTGTTTAATAAGGTTTAATAAGGTCTAATTAGGTAAGACCTAGCGAGACTGAGATCTCATGCTCAAGGGAGTTCTGAGTACATAAAAATATACACTTCATGTACTCTAATGGTTATTTTATAGGCATAAGTAAATATCAGCCAATGCCACACACCATGACATTTATAGCCTAAGCAAGTTTGCAACGCCTGACCCTAGTTGGGCCCTTAAACAAACACACAAGACTGTCCTCACCAGAGAAATGACAGCATTGGCTGTTTGGTAAAACACTTAAAATTGTTGTGTGCTGATTTGCTGTGAAAAACCAATGAAGAAAAAGAAAAGAATATGATGATGTTCTTTTGCAGGTGTTACAACTCCTCCCCCAATTTCCCTCGCTCCGTATCCTGCGCTCTCATTGGCTTCAGGTCGTCGTTGCTGTCATTGCCGGTGTTGTATCGAAGTCTGTTCCCCCGTCGAATAATGTTCCCCTCCTGTTTGAATTGTGTTTCCTGTAGTGCCACCTCTCGACTGGTTGTGGTTAGGGATAAGGTTGGATGCAGGTTAAGGTTAGGGGAAACACATCTCGATGGGGGAACAGACTTCGACACCGGTCAAAACTAATTTCACACTCCAGGATTTGGACTTGCAGACAGGCCAGATATTTAACCTGCTAGATATCTCTCGGGTGTCTGTGACGCATGGGCGCATCTTTCAGATCGCATCTTTCAGATTGCATCTTTGACAATTTACACATAGCGATTGTCGCTCATGGGAGCGAGTGCCAATTTGCCTCTGATCTGGGGCTTTTGTCGGCGATCTCCAAAAACTGTGGGAGAGTGAAAAATCAGGCTAAAACTGTGTAGTGTAGACTCGGCATAACTGAAACCTGACATTCAAAAATTTATTTTTAAAAAAGAGAGACCTGTGCACAGTCAGATCCAATCTGAATAGACCCAAGAATAATTAGAGGGAATGAAAGTTTGAAACGAACAGAAGATAACAATTTGTTATAAATAACAAATAATACATACTTTAAATTCTCTTTTACATAGTTTACTGATATCCTGGTGGATAATTGGACCACAAACTGCCAGACTGACACATCCTGCATCCTGTCTCCTTCCAACAGTCAGCGTTGGTTTCTTTTATCCATCACCATGATCTTAACCTAGTTTCCATCAAGTAATTTTTGTACCTAAACTACCTAAACCTCCTAAACCTAAACCTGTTGTTTAGGTTGGAACACTTGCTGGAATGCATACAGCCCAACAAGAAAACACACACAAAACAACAAGCAGTAATCCAATAAAAAATACCGTAAAAGCCTAATTAAAGACATCTGTGTGATCACCCATGACTAAATGTCTGATGTCTTTTCAAAGCTGTTTCCACTTGAGTTGAAAATGATCACATTCATTGTCCATTTTGACTTCTGCTGGTGAGGAGTTCTACATATTGGTCCCTTGAACAGACAAAGGCATCTATCCAAATGTGGTTTTACAAATGGACACCTTAAAATTCCTCAAAAATGCACCCCGAGTTACTGTACAAGAAACCTGGAGAGGTTTCACCTTGTCAATGAGCACATCGGGAACCTGGTTATGTAAGAATTTATGCATAAGTTTAAGATGAGTAAATTTGGCCTTTTCTCCACACCTTGTCCAGTTCTTCCTGTCTTAGCCTTTAATTTGCACACACATTCTTATCCCCCTTTAATTCTTCTTCCCTTCCCTCCAACCTGGGGGACTTTGATCATTCCAACCCCAAAGACAGAAAGACGTCTGTCCAAAGGAAGTTTTACTAAAGGGCACCTTATAATTCCTTGTAGACGCATCCTGAGTTACTGAGCCAGAAACCCAGAGAGGTTTCACCATGTCACTGAGCACGGCAACCTGAACCTGGTTATGTAAGCTTCTTTTATGGATATTTTTAAGATACATAATTTTAATGAAAATGATCAAAATTAAACACATTTAGCTTTTCCAAGCATTGGCAGTGGTTATATTATCTTATTGCTACTGTATATGATTTGAAAAAAAGATACCAAAGATCAACAATATACATTAGAATACAGTCAATTGTCAGTAATGTATGGAAGATTAAAAATGTTTAAATAAAAACACATCAAACAAAGAAATAAAGTGAAATACAATACACATTGTATATATACTGTATATACATATGTATTTCCTTTTCATGTATGCATCATAATTAAATGAAAAACATGTATTAAAAGGATAATTTCTGCTATCATCTGTAGTAGTAACATTATGCATTGCGAACTTCATTCATCCTGTAGTCTCACGTTCAGCCCTTCCAGCAGTTCTAGCTACCTACCTTGTGGACACCATTAGCTTATCCTCCTCCATTAAACCAAACACTGTAAGCTAACACTAGCTAGCCAACACAAATTTGCTTAGCTGTCAACAATAACTGAGAATTCTATTAAGAGGATCTCTGTCTGTTTGTGCAGCTTCCCGCAGCACAATCCATCCCTTAAAATTGCAGACAGTCAATCACAAATGTAACTAAATGTACAGTCAGTAGTCAGAAGTAGTGTCTCTCTGGTTGGTTAACCCACAAGTGTTTTAATGTGAAATTATCAAAGACAAAAAGTTAAATAATTGTCGCTTTAACATATGTGTTTCATTTGTTGTCTTGTGATTGTCTATTTCACTTTCTTGTGTAAAACATATTTATTCAGTAACATGTAATTTAGCTTTGGCGATAAAGTAACTTCAATATTCATGCCAATAAAGCTTTGACAGAGAGAGAGAGAGAGAGAGAGAGAGAGAGAGAGAGAGAGAGAGAGGCAAGGCAATTTGGTCATGACCATGTCAGGATGTCAGGTGAATTTCAGGCAGAATAAAACTGTAAAATCTCTGTCAGCTATGCCTAAGGGTAAAGTTTCACAACAATAACAAACCAACCAACCACTGTCTCTCTCTGTCACACACACACACACACACACACACACACACACACACACACACACACACAGCCATGCACACCAAAATATGCACAGACATGCACATGCATTGTACATATATGCACACACACACACACACACACACACATACAGACACACACACATTTATGCACGCCCACGCGTACAATCTTTGTCTCATGAGAAATGGTATTAATACCTGGCAGGCTTTAAAATGTCAGCCAGTCTCAAACAAGGTGCACAAAGAACCAATTTATTTATGGATCTGACACTTCTCATGTCTTTCTGCTCTTGAGCTATTTTTGCTTTCAAAGTGTGTCTTTAGAAGGAGGAGGAGGAGGGACAGAGATGAAGATGTGGACAGACAGACTGACCGAGTGCTGGGAAAGGTGTGCGGGCCAGCAGCCAAAGAGATCAGCCAGTGAGGCCCTAAGGAGATGATATTTTAACCCACACTTGGGGTAAAATGTCCCTTAGGATGATTCTTCCATTTCTGACACATGGCTGTGATCAAAGAGTTGCATTGGGTGTTAAAAATACCACAAATGTGGGCTAATCACAAATCTGCAGTCAGCCCTGATGGCTGCTTTCTAATATGAGCGGATGGAGTTTATTTACTCTCCCTTCTGTCTGCTTCCTTTGTCTTTTCTCTCTCACTCTCTGTCCTCCTCTCTTAGTATTCACCTCCACAGTCACACACACATTAGTCCAATCTACAGAGCTGTTTACTCATTGAGTGATGATTGCCTGTTTAAATATCTGTCCTCACCAGTGTACACAGCTACACACACACATATACATACACACACACACACACACAGTTCCATGTCTGATTGTATCTCAGACAGCCAGTAACATCAGTGTCTACCTGGCTTTAAGATCTAGATAAGCCAGAAAGATCTGCTAATGCAGTGTTGCACATAAATTTACAATTTACTTTATAATAGCGTACTGGAACTATGAATTTGATGCATTTATTGTAGGTTTGTAATTCTTGTGTTAGACATATACTTTATATCTTACAGTGATTTATTCTGAATCAAGTGAGAATTTGTTTTAAATTTCAGATGGAACTTCAATTTCATTATGTTCAACAAGTCAAGCGATTGAAGTCAAAGGAAAATTGTTGCTGGTCCACTAACAGCAACTACCACAATTACCTTCAGTGTCATTTTAGAATGACAGATAACGAAAACAAAACAGACCAAAAAACAGACGACTACAACAAACAAAAGATTTAAAGTTGCACTAAACTACATTTTCATATTCACAATTGGTTAAATTACTGTGTGTAATGCGAAAGGGGTTGCCTATAATAAAAAAGAATTATCACCCGACTCTGCAGTTCCTCTCAGCTTTTTTGTGTCTTTCTGCTTATTATTTCCTACTCGAAACTTAACTGTTTTGGTTCAGTCATTAATGCCACATCATTGTGTTGTTCAGGTGAGCTCTTCTTGTACACATGATTAAATTGACCCCACCTGAAAGGACCATTATAAATATTTCTCTGGGGCCCAAGTATTCTGATTGGATGAGCCAATATATTGTTCACTGATGACTAGGCAATGGAGAATACAACCAATAAATTCACTCTGCTGTGCAACAGAGCCACAGCGGGACAGCTGTGTGAGTGTGTTTGTGAATGGGTAAATGAATGGCACACTGTAAAGTGCTTTGGATAAAAGTGCTATATAAATGCAGTCCATTTGCCATTTCATTTAGTTTTGAGGTTAAAACCTCCCGGTAGTAAGAAAGAGTTGTTAGTACTGCCAGTCCCACTGAAAATCAACATCCCAATCTGCAGCTCTTCAGTGTGAAATGTCAGAGAGCCAAAATAAACTATAACCCAACGAAGAAAGTCGAACATCTAGCAACCCAAAGAGACCCAGGTATTTTTCTTAGGAGCTCAAAGAGCAAACCAGAGACAAAACCAGAGTAAACATTGGATTTCAGTCAAATTCAATCTGCAATTGGATGTGTAAGCAGGCCATTGTTTGCTAACATGTTAGCAATAAGAACGTTACACGCTGATATAGTATGACAGGCTTGCTGCTTTTTTACAACCACTTAATGTAGCGTTAACAGTTGCTTGTAGGGCCGCACCCCACTCAGACAGCTCTCCACACCACTGACACAGCTCTCATTAAGGTTTCAAATGATCTTCTGCTTGCTGCTGATGCTGGTGAACAATCAATTTTAATGCTACTAGACCGTAGCTCTGCTTTCGACACAGCTGACCTTAGAATCCTAATCAACTGTCTGGAAAAAATGGGTTGGCAACACAGACTCTCTTCTCGTGGATATGTTTCTGTAATAAAGAGTGTTAGTTTTGGAAATGCCGACCCACCTCTGGCTCTCTTTGCTCATCTCTGTTCCCCAGGGCTTGATTTTCGGACGCACTGTTTGTAAATTTGCATTCTTCCTTTAGGGCACAGAATTTGTAAGCATGATCATTTGTAAGCATTAAATTGTTTCTAATTGCTATGCAGATGACACAGCTTTGTGTGTAACTGAAACACAGTGATGCTGGCAGCCTCGCTCGCACTATGGCTAGTTATTTCTCAGATATTAAGTGTTGAATGTCTCAGAACTTCCTCCAGCTCAGTGACATTAAATCAAAGATTGTTTAGTTTTTCCACACAACACTCTCAATGTTTAAGCGTCTTGTCATTCATTCAGGTTGAGGTGGTTGCTCAGTCTTCCTTTAGCTATAGAACATCTCTAAAATGAGGGGTTTCACTGTCCGTTCACTTCAGAAGGTTGTCTATACTTTTATCTTCAATCATAGACTATTCTAACTCCCTGCACTCCATATTATCAAGGCCATTTCAACCATGCAAGGCTTTTATCTGACTCATAGATGGGCCATATTTTCTGTATCATTGCCTGTCTTTACTGGTTGTCTGTCAGTTTTAGAGCTTCTGCGGTTTAAGGCCCAAGAAGGACCAGGCTTTAGCAGTCAGGGTATTATAGTATTATAATAAAGTCAGTGTCTTCTTTAAAAAGCATATTTTTATTTAACCTAAAGGGCAATTTATTCCTCATCTTTAATTCTCTACTGTTTTTGTTCTGTTACTTGTTTCTTCTTTTATTTTTGCTTTAGTCTTTTATTTCAATGATGTTGTGTGTGTTTATTTTGAAAAACTGTGGTCTGTTCGCTCCCACGCCTGAGGTTGAACTCAATTTGTAAGGTTATTTCTGTCTGTTTATGTGCTGTTCAATCAGAAAAGATTATTGATATGAGAATAGAGCACAGCAGCATAGTTACTGTTGGGCGTCTTGGCTCTGACCTCATCATTCCCTGCAGCATGGATGTAAGCCTACACAGAGAGAGATTGGGGAGTGATGATAACAGACAGATTCCCCCAGAAGACAAGAGTCAGAGCGCACAGGTGGGTGCTGGGTGGAGGTGGGGCTGATAAAAAGCCAAGCGGCAGAGATACTTGCAAAGAGCAATGAAGCAGTGGCAGCCCTGGCAGAGCAGAATGAGAACAGAGCATTTTGGAAGCTGTCCTCCCAAGAAAAACAACAGCATCAGTTGTTTGTTCAAATGTCTAAAATGACCCGTGTCTATGTCTACCTGACAGGGACCTCTATTGGCCATGGGGATTGCGAGGAAAGTTGGAAGTAGCATGGTGTCGTTATAGAGACGCAAAAGGTCAGATTTTCACACATGAGACTACAGCTCACATCCTGTTTCTTATCAGCAGTGACTGTTGGTTTCTTTCAACCACGACCACGATCTTTCCGTAACCTAAACCAAACCAAAAATTTCTGCTTACCATAACTAAGTAGTTTTTTTTAAAACTAAACCATAATCTACTTGTAATCTTTGCCATACTAGTGGTTTTTGTGTCTAAACCTAACCACAACTTGACCACAGCTCTGGCAGATTAGAAAAGGCTCATATGAATCATTTTTATTGGTTGTTTGAATGTCTTGCTTATAAAGGCGTCAGATCAGAAAATTCATCTATAAGCCATTAGAGAAGGCAACAACAAACATATTTTATGGCTTAGTTTGGAGGACTTCTTGGTATTTGAGCGGCTTAAAGGAATACTTTGACATTTTGGGAAATATTCGCTTTCTGGAGTAGAGTTCAATGAGAAGATCGCTCATATCTGTACAGTTAGCATAAAGACTTGAAACAAGGGGAAACAGCTAGCCTGGCTCTGTCCAACGGTAACACAATCCGCCTACCAACACCTCCAAATCTAAAATAACATGTTGTGTCTCCTTGGTTGTAGCGTCATATATAGATATGAGTGGTATCAATCATCTTCTCATCTAATTCTTCACCAGAAAGCAAAAAAGCAAATTTCCCAAAATGTGTCGCCTTATAAGACCTCCTTATGGTAAAGTGTGCACATGTGTGGTTACATGTTGCAGAGAGTGGCGTGTATCACCACTGAATGTAGCTGCACAACTTGAGTTGACTGCCTGAACTGGCTCGCAGGCTTAGCTCTATTAACTAAATGTACATTCTGCTATTTAAAGGAGAGCCATTGAAAAACAAGTTGTACAACTCACCTTAAAAATAGCCTGACCTCCGGCACAATAACCGAGTTGTCAACTAGGAGGATGATTCACCAAACATGCCAAAACCTCGAGGAACATTGTCTCGCCTTGAGGTCTTTTGAGTGTCCATGGTTACCGCTGCAAAAAAGATTATTTTTTTGACAGTGGAATAATCTGTTGATGTTTTTTTCTGATTAAGCAATTGTTAAGTCTATGAAAAGTCCTCCAAATTAAGCAACAAAATACATTGTTTGTAGTTGCCCTCTGGGTATGTGTTTTCTGATCTGATGGCTCTATTGGAAGGATAACATAATTTGTCAGTGCCTTCCAAAGCTGTTACAAATCACTGTTGAAAAAATAAAACTGTTTTCTGATCTGCTATCGCTATGGTTAAGATCTGGTTTAGGCACAAAAACAACTTGGTTGAGGTTAGGGGACTACCATGGTTGACTGTAGGACTGTAGGAAACAGTAAGCGAACAGTGGCCTCTCATATCAAAGTCTGACATTTTGTTTTTCCTTCTTTGCTCCCAATGGCTCCCAAGAGTCATAATTCCTATGTCTGCTAGAGGTCTTTGTCACTTGAACATAAACATATGTCATTTTTGGGCCATTTGTTGAATCGACTGATGCTGTCGTTTTTCTTGGGTCTTGAAATGTCATAAAATAGTCAAAAATGCTAATCGCAATTTCCCAGATCCCAAGAGGACACCTTCAGATTGTCTCTTTTGTCCAGCCAACAGTCCAAAACCGAAATATTTTCAATTTACGATGATATAAAACAGAGAAATGCAATATATCATCCCATTTGAGGAGATGGAACCTGCAAATGTTTGGCCTTTTGGATTAAAAAAGTGACTTTAACGATTAATTTGTCATCAAAAGTGTTTTACTACTACACATGACAACCTCAGACATTATTACTATACAATGTGTATGTCATGCGTAGAGCTGCAGATGTTCCCGGCAGGAGCTGCACATATAGCGGATCTGTGACAATCTCGGAGAACCAATAGCCTACTGCATCAGCACACAGTGTTGGTTCTAAACAAATCCACATCTCACAAGACGTATATAACATAAATCCTCCTTGACAACACTCAAAATTGTAGAATTAATTATTTGCCTGTCAGCCAGCAAGCTTTTCCCAGCGCAACATAATTTTGTTTCTCGCTGAATCAGTCTGAGTTAATCTGTGGATCTGATCGCACTGCTGGCCGGAGAACATATGTTCTCCGCTGGCTGGTTTACACACTGTCCAGCTGCTGAGAGAGAGAGACTATCCTTTGAAACAGCTGTCTGCTATTGTCTGTTTCCATTCATCAGAGGTATCACTGTATCTACTACACACATCCCCATACAGATATAGACGCCTCAGTCACACGTCTCACATCTCAAACACTCTATTTTAACACTCGTCTGTATTTATAGCGCTGTGTTAAAAGGCCTGTCACCTGACCGAGCTGCATAGTGAGGAAAAAGAAGAAAACAGCTTTTATTAGGAGTGATGTTAACCTGCAAAAGACAGCGCTCTTTAAAACTATGAAACGCCTGTCCAACAGTGTGAGTGAACGAGGGGAGGAGAGCAAAGCGAAATTGTTTGTCTCTCCTCCGCGAAATTACTGTCACAAGTAAGCCATGAAGAGAGGGAAAAAAGTGAGAGGCAATCAGACATTTTTCTCCCTCTCTCTCTCTCGCACTCAGCATTACTCTCTACTTTCTCCCCCTCAGCACACAGCCACACGCTTATGCACGTCAACACGATTCCAGTCAACATTACTTAAAAAAAAAACGTGTTTTCTTTCTGCAGAACGAAAGGAGTGAGAATTATGATTCGCTTTTCTCTCCCCTGCTTTTCAGTTTCCTCGCAGGCAGATGATTGCCTTCACAATGAGCACTTTGATCCGCGAATGAGACGGACAGCATACAGCACTGAGAGGCACATTTGTATGGGTGTTGCACTTCCAAGTTCATTGTCATATTTGCTTTGTCTCTTTTTTGTTTTTTCACTGGCTTGTGTGTTTACCCCGTCGATAGTCCAAGGTAAATGTGGTGTTTGTGGGCTCGACTTTGCGCCTGCAACCAAAGATTGTTTTCTTTATCGATTCAGCGCTGCAAATAAATAGCCTACAAGCAAATGCATGCAGTTTCCAGGGGACACTAAATATTTATGAATATGCTAATAAGCTAATGCTAAACTAAAACCAAACAATATTCTTTTACGATGATATAAAACTGAAAAACAGCAAATTCTCACATTCGTTGGAACCAATGAATCTTTGGCATCATTGCTTGAAAAATAGCTGAAAACACTGATTCATTATCAGAATTGTTGTTGATTGATTTCTTTTCAGTTAATATAAATAATAAAGAGTTTCTTTAGCGATTTCTTATTACTTCACAAAGTTGGGAAATTTGAGGGAAAATCCTATATTTCCCATAATGCAACTCGACATCATCATTCAGTGTTCAGATGGAACATGAAGCAAAGTTTAGAAGTGGCATGACTGCATACAGAAGTCAATGGAGAGATGTCAATGAGCACATGGTTAGGCGGCGCAAACTGAAGCGAAGAAAACGTTTCAACTTTACTGAAAAAAATTCATGCTTATCCCAGGGCAATAAAATGAAAATAACGGAAAGAACTGGTGAGTTCTGAGATCGATCAGAGGCTGAGCTGCCACACAAACACACTCTACACACACACACACACACACGTAGGTTACTAGTTAGCCATAGCTAATGTCTGTACAGTTGGTACATCTGCAACGCAAAGCTGAGATAACCCTGCAGATGATGAGAGGTTATTTTCTGACACTTTAACAACCTCCTCCCAGTCCTGAACATGAAACATTATACTACTATGTTCAGGTGGAGTAGGACTCCTTATGACGATGAGTAAGCTGAACTTCAAAAACTGGTAAAACTGTAAAACTGGTGGAATTCCCCTTTAATGGCCTAATTGTTTCAGCACCAAGTCCATTGCGATATTTGCTTTGTCTCTTTGTCAGGCTACTGGCTTGTGTGTTTTCTGTCAATAGCCCAAGGTAAATGTGATGTTTGTTGGCTTATTGACTTTGTTAAAATTTATTCATGCTGATAAACAATGGACAGAGCCTGGGGGGGTCCTGACTGGAAAAACAATACTATTAATGGGATTAATGCTGGAACAGGTGATGGGAAAGGAAAAGAGAAGAAAAAAAAGGCAGAGATAGGGAATGAAACAGCAGACCAATATTGTGAGGTGATTTAAGGAAAAGAAGGCAGGATACGTGACAGGATGAAGGTGAATAATACCGAGAAAACGGGAGCAAAAGTGGGCAGGGAGAGGAGGAGGGGTTGCGCTCAAGTGAGCGAGAGGGAGGAGAGGAAAGGAGGCAGGCTAAATCCTCACACCATTATTATCAGGACTCACATGCAGCCCCTCCTGTGATGGAGTGAGAGGAGATAGAAAGAGATAAAGAAAAGATGGAGTTAAAGAGGAAATGGAAAGCAGGATTACTGGTGTGACAGCACCGGCAGATGAGCGGCAGCGCAACGGTGAGGGAGAGAGAGAAACTCTGGTGGGAAAAAAAAAACAAATCAGTGCAACAGGATGAGGACCTGCTAGTGCACAGCCGGCCCGACCCCACAGACCTGCCATCTGTCCCGCTGTTCTCTCCGTGTTCCCGACGCTCGCACCATCAACCAACATCTGGATCACCTCTCATCCATATGGGAAAGAGGGCGAGGGGGGCCAAAAAACCCAAATCTTGTTCTCCCCTCATCCTTTTATTTGATCACACAGGACCTGAAAAGCCACATCATCACCGGGGGGATCCCTTGCTGTGGAGTACCACAACCAGAGGGGCTGATAACTGGACCAAAGGAGGGAAAAACTTTTGCTCCAAAGATGCAGAGGCATAGCACAGGACCCTTGCTTGTCTGTCTGTGAGATTTTCTAACTTCCCATGGATCTGTTGTGTCTCTTACCCCCGAGCAGGGAGAGGGAAAAGGAGACAGAGGAGGTGGAGAGGGGGAGAAAGGAGGAGACGGCGGGGAAGCGTCACCGCCGCTGCTGCTGAAGTGTTACCGGCGTTTGTGCTCCTCCGCTGAAGAGGCATTTTATCACTCTTCCTCCCCCCCTTTCGCTCCTCTCCTCATCCGACCAGCAGGGAGCCTGAGGGATACAGACAGAGAGCTAAACACAGTGGGTTTATGCACACACACACACACAAACACTGGCTGGCTGCTAGTCTAGGGGCTCCCGCACCTCTCGTCTTCTGTCACCCTCCTTTTCCCTCACTTTCCTCCCCTCTCCTTTCCCATTTTGATGTCCTGTCTTCACCTTCATGACCACTTGTAAATGCGCTCGCTGTGACACACACAGAAAAAGAGACAGCGAGAAGTGAGAGAAAGGGGCGAAGAAAGTGAGGAGTTGGAAGGAGAGATTTGGGGAGAAACAGGGAGATCACATACGCTAGCTGTCACGTTGTGAAGTCCTCCAGGGGAGTGCGCAGACATCCAAAGCTGCCAAACACACACACACAGTCACTGATAACTCACACACACACTCTCACACAGAGACTTGGTCTAAATGCATACTCCTACAGGTGCTGAGAGGGGAGAGAGGCAGGTGAAAACCGAGTGAAAAGGAAAGAAACAGAAATAGAGAGAAAGACATTCGGAGGAAAAAGCAGCCGGGGAGGTGATGGAGCAGCAGGAGTTCAAGTTGGATGACGGCAGAAAGCACAGGTAAGTCTGTCACACACACACACACACACACACACACTGTCACACACACTCCCTCACACTCTTTGTCTGTCACTTAATGTGATCCACTGTCAGGAATTCATAGTTTATATATAAGTGGGGGCGACAGATATGGAGCAGTAGATAGAGGCAGAACAGATAGAATAAGAAGCTCAGGGGGGATATGAGTATAGACACACAGCATGAGCGCAGTCATACTTTCAGTTTTCATAAGTGAAGAGTTTCCTCGAGAGAAAGCTCCCATCTGCTGCTGACAGAAACAGAGCAGCCAGTTGTTACTATAACAGGAACTACTGTAAGAGGACATATTAGCATTTTTCACTCTGACGTTTAGTGGTTAGCTGCTCGTTTGGAGTGTGTGTAAGTGTGTGTGTGTGTGTGTGTGTGTGTGTGTGCGCGCGCAGTCCTTCCATACCTGCATGCACGCTCACTCAATACGACTCATTTACTTGTGGGTTATGGATGTTACAGTTGCAGTGTTTTACTGTCGTATCAGTTATCTGGTAATGCTCATTGATCTGTCCCATAAGCTGTATGTAGCAGCTCTCATTTTTCTCCATTAGTGACAGAGGCTTTCGGCTCCAGTTTACATATATCATGTTGCAGCTTCAGGTACCGTGGTTTCTTTTAGCTGCAGAGTTCACAGTAACATAGACTGGTTCCCAACCTGGGGTTCGGGCCCCTCCTCAAGGGCTCACAAGACACATCTGAGGGGTCACAAGATGATTAACGGGACAATCAAAGTAAAAAAACATATTTCTTGTACAAAAATATATTTATTAAATATTTATTTTTCTGGCTTTTATCAAATTCGGACTTTTTTTGTGAAATATTGGACGCTTTGCAAACTGCTCCAGTTTACACATATCAAACATGAAACATCATGTAACACAGTTTGTTTTAGCTGCACAGTTCACAGTTAGATAGAGCAGCGGTCGCCAACATGTGGGTCGGGCCCCAAAGGGGATAAATCAGAAAGATCACAAGATTAAAGGAAGAAAAAACAAAAAATACAAAAAAATCATAGGCTTTGGAAATCCTTTCCCAGGCTGTAAGCTGTTCTAGTTTAAATATATCATGTTACAACATCATAGTTACGTAGACCAGTGGTTCCCAATGTGGGAACGATCCCAATTTTTTTTTTTTGCTTTTTTTGTGAAATATTGGGACACTTTTACCTCTTCAAGCTTCTGAAAATCCTTTAAATGAAACAAATTTGAGCTGCTCACATCTCATGTACACACTACACCCGTGATACAGGCTTGAAAGTAGACACTGATTTGTGTTGAAGGGTCACAAGCCACAAAAGGGTGGGAACTACTAACGCAGACAATCAGCAATATGTGTGTGAATGTGTGAGTGAATGCATACTTGCGTCATTTCCTGTATGCTTTTTGGCAGATTGGGCATCACTGAGATTTTGACTGCTTTACATTTGATTGATGGGGGGCCAAGCCGATCTAGAAATGCCCCCGTCCCGTCAACGTCACTCATCTTGGCTGATACGTCCGGCCCGCAACGATTTCCTGTAAAGCTGTCAAACCATTATGTGTGAGAGCAGGAACCCACAGAGAGACGGGGCTGCAATGTTAGCAGTTAAAATCCTAATTATGATAAATTTATGTGCTAGACGTTGTGTGATATGTTTCATAATAAGCTCAGGGGTTAAGCATGACACACTCATTTATTCATATTGTGAGTTTAATTTGTATGTTTATGAGCTGTGTGTGTGTGTGTGTGTGCATACATGGACTTGTGAGAGCTGCATATGCAACACTCACATATCAACTTGTCTTCCACAATTCATCCATAAGGAGGAGAGACGGAGGGATGGAGGGATAAAAAGAGGAGAAGAAGGGTGGAGCAGTTGAGCTGGGTGACGTTGACAGAGTGGCTGCTCCTGGTTCAGGCTCTATGGTGTGTTTCCTGTCATATGCATAACTGTTAATGTAACTGTTTTAATGATGGCTTCAGGAGAGGCTGATGGAAGAGATGAATCGAGTAGAGTCTCATTAATTCAAAGAGTGATTGAAGTCAGGAGTTTTTTCTAGTGCAATGACATATATTCAAGTTCAAACAAATTCATCACATTTTTGTAACCACATGTCCAAAAGACAATGTAGCCCTGATCTATGCCTGTCGTGGTGTCTCTCAGTACTTTCCTTGATTTTTTTGGCCACTTGAGGGCGGCGGAAACAAGCTGTAAGCACAACAGTAACATATTATCATCTTTTAAGGAAAATTTGTTTGCAAACAGCAGATAGGGAGTGATATTGGCATTAATATGGGGTCATGTGTCGGACGACCTCATGAATGTAAGTCCAATATTCACTCTGCTTTTAGCTCTGTTTTTGGTCTCCACCACCTCCTGAGGGAAATATCTGGCTCTTTAGCTGCTAAATGCTCCACTATGTTCACCAGCTAGTTGCTGACTTTGTTTGTCTGCCGTTTGGTGGTGGGCAGGTAGCGTACAGTGGGTTCATCAGAGCTTTTTAGCTGACCAACCGCATACCAACAGCTATGGTTGGAAATGATGCTGAGAGAGGAGCTAAACAATTAGGTTCAAAGGTGGTAAATGCTGTACATTTTACTCCACGACAATTATTTGAGAATTATAGTTATCAAATAAATGATAATCGACTTTGCAGATTCAGATCAATAATACAAAAGATAATCAGCATATACATTATGATGTATTATAATTGTTTTATTATAAAGATAAGACTTTCCTGATCCTGGAAAATTCCTTTACCAGCTGCAACATTAAAGTGATGAACACATTAATGCATCAATAATTATAATCCAATAATATAATATACATTATTCTGAAATTGGCCATTCTGAATGAGTACGTTTACTTTTGATGCTTTAATTTGCTGATAATACCTTTACTTAAGTAAGGTTTTGGATGCAGGACTTTTACTTGAAGTGGAGTATTTTCACAGTGTGACATTGCTACTTTTACTTAATTTAAAGCTCGAGTACTTCTTACACCACTGAGTAATGCTTCCAGTCATCAGAGCATAGTGAAGTCATGCTGGTACTTGAAATGCGTAAAATCAAACATTAATTAGGAATTTCCAGTATTAGTTAGAATACCAGTATCAGGATATGAAATCATTGCTGCAGAATAAGTTTTCACGCTGGGATTTCTAGACCTGATCTCAAGTCTGCATAAATGAGGCTCTAGAGAATCCTGATGTTTCACGCAGCTGTCAGAGCGCCGCGCCTGCAGTATGTTGATGAGAGGAAGACCGTCTACTACATTAATACTAGCCCACTAATTCAAGCTCCCTAATTAATGCAATCAAATCACTTTCGAAGGTGCTGTGAAAAAACAAGGTTCAAGGCAGACATGTTGATAATTCTCTGGTGGTGATGCTCATCCCATCAACTAGATCCTCTCTGCTCATTTCCTCTGCACCCCCTGGGGACTCGGTATAGGGACTTCATCATATCCAGCTAAGTAGTTAAATGACTGAATGTTCCCCACTGTATATATACTGTGTGTCCCAGGAGGTATACGGTACTCCTGCCACGCAGACTCTATTATAACTTCCTCCTTTACTCTTGACAGACAAGAGAAGGACAGTCTCCAATTATGAATCAATGTTGGTCTTTTTTCCCCCGTTATGGGGGAATTACATGGAAAAGTCATATTTTTAATCTTTTTGACACCTGAAAATGCGACATATTAACCGGCTTCTTGAGTTTTTGTTTATACTCCTTTCAGTGTCTGAAATTTGTAGGCCCATGAAATCTTCTCGAAAGCTGTTAAAATCACCCTAAACCAATGTGAGGGGTCTGACTCTTGGGTAGAGAGAGGGCTCAGCAGTAATGGAGGATACTGTAGGTGGATGATGAAGAGTGACTAGCTGTACACTCCTCTGATGTTAAAGGTTTTTCCTCATTTGCCGGCACTGTCGCACAGTAATCCTGTTGTTCTTTTCTCCCATGTTCTATCATGTCCAAAATTTATCACTGCAGCTACATGTTTAGTTTTCATCAGTAGTACATTGCAGGATGAATTTGGATGTGTGTAGTTATTTTGATGCTGACGCAGGTACAGTCTTACGTGGATCGCAGTGAGAGAGTTTATCCCACATGGCAGAGCTGCACTCCATCTGGAAATCTCCATAATAACAGAAAAGCGAGTGCATGCACAACTACGCTCACTCACTTGATCTGCACACTTGAATACAATTTTGGAAAATAAGTGCACAAACACAGCAGGATTTAAGGATAGTGCAATTACACAATTTTTCATAATAAAGTCTGATGTTTTCCCATTGCCCTCTCTCTGGCTGCTGGCTCTCTCTATCTCTGTCTGTCTGAAACACTCATCTTTTTTCATTTATACACTTTGTAAAATTCTGTTAAAGGGATCGTCAGCTGATTGTTGTTGTGTGCTGCGTTTGTGTACGATTGAAATTCAGATGCAACACGTTGTGGTCCGTCCCTTGTGTTCACATCCTTTCTATGTCGTAATCACACTCTGTTATATTGCTGCTAATCTGGAGCAGACATACCCACTCCGCCAATTTCCTAACCACCACCCCCATCACACACACACACACACACACACTGCTAATCTGAGGCCCCATTATGCTGCCTTTTTCCAGAGATTACACTGTTAAATGAACACTTGACCTGGTCTTGAGTCATATGATCCACCCAGTCAGCATTCGTCTGCTCTCTCTCTTGCTGTTTCTATCTTTTCTATCAATCGTCCTCCTGTTTCCACAATTACCCTTTCCCTCCACCACTCTGTTGCTTTAGGTTTTATATTTTGAAGTATATGATTACTACGAAATATTACTTTTGCTTACCCTGGCCACTTTGTGTTTGTGCAAATCACCGATACTTAAAAGTCATTGCTTTTCCCATATTACTGACATTTGCGTAGTACTGTTTGCAAATGCAGTGAGCTTGAATTCTCAATAAGTAACATGTGACAACAAGTAAAATTCAGTAAGGATAAAGTATTCCCTGTTTCCTCTGGTTGCTGAAAAATAAGCAGAGGATTTGAGTCAACACATTGATTGTGTGCTTTTATATGCATGTAGGCTACTTATTGCTGCATAAACCACTAAATTAAAAAGAGACCTAAATGTAACATTTTGATATTTGCCAATATACAAGAATCTCCGCATAATCTTGATTTTTACATACTCATCCTCCACAAAGCTGACACTCTAATTACTCTGTGTATATTTACAGCTCGGTTATGAATCTGTCTCAGAATATGAAAATATTCTGATTCATAGACTTATGTTAAGTAACAACATCTCACAACCCAAAGAATACCAAGTTGTCTCTTTCTAGAGTAATCTAACTCTGGAAGGTTGTAAAATTAGATTATTTACAGGAACAGATTACTTTAAAATACAATCGGATGCTGTTCATCTCATGTCTTCCAAGAATCTGCTTAGGATCTGTTCATTTCAGAGTTGTGCTGCGTGGGGGTGGGGTGGGGTGGGGGGGTTGTTTGTTTTTAATCTCCACCTAGCACAAGTGGGTGGTGGGTTAACGGCTGCTCTGTGCTCACATCAAGATATAATGATTCATTGGAGAAATATAAAGTGATCTCAGTGAGTCAAAACAAGCAATCCCAGGATTTACAAGACAGCCTTCTACAGTGTAAAATCAGCACAAACTCCCTGGGGGATCTACATAAATCTCAGTTTGACTCTGATATGTGGTTTCATGTGTGCCCTCCAATTAAACCCTGTCTATATGGACTTAATACTACAGCCAAAATGTCAGAATGTTAAAAATCTCATTATATGCAGATGACACTGCTCAATACACTTAAAACATAATTCCTTTTTACAAAGAGAAAATGTGCAACATAATTTACCTTTTTCAAACCCAAATATCTTCAACAAAACTTCACACACATAACATGAACGTTAACAAAAAAACACATGAAGTAATCCTTAATAAAGGCTGCTCCATGTTCATCCTTCCAGCTATAACCTTGTATTGACTGAAGGTTAATCTATCAGCAGCACCTAATAACAGAGATAGATTGTTTTTCAAAGGTTCAAACTGTATATTTATTGCTGTGGACACCTAAAGCCCGGGAGCGTAAAACCTTATCAAGATGAATGATTGATATGCTGGGAGCATGAACAGTGAGGAGGGGTGGGACACATTTAACCCAGTGTTGCTTTGAAAGGAGCTTTGAATCAAAGCTCTGAGGTGCTGTTAATTATCAGGGTGTCTCTGATGGCCACAGATGAGACCGACACTCTATATAAAACCCCTTTACCAAATATGTGTGTGCATGTGGAGATCTTTATTTGCTATATAAAGCCACCTGCCTTTACCAAAGGTTCAAAGGTATTGATTCAATAAGGAAAGATCTTCAAATAGCAAACATTTGATTGAAGTGGCTTGCTCCAGATGCAAATGTTGAAGGTATACTCATTACTGTGAGTTGTATGTTGAGTACACACCAAAAATTTGGTTTTGATTATGGCAGTGACCCATTTTAAAATTGGAACAGCACTAAGCTCTAATAATTTTATTGTATGACTGATGTTTCTGTGTTTTTTTAATCTTTTAGATTGCCTTCTTCAAGTTGGGTGACATCCATGTTATGTCCCTTGTTATACATATAAATATTAAAATCTGAGTGAGCGTTTTTAGCTTCCATAATAACTATTTCTGATGTACTACTGTATACACACATGTGTAAAGCATGTGGGGTATAATCATAAGGGAAATTTGGTCAATCCATTCAGGGATTTCATTTGATTTCTCAAAAGTGGGCATGACCACAACATGACCACCCACATAGTCAAATTAGGGGGTGACGAGTGAGGGAGAAATGACCTCAACAATGCTCTTTTGCAAAGGTAAACAAAGTTTTTGCCAACTGATATAAAAACACACAACTCAGACTCACTACATCGCTGGAACTGTCTTCCCAAGGAAGACGACAGTACACTCAAGTGACTGAGCCCTCCAGTGGCCATAGTAACCATGACTTAAGGTGATGTTAAGATGACATTATTATAGAGACACAAAGTCAGGGTGGATGAATGGGTCAACAAAACATCAGACTTTAACATGGAGCATCACTGTTTGTTTCTCGTTTCTAACCGATAATCTTTCAACCATGACCACAATCATTCCCTGATCTTAATGAAGTAATTAGTAGTAATTTTAACCCAAACCATGATCTTTCCCTAAACCTAACAAAGTTCCATAAAATTGATGTATGTGATGAGGTACTGGCCAACAACTTCGTCCTGTTGATAGGGACTATATTGATCCCCGGGGAGAAATTCACAAGCTACCCAGTGCAAATTTGTTCTTTTACTTAGTAACATTTTGAATGCAGGATTGTTTTTATAGTGTGGTATGCCTACTTTTACCTACGAAAAAGATCTGAGTACTTCTTCCACTTCTGTTTGTGCTGAACCTAAATGGTTGGTTAGTTTATGAGGATGCTGCGTACAAGACTGCGACAGCAATTAGTGTGGGAGCTTTTTCACCTCTTGGATTTCTGTGGCTAGACTGATGACATCACAGCACGCGGAGAGAGGCTGGCTGAAGTAATGTAATGTAATGTAATGTAATCCCAGTGATGAGGGTCGAGGACCTGTGTGACAGTATTTTGGCATCCTGCTTACACTCTGTGTGTGTGTGTGTGTGTGTGCTGAATCAGAGATGTGTAGAGATGGAGAGGTGATTACAGTCATGACACTGGGGGTTGGATTATGGAGGATTACATGCACGCATACTTGCACTCACTGACACACACACACACAGTTTTCCTCATGACACAAGAGTCTAAATGCAGGGCTAATACTGTCATACAAAAGGGTCGGAGAGAGAGACAGACCAGGAGAGGGAAATAAGGGATGGATATGTACTGACGGATTATGATGAATTATGTCAAAAACATCATAAAAGTAAAGCAGCTTGTGTGTTTGACTGTTGCTCTCTTTCCTTTCATTCTCCCTTCCTCCCTCACCTTCTTTCTACCCCTCCTTTCCAGGCAGTAGGCTGCCGACATGGCCATTCCCAGGGGACATCCTCCTCCCTCTCCCTGGCCTCCTCTCTTCCTCCTCCTCCTCTTCCTCCTCCTCCTCATCTCCTCCCCGCTCCCCCTGCAGGCCCGGCCGCTCCTCCTCCACCCGTCCATCAACGTGGCGGTGGTGTTCAGTGGCTCCAGCTACCAGAATGAGGTCAGAGGTCGCCTCAGCGGGGAAAACTTTGTCGACCTGCCCGTGGTGGTCAGCCCAGTGACCGTGCTGGTCAACGACACCAACCCCCGTGACCTTTTGACACACCTCTGCGATACCATGGCAACAGAGAAGCTGCACGGCGTCGTGTTTGAAGATGATGTGGGCTCGGGTGCTGGGGCTCAGGTAAAAATGATTTATGCATTTTTGGGTTTTCTGGTAAAACATCCTCTCCAGAGTCACGCTGCTCAGTCACCCACATCCATGTTTCCTAAACCTGCACAAGGCAACATTTTTATGTAAGAGAGCACCTGTCCTGTCAGCTTAAATCACAAAGTGGGGCTGCCAAAAAGAAGAACTAATTGAGATACCAAGCATGTACAATCGTTGCTCAAATTAAATTATGGTGTTGGTATGGTTTTGGATCGTAAAGGGAGAAGAAGTGACTTCAAATCGTAAAAGCAAAATGTAAATAGTCCCCTAAACAGCGCTGCTACCAGCAATCAGTCAAGCTTCAGAATTTAATCTGAATTTAAGGTCCTGGGCTGTCTAATTGTGCAACTTGATCAAACCTGTGCTATCACTGGTGCAAACACTGAATCTGTCTGTTTTGTCTTCAGGTGGCAGAGGTGGCACAGATCCTGGACTTCCTCTCCACTCAGACAGCTCTGCCGATCGTGGGCATCAGTGGCGGCTCTGCAGTTGTCATACCCTACAAGGTACTGTCAAAATAATGACCCGATCATTTCAGCATTGGCCCATCACCACCCCGGAGCTTGAACCAGGCCTAGAGTGCCTTCTTGCTATGCCACAGTGATGACACACAAAAAACATGCATTTTGTGTCCCAGAGGTGTTGATACAACATTTGTCATAAACAGTATAATGAGCAATTAAGGAAGCAAGAGACAAAAGACTGTAGTAATAAGATGAACAACAACCTGTAATGTAAACCCTGTCAGCAGCAGCAGCACCCGCTCTTCGCAGCCTCCTGTCTTAGTCAGAACTCTTCCACAACGGCGTCATTCAGCTTAAAACAACTTAAGTAGGTCAGAGCGGTGAAACCTACTTTGGCAAGCAACTCGCTGCATGCAAATATTTGGATATGAGCAATACAGATGGGTGAATTATCAGCGATGACTGCAGCCATCGACCCTCATCAGCTCCTCTAATCCCTGGCTGGGAAAAGTCTGAGTTGTGGGAAGGGAAACTTTGCGAGGGGAGGCAAGTGCTATGGGCGATCTGCGCCTCAATCAATCATCCCCGCGCACTTGAAGAGCAGCAGGTTTTTCCTGCTATGATTTAGCATGTATCTCCTTGATGAATGGAGATGGAGGGCAGTGAGCTGTGTAGTTAGATTGTAAAGAGGAGATTGATGACACCAGACGGATTCTTAATCTATACTTTTTCTCTACTTTTGAGTGGCAAAATGGCTCCATCCCTTCTTCCTCTCCACGCTTTCCGCTCGTCTTCCCTTCCTACCTTTAATTGCTTATCTGCCACCATCAACACCTCGTATTTATAGAACCAACTCTCACACATAGAAACACACATGCAAATGAACACCCTCACATATTAGAGCGCATAAACACAGCCAAATGGGTGCATTCCTACGCCTATTCGCCACAAGAAGCATCCAGACTGAGCTGAAAAAGTGTAGCTGTGTAGCTGCGAGTGGTGGATTTCACCCCCAGGCAACATTTTGTAAACTGTAGCATGTTGTATTTATCAGCTTCCTGTTAATCAAAAGGTATCTGCAGATGTCACGTCATAGATGGGTATTAAACAGGAGGAGTTGTAGCTGCAGGAGGGTGATTGATTTGTTGTATTTTGATGGCGGAGCGAGAAAGGCAGAGTGAGCGAGTAAGAGACAGAGAGGAGAAAGATGCATCGATGAAGCTTGGCTGACAGCTGCCTGAAGGCAGTGTTTTACTGTCTCACACAGACGAGTCTCCCTTCCCTCTTTCACAAGTGAATCATTTTTGTTTCCCCACTTTTGTCCTTTCCTTTCCTTTCCTGTTCCATTTTTCTTCCCTTTTGTCTTTCTACTCTCTGTCCACTTCTCACCTTGTCTCATTTCCCCCTCCTTCCCATATTTCCCTTTAGTCTCTTTATCCCTCTGGTCTTACCATCTTTCCCTCCATCACCTTTGCTCCTTGACACATTTGAATCCAGTTTTTTTTTTTGCTCTGTTGTGCGCCGGCTGAATCCATTAAGGCTGTGGCTTGAAGCAAGAGGCCTGCGCTCCTTTCTGCTCTCTCGGAGCTCCAGGACCCCATTAAACTGTTAATTAGACCCTTTAGGAGGTTGAAGCCCCCCACAGCTCTTATCATTCCCCCCAAAACCCAAACCATTCACTCCTCTTTTCCTTCTATTTTTCTGTCTTGCTGCTTGTTCCTTGCATAACCTCCCTCTTCCCCCCAACCCGTCACTGCTTCACCTTAAATTGGCAAGGACGTGTTCATATTTACCCAGGATGTGCGTTTGATGCTCGTCTCAGGCAGTTCTTCCACTGTGTAATGTATCTCTGAGACTCCAAAATATTTGGGGCAAAGTTTGTCAGTTATCAACAATCTCTTGGTTATTTAACCTCTCTGCTTGACAGCGGCAAAAGACAAACGTGCAGATGGGACATTATCTATCGTACCGAGAGGCCGTTTGTCTGACGAGCCCAAAGTGTTGAGTGACAGTTCTCTATATAGCACAAAGAGTAAAACACTCCTCCTCTGAGGTCTGCCTGTCGAAGGCCTCATTCAGCCCTCCTCCTCACACTCCCCCTCGGTCTCTTTCTCTCCCTTATACACTCCTTTGTTGTCAGCAAGGAGGAAAAAAAAAAGCTTGTCAGAGGTGTCTGGCACAATGGGACAGGTGGATTGGATGGAGAAAGACATATGTGTGAGTGCATGATTCTCTTAGGGGATAAAAGAGCTCAATAGTGCTTGATTATCAATAGCCTGATGATGATGAATATCTTTGATGGCGGGTTTTAAAAAGAAGCAGCACCCGCCTGGGCCGCCTATTTATGGTTCCTGTCTCAGTGATCTCTCTATGGCAGACAACAAGGAAGGAGGGAATGAGACAAAGATGAAAAGATTGAAGGGAGGAGAGGAAGTGTGTCTTTTGTCAGACGGCACACACATCAAGCGAAGGCAAAGAGGAGGAAATGAGAGAGCGTGAAGAACGGCTGAGAAAAGACATAAAGACTGTTCAATAGGGCCTGCAAGGGAAAGAGAAAAAAAATACATTGCGACGTGTCTCTCTGAGGAGTTGGAAATCAGAGGTTGAGTGTATTTTGTCTTTATGTGTGTGTGTGTGTGTGTGTCTGTGTGTGTGGATGTGTGTGTTCTTGGCTGGCTGGCTGTGAGTCATTGCAGTGTGCCGGGTGATCATTAGAGGGTGCTGCATCCAGATGTCGAGTCACGGGAGTAGTAGAGCAGGAGACAAAGGGGGGAGAAGGAGAGGAGACAAGGGAGGGAGGAGGGAGGAAACTGCCCACGGAAAGGACAAGAAACTTTCATTTATTTGGCACAATATTCCACCATCTGATAGACGAGTAATCAATGTCTGTCCTGTGAAAACAATGTATCTCCAAAATTGGTTATTTTTATGTTTTCAGAAACACTACATGGCCAAAAGTGTGTGGACACCCAAACAAAGTATGTGGATATCCAAGCACCCAATGTAAAAGTGCATTAAAGTATGGTGACAGGGGTGTCTAAATACAACCACATCAATAATAAATACAAAAAACACGCATACAGTAACACACAGGTGGACATCATCATCCATGGTCACCAAAACTATCCCAAAAGAAGCAATGAAAAACCGTGGGACAGCCCCTGTCATATGCAGGTAACAGCCCATAGTACACTTTGTATAAAAAGCAAATAGCTGATAGAATAAAAGACCTCACACACCTGTTAGTGCCAGTTCTAGGGAGGTAAAACCTGCGGTCTGATGGAAGCAACTTGAACTCACGGTGTAAAGGACGCCATCCAATAAAATAACTTGAGCTTTCTGAGGAGCCCTGACTTCAAACATGTGGCGAAGATCATTCAGACTGGCACCAGCGACTTTATGGTGCTGAGTGCTTACCTTCTACACTCAGTGATTCATAAAACCCTTTCAAACACACACTGGACTATCTCAAAAATGCATTATCACCAAGCTTGAAATATGGCTGAGCTTTTGAAAAGGTGACATTTTTGAGATTAATGATTTTCACAGGACATATAAAGGAACATAATTGCTGAGTTCACTCTTTAGTACTTGTTAAATAATGAGGGTGTAGTAAAACATTTTGTCATGGCTGCTGTTTTGGGAGAGAACCGATTAATTAACTGCTGATGACAACTCTTATCTATTATCATGAAGCACCATTAAATCTCTCTGTTTCTGAGGAAAATACAGAGTGAATGTTTGATCACTCACAAACCGGTTTTTGCTCATTACAGTTACGAACATCAAATAATGAGTGATTGCGGTTGTAGACGATGATAAAGTCTGGAACAAACAAAGCCGACAGCTTTACGTGTTTGACAGTAAACAAGAAAAGAAAAGTGCCTTTTAAGTGTGCACATGATGGATTTTTGAAGCAAAGGAACTGTTGAGCTGGAGTATTCGAGCGTATAACATCATTTATTACAATTTGAAGCTGTCAGTAGAAGATTATATTTCAGGAGTTACAGTCTCAGTCCTGGCTGCAGTTTAAGGTCACACTCTGTTTGTGATATTGGACCGAAGTGATGCAAAGAGCCAGACGTCTCTCATTGGATCGCTGTACGAGTTTCTTTTTTGGGGGTTTGTTTCTGTGGCCAGACTGACCCGCTTTCTCCGTTTGTCCTTCTGTAGTTCTGTCTCTTCTCTCCGCCCCCTCACTGCTGGCTCTCTCTTGGCCTCATGATCCAGAAACTCCATAAACAGGTCATGATCGCTGGGAATGAAAGCATGTTAATGGCCAGGCCACCTCTGAGCTTCACAGCATTTCAGCGAGGTAGTCAGTCAAACTGCTAATGCTATGGCGTTGAGTGTCAAAATTGAAGTAAATTGTCTGCGGGAGTGTTTGATTGTATATCCAGGGGGCTGGAAAGGCAGAAAGGTTTCCCTCCACGGTTGAAAATGAATCAGTTTAGGACTTCTGCCAACATAATGAGGACACAAAATGTTCACTGTACCACAATAGAGTGTAATTATCTGTTTAAACAAACTGAGTTGACATGTAACAAATGCATTCACCCACAATACAGATGGGATTGTTTCTATTTAAAGCATCAGTTCACCTGATATCTGTCTCTGAGAAAAAATATACCTACACTTCATACTCTTGTGTCCATATATCATATATATCTTTGTATATATTTTACTGGTGCACTGGTGCATTGTAGAACAACAGAACAACAGCTAATTATTGAAGATAGTCAGATGAATCACTTCACTGCTTGAAGAGAGAGGACAAGCTGGTACTTAACTTGTTCTTTAGGGTTAGGGTTAGGGTCTATTAAAACTACTTTCTGCGGAAGAAATAGTCCCACTCAGGGCCATGGCTACCATTAAGGACACCAAGGTTATGTCCTCAGTTATCTGGGATTGTGGCATATTTAATGACGTAGAGGAGTTTGTGTCCTATGGTTCCACACTTATTACACATGTTGTTTTTTTAAGGCTGATTCTGATACGAAATATCTTAAAATTTCACTATTTTCTGACAAAAAGTAAAGAAATGGGATTTTGTTACATTATATATATAGTTGGGTGCTCATACACTTTGGTCAGTGAGGTTGTGCTGGGTGGAACGACCTCAGTATTTCAGTAAATCTCTGGTTCCAGTGAGGATTGTTGGCATTTGTGAGTGATATTAAATTTTTGAATTAAAATTTATGTTGTTTTTTTTTGTCATTTTGGTGAAATTACCCTTTAAGATAGTTTTACTTGACTTGCTGTGCTTGTGACTGTGCGTGTGTGTGTGGGGGGGGTTGTGTTGGGTGACCCTACAGCTAACCCGTGACTAATGTACAGCTCACACGCAAAGGCTCACTGTAACCACAGCACTATCTTCAGTCACATTATACAGATTAAACTCCTCTATACGTCTTTACACTTAAAACTCAAACATCTGTTTCAGGATCCTTTTTTTTACTTGTGTGTGTGCGCTCTTCATTTGTGTCTATTCATTTCACTATATACACTGTATAGAATGTACCCTGCTAGGAGAACTGTCATGCGTGTGAGATGGACACTGGTGCAGCTTTAGCAGCCTCTGCTGCATCGATTATGACCATTTCTTTTTTAGCCGTTCTAGCGGCAATATTGGACTGTTGGTCAGTCGACCCACCACTTTGGTCCAGACTAAAATTTCTCAGCAACTATTTGATGCCATGACATTTTGTACGGATATTCATGGTGCCCAGAGGATGAGTCCTAAAGACTTCATCTCATGAATTTTCCTCTTGCTCCGCCATAAGGTTGACATTTGGGGTTTTCAGTGAAATGTCTCTAAAACTGTTGGATGGATTACTATCACTAACACTAATTTGGCACACATTCCCATCAACATCAGCTGTGCTTAGTGCTAATTAGCACATGTCTAATTAGCATGCTAACACGCTAATCTACTGAAAGATGGTGAACATGGTAAATGTTGTACCTGCTAAACATCAGACAGTGCTGGCATTGTCATTGTGAGCTGTTGGCATTTGGCTCAAAGCTCAACTGTGCCTCAGAGGCGTAGTTTCACAGAGCCAGTAGTGTGGCTGCACACTCTTAGTATCGTTTAATCTGAGTCTCGCAAATCCCTCAACTTTATAGAAGTGGAATACAAAATTGTTGAAGTGCCCCTTAATTAGTATTGCTACTTAAAGTTAAAATAGCAATACAGTAGAGTAGAAATAATAATAATTATGTTCACTTAATTAAAGGTACCAAAGTTGAAACAAAGTAAACAAAGTAAAATCCATTTTCAGTATGTCCTGTACAGTATTTCTGTTATTAGATTATTATTACTGATGAATTAATGTGTAAGCAGTATTTTAATGTTGTAGCTGGTTGAGATGTCGTTGAAGTACTTTTATTCCTGGGTAGTGGCTTTAAGTGCAGAACTTCAATTTTGCAAAGTAACTCTGGCCCTCAGATACATGTAGTGGAGTAAAAAGTACAATATTTACCTCTGATATGTAATGGAGAAATATTAAGTAGCAGAAAATGGTAGTAATGGTGTACAAACACCAAATGATAGTAAAGCATATACTTGAGTAAGCTTGTATATGTACAACAAAGAAGTGTAGGATGACATACTGTACATGTGTAGATGAATCCATATGTGAGCATCTGTGTGTGCAACCTGCTTCCTGTTTGACCCACACCAGCATTTCCACAGAGGGGAGGTACAGCACAGAGTTCTCCCCGTGGGAGGAGAGGAGTGTGTGAGCAACCACCATGTCCACCGTCTTCCTGTCACATTACCATACGCTCCTGCAGTAGGACTGCTAATTATGTCTGTGTGTGACAGCCGCACTGCCAAGGTGGTGAGAACAAGACGGCTGGGAAGTGGAGGGCGAGAGAGAGTGGGGGGGTGAACTCTCCCTTCTCATGTGAGTGTATTAGTGTGAGAGTTAGACACGGAAAAAGAAGGTAATTGTGTTGTAATTCTTGCTTGATTTCACTGTGAAGGGGAAAATGGATGTCTTTCATCACACTTGCTTCTGAGTTTGTTTGGTTTTTCACAATTTATGAGGCTGCTAATTGGATAGCGATGAAACACTTATTGGCCCAAGGGGGTCACCACATTATGTGTTCATTTAATAGCTCAGACAAAACAAATCAGATTTTAATGACACTTCCCCAAATGATGCACCTCACCACTCTTCCATCATATCAGATGAAGTGGGACACTATAGCTAACCGGGACTGCCAATCCAGAGCCATTTTTTATTTATTCAGTGACAGCCTGACATGGTTGTGTACTGCTATTTTTATATCTATTCTGGTGCGCAGCCCAGTCAGTGGTCTATTGGAGTTTCAGCCTCCGGAGGTGAGTCTCAAACAAGCTCAGACAGAGAGGAAACTGGTAAAACTGAGTGAAGGAGAGTCTAGCTGTGATATTCCTGTGGTATTCCTCGGGCTGCACAGCTCTCTGGGGGCTTCGCAGAGCCTCTGAGCTGTGGGAGAGGGAAGAGCAACAGGAAGGAGAGATGACAGTTAGTCACCTCTGAGACGAGAACAGACTGAGAAGATCTGAGACCTGGTCCCACGTGGCACTTGACAGTTTAACTCTATCTGCTCTCTCTCTCCCGCACTCTCCTCCTGCCTCTCCACTCTCTCATGCATGACTTCTCTATCTGCATACATGTGTGTCGCTGTGTTTTGAGATTTCCCAGACTTCCTCTCTCCACTTAGCTTAGGATGCTGCTGTACGGTGTACACATGTCAAAAAAAAAAAAGAGAG
>NTHP01000377.1:559407-580269 GCA_003416845.1 Oplegnathus fasciatus | reverse complement strand
GATCGCAGAGACACACTGCTGCTTGTAGTATTCCTATAATATTTCTATGATCATTCAGTAGCGTCTGTGCTGCTGAAAATACGCTCCCAGAAAATGCCACCTCTGTAATTAAATATTTTAGGGGAGATTTGGGAGGTGTACATGGGTGTGTGTGTTGATCGGTGGTGTGGGGGCAGGGGGGTGGTCCCATTGGGCCACCCTGTTAAAAATGAACAAATCACATGACTGGCTATAGCATTATAAATGTAGCATCACTAGCTGTAACATCTTCCCACTTTACATAATGTTTAAAAAAGCATGTTGATGAAGTGTCAGATATGTCGACCATATTCCATACCTATATGTTACTCTTCAGTGTAAACAGGCAGTATGTTAGCAAGCTAACATTAGCTGTGTCAGTTTGTTCAGATAACTGTTCACTTAACAAAAACTTTATAACCAGGCTTAAGTTTGAACTGAGGAAGAGCTGGTGCTACTGGCTCTGATCACCTACAATAGTGCTGTAATGTTCAGGCTGTGTTTTCTCTCTGTTCTATGAGTTACCACTGACAGACTTCTTTTCTGTCTGCAGGTGGACTCTCAGGTCCTGCTGGCGTATTGCTCCTATGAGGAGGCGCAGTACTTGTTTCGTCACGCAGCTGAAGTGGGTCTGCTGGGGCCAGGCTACATCTGGATCCTCCCCAGCCTGGCCGTGGGCAACCCCGACAGCCCTCCACCTGTCAGCTTCCCTGTTGGTGTTATTGGTGTGATTACAGACCAGTGGAGGAAGAGCTTGCGGCAGAGGGTGAGGGAGGGTGTCGCCATTGTAGCAAATGGGGCTGAGAGCTTCAAGAAGCAGTATGGTTTTATTCCTGAGGGACATGGTGACTGCAACAAACCGGGGAAACACTCAGACAACAATACTCTGTTCAGGTGAGGCATACTTTTGTCAGCTTGTTTGTTCCTGCTACAGTGATCATTACTCATGCATGGACAGAAGAGCACAACTTCAGCTTTCACATTTTTCACGTGACTTCACCGGCACACAGTATGAAGTGACAGTATTGTATGTCTCTTTTGCACGAAATGCAATTGAACCTGGATTAATTATTCACAGCCCAGTCTGACATGGATGTATACCCTAACAGACAGCGAAATCACTCAGTAGGAACACCCTGCCCTCCACCAATCAGCTGCCTCTATCATCCCCTAATGAGCTACTTCCAGTCTCCCTCGTTAGATTAGGCACTCCCAGGGGAGCTTTAGGTTTAATTAAAAGGTGATCATGGTGTGTGTTTATCTGTGTAAATGAATATGCAAATTCTCGTGTGATGTAGACTCAAAGTCCTTGATTGCATACTTCATACTTTCCTATGACTCTTTATGTTCCTGTGGGCTGCAGGCACATGCTGAATGTGACGTGGGAAAGGAAAGATTTGTCATTCAACAACCAAGGCTTCCTCTCCCACCCTTCCATGGTCATCGTCGCTCTGGACCGGGAGAGACTTTGGGACAAGGTACTGGGCACCAGAAACTGAATCACAAAAACTTACAGGAACTTATGGCACAGGAACAATGAGATAGTACAGTATAGTTACAACAGCAGAGAGGGCTCGCATGAGCTGGCACAGTAAATCGTGACATAATAAAAAAGATTACTGTGGCTGGCAGCAACGTTTGTGTTTTATAGACAATTAGAAGAATTTTAGGGAACTTTTTAGGGTTCAATATACATGGCAAGATATCATGTTGACATCCTGAGATACAGGGACATGTCAAAGTTTCCTTGAACCCAATGAACCCCAATTACTTCCAATGTATGTAGCTCTGTCGCCCTCAGCGTGTGTGTGCATAGGTGAATGAGAGCCATGTTGTAAAGCACTTTAGGTAAAAGCCATATATAACTGCGGTCCATTTACAGCACTAACCGCAAAGAGGTTACAATGGCAGAGCAAAACATTTCAGCTCTAAGTATCATTATGTTAGTGACTCAGAATCAAAGAGAAACGCCTGCAATCTTTTTCAATCTGAGTTCTGCACAGACCTGAAATTTGGACCCCAAATGAACCTGATCCCATCCATTTCGTCCCAGCTCGGCCGAACCCAATGTTTTAAAAGTCCTGGAAACAGATTTCGTTATTTCACACGAGAGATCTCAGAAGTGATGTCATGCACGTCCATGCACCAATCAGGATTTAGCAATATTTGAATCTAAATGTTGCTTTGCTTGTTATCCTACCACTGCTAATCAAATGTGATCACACCCACACAGTCCTGATGAAGGAGATTAACTTAAGTTTTGGAGTATTAAACTCTTAATGAATAATACCTACGGTTGTTTTCTTACAAACTTCAACTGCTTATTTATTTATTTAACACTGCAGAGAAATATGCTAAATTTGAAGCCAAGTTTTCAGGGGCTTTAACACCAAAACTAAGCTTATCTCCTCACAGATACACAGACACAGCAAGGGGTAGACCATCTAAAAATGCATTCACTTCAACAGTGCAATAAAGACATGGTCTGCTGCTGTGTATCAGCCTTTCCATTATGATTAAGAAAATACCTAAATCTTCACCAACTGGCTAAATTCACAAAGAACAGAATTTCCAGACCTTAATCCAATTGCTGCTGTTCTGTCTTGACCTACACCAGGGGTTGTTTATAATTGTGGTCGCCCGCAAGACCAAATCTAGACAACTACTGTATGCCCCCAACATCCGCCCACCCTCACTCTTAGCTGCAGGCTACAACTTGAGCTCTGTGTTTTTAGCTTATATTTCTTTAAATTTTGGCAAATTGGCATTATTAAAAGTATGCCGAATTAGCTATTAGTGGTTCCTGTTTGCAGTGCACCCCTGGATGTACAGACAACTGTTACTGGATAACTTTGATATTGAAGAAAACTTAAAACCGTAATGATTCTCAGGCAAGTTCTGGAGTTATAAGGAGCATCTTTTTTTCTATGACCTCTAAACAGGTTTATGGACTTTTATCGCAATGGACATGTGAGTCATGTCTGTGAGTTATGACTCAGAGAAGGAGTATGTTGTTCGGCGCAAATTACAGAAATGGGGCGTTAAGGGTTTTTAAAGTAACTCAGTTGTCTCTGCGAGCTGTGTGTCACAGCCACTGATGCTGCTCCAACTGTGCTGACCGTGTTGGGGCCAGAATCACCATGGCAAACTGCAATAACTAACTTCCTGTTATTTTTAGAACACCAGCGTGCACCTGTCCCTTTGACCTCACACAGTATCTTTGCCTCACGTCTCCCTTTGCAACCCCCCCTTCACCTCACAGTTTAAAAACCTCTGACCTACACATACAATCTGGCTCGATGCGACACATTTGTGCCTGTTGCATTGGAGATGTCAAGATGCATTTTCAAAAACGCAGGAAATGAAAGGCTGGTTGAGGGAAAGTGGATTCATTAAAAATCTAAACTCCAACAATTGATCACAAAATAACTGCTAGAACACTCTGAACATCACCAATGATATCTGAAGGTACAAAGGTCGGCGTAATTTCAAATCAATAATGTTGTGCGTCTGTGTTTCCTGTTGAAGCCATATCCTTCTCTTACTCCTATTTCGTCGTCGCCGCCATGCCTTGCAATTTCTTTTAGTATTTTCACTCCCTTTTGCACACACACACACACACACACTTTTCAAAGCCCGAGGGTGTATTGAAAAAGTGCGACTAAACAGAGAGACCTGAATGTAATCTCACAGCTACAGTTGAACTCATTTATTTCTACCCTGGAAAGACCAACCTACTTTATCAATGTCACCCTCCTGGCTGGTGTGTATGTATGCATGCGTGTATGAACATGGACATGTAATTGTGCTGAAGTGGGGTTTGGTTTCTATGTGTGTGTAGCTCTTAAAGTCGCACTTAGGCAGCCAATTAGCCTCACATGCTCTCCATCCGTACATCATGGCCTCATGTTCAGGTGTAGATGCACTGCTGTTCTTCACGCGCTCTATCGACAACAAGACACCACGTAAAACGAGCTACAGTGCAGGCGTCTAAATTCTGTGAATCCAGTCTCCTTTTCACTCTGTCCTCATCACAACCTGATCGCTCCCTACTTCCCCTCCTCTTCGTGCCATGTAGCTCATCCGTAATGACGACAGGTTGTGGTGTGCTTGCTCTTTTCAAGTGTCTGTCCTCCATTGTGACACCCTGACGGTTTAATGTGATGTTGTTCCACCGTCTGAAGGGTGCTGCTGGGTGACATTTTGGGCAGGAAAGTCCCTTTTCTCTGCTGGGGCCCCTCACCTAGTTCTTCCTCTCTTTTCTCCTTTTTCACTACTCTTCCACCTGTAGAATCAACATGGCGAATAAAAATACTTCAAAAGCCTTAAAGCTGCAACATTTTTATATACATGCAATGTGAAAGAAGTTACTCGTGAAGAACCCATAGAGAATTACCACCTGACTCTGCAGTTCCTCTCATTTCTTAGGAGCTTTTTAGCATCTTTTTTTTCCCGTTGTTTAGCTGTCGAGCTATTTCCCTCAGGAGTTGGTGTGTGCTGTGCTGTACTGCGTTGTGGAAAATGTTGAGCCAGGTTCAACTTCCTTGCCCAACGTGTTTTTTTTTAGTTGGCGCCCCTGCTGCCTCCACACAGTGATCTGATTGAATAAGGGGCCTGTGTTTTTTCACGCAGCGCCATTGTCCATCTGAACACCTAATAACATGAGTACTTCATCATGAGACATTACATGCATTTGACACTCAAAGTAAGTGCATTCAGACCACATAGGAGCAAGAGCTAGATATCATCCAAAATTGGGAGTGTATCCCATTTAAACAAATAACTAAAAGTAGGTTCAGTGCTACAGTAGAAGTGCTTAGAGAGGTTTTTTTCTTTAGGAACGAGACATAAGTGCTAGCGAAGGTTGTTGAGATGGGGTCTGAAAAGGTGGGTGAATACCAGGCGGGCAGCAGCATTCTGGATTAGCTGCATAAGTCTCATGAGACCATGATGTGATGACAGAGTCCATCTGGAGTAATGAGAAATGTTTGTTTAAAAAACATGAATTTGAGTAAATCAAGCTTGGGTCTATAAATCTTTTGATTTCAAACATTTGTGTGACGTCCATCAAAAGGACAGCGGTTGTATATTTTCATTATTCTGATTTGGCTGCCCTTGGAAGAAGTTTCACATTTGAAAAAAACACATTTAATAATGCATTTACCCCAGTGTCCAATAATCAATAACAGCTTTGGCAGCTGCCCAACAGTGTGGCGAGCGTGAGAATGACAGGCAGATGACGGAGCGTCTGCTTAAGATGCTCCACGAGAGGAGAAGACGTATGAGAATCCTATAAAAGGCAGATTGAAATGATTGATTTTCACAACTGGCATGTCTGCGATTCTGTCACTCACAGATGGTGCAGAGAAAACAAATCACCGTCTTGCGCATCGTACTGTACCTTCATGCAGATTTGTAAATCACCCATGTATGACGAAGGGAGTGCGCTAGTATGAGTGAGCAGAAGAACAAATCAAGAGTTGGTATGAAAAAGGGGTCTCATTAACGCTGTGAGAGAGCGAGTTTCACATGCAGTAAGTCAGCGCTGGCTGAGCTCGGTATGGCTCATTAGGTTGGGCTGATGTGACAAACAGTCCTGGCTCTCAAAGAGAGGGTTTCACTGAGTTTAGCCCACATCGATGGGATTATTCATCGTGTGATGTAACATTATACAGCAACTCTGGTCTGAAGTGGCTCCCTCTGACATTAAAAAACTCAGTCCATTGCCTTTTCATTCAACAGTTCCCTTGCTACAGTGTATCATAGCAGCCACAGCATGTAGCAGTTCTACAAAAGCAGCAAATATCTGAAAAGACATAAAAAACACAGATAATTAATAGCACTAATCACATTTACAGTTCCCATTTATGAACAGTGACATTTCAATTTGTTTGTTCATTTTAAAAAGGGAGATTGATAATTGAATAATCAGTCAACAAAATGAACACAGATTGAAGGCAACACATGCTGGGATGTATTATTGATGTGATGCAGTCGGCTCGCTCTTTGTTTGAGTTTCTGGCTTTTTTGTCTCGCTCAAAGACTTGTACGTCTCCCCAGTATGCATTAATGAACTCTACTCTTCTTTCATCTTCTAATCCTCTTCCTCCAGGTCAGCACATGCTAATTTTCCTTTATAGAATTAAACCATTCATCCTGTGAAGTAGGGAAAGACAAGACAGGTGAAAAGGGAAAGGGCTGACATGCAGGGAAAGTCAGACACGCATGCAGTGGTGAAAGAAGTATTCAGATCTTTTACTTAAGTAAAAGTAGTAATACCACAGTGTAAAATAAGTAAAAGTCCTGCATTTAAACTTACTAGTGCAGTATTAGCATTAAAGTAAACTTAAAGTATCAAAAGTACTCGTTATGCAGAATGGCCCATTCCGGAAAAATATATATTATATTACAGGATTATAATTAGTGACGCATTAATGTGTAAGCATCACTAATGTTGCAGCTGGTAGAAGTGGAGCTACTTTATATACTGCTGGGTCGCTTAATCTTGAACAATATACCATAATGTTTTAGTTGATTTATATTTTGTATTAATAATCAGAATCTACAGAGTAACTAGTAACTACAGTTATCAAATAAATGTAGTGGAGTGAAAAGTACAATACCTCCAAAATGTAGTGGAATTGAAGTATAAAGTAGCTTAAAATGGAAATATTCAAGAGAAGTGCAAGTACAGTACTTGAGTAAATGTATTGAGTTACATTCCACAACTGCACATGTGTACACGATAACCATGAGTTCTTTGTCCCTCACCCTCGCCTTCCAGGTGGGCACATACGCTCGAGGGATCCTTCAGGTCCGCTACCCGGTCTGGCCTCGATATGGCAACTTCCTGGAGCACGTGTCTGATGACCGTCACCTGACCGTGGCCACGCTGGAGGAGCATCCCTTCGTCATGGTCGAGAACGTGGACCCGGGCACCGGCACATGTGTCCGCAACACGGTTCCCTGCAGGCGGCAGTCCAATTACACAGAGAGGTACACACAGCAACACGAACGCATGTGCAGCTTGTTACATGTGCGCAAACATGTGGATGCAAGCATACATATACGATTGAGACTTAAACACAAACATACAGACACAGATAAGAACATCAATTTTGGCACCAACGCATTTCCGCTTGTGGCTTCATCAAGGTCATCTACGCCGCAATCTGAAACATGACGTGTCTCACTATTAAAAAGTTTTTAGATCTTCAAACAAAGAGGAGGAGGAGGAAATTGTGCAGGCAGTCGTGGCCAGGACAAAGAGGGCAACATGAAATCGTATACCAAAGTATCGTTTTGGTATGGGTACCAAAACTTAGATATCATATCGGCACAAGTATAGAAACCTTTAAATGATACTCAGTCCTACACATATCATCTGCACCCTCCCTCTCCCTCTCTGTTTCTCTGCCCCAGTTTAGGTCTGAGTAGACATTGCAAACCTCCACACTTCATTAAACACAGCGTAATTGTGTGTGCTGAGTGTCTGAGCACTTTAAAAACACACCTCCGGTGTCAAACACAGATCGCAGCGTGGCAGAAAACAGCCATTAAACAGCTATTACCTCTGACTACCTACAACTGGTGCTCGTCAGGAATGCACAATGTCTTCATTATGTTCAAACAACCACAGACAATACAAGTACAAGTCTGTCATGAATGGAATTGCAATCTACAGATGAACAGGAGCACTCTGAAAAACACATAATATATTTTAAAACAACTATTGGGAAACGTGATTCTCATTTAAAATCTGTGACGGTCTTAGACTTGCCTGAAATCACAGTTTAGCTGATTAATAAATTAACATGTGTCGACTAAATTTTACTAGCTTTCTTTCAGGAGTGGTTACAATATCCTGCTAAAATCAACAGTGAATGTCTTTGAAGATGAAAAAAATAGGAGGTATGACTCAAACGCTGTCAGTCAAGCTGGTCTTGCTCCTCAATGTCCATTTACTGACTTTTTCCAAAGCTTTCAAACAGGTTGCTATGGAGATCTCCCGTTTTTTGGTGTTGGATGTGAATTGTCTCCTTGTTTCAGACTGATGGTGATTCCATGTATTGATGTGATTGAAATGTATGGAGAGCCAAAGTGAAACCAGAACTTCCAGGTTCAGTTCCAGAAGTGAGAAGAGAAACCTCCAAATCACATTGATGTGCAACAACTTTAGAAGAGAGCTTTGGTGAATTTTATAGATATGGAACAAACCAAGTTACGATGACCTTAGTACCTGCGCTGCTGTGCTGCTAAATTAAATTAAATAATTAATTAAATTTGTACATGAAGTAATTGTTTTTTAACTTAAAATCATGAAGGTTTAAATCTCTAATATCCAGCGCTGTAGTGGACGCCAATTTGTCATACCCTTGAACCTTTGAAACTTGAACCCTTCAATATGGAAAGTAAATCCCAGGAACACGCTTTATTTTTCAACAAAAAAAATAAATTAAAAAATACATTATTTGTCCCTGCCCTCTAGTTCAACACACAGGAGCTCTTTCTGATCTGATGCACGATAACATCATTTCTCTGCACCCTACAAAACCGTCACAAATCACTTTAAATCAGTTTTATGATGTGGCAATGCTCCGGTTAAGGTTTGGTTAGGTTTTGGCACAAGCACGACTTTGTTAGGTTTAGGGAAATACCAAGGTTTTGGGTTAAAACGACTACTTCGTGAAGGTCCGTCGCCATGGTTACAATAACAAACACGTGGTTAAGGTTATGGAACAATCGCAGTCATGCTTAATAAGAAACAATGTAGACTGTCTGTTGGAAACAGGAAACAAACAGCTGCCTCTTGTGTTAAAGTCTCATGTTTCTTCACCCGTCCATCCACCCCGACCTCCTCCCTATGCAGACTTTGTCGTCAGAATTACTACAGCGGCTGGAGGGCTTTGTCACTTGAATGAAAACAAATGTAATTTTGGGGCATTCGTTGAAATGACGCTGTCGTTCTTCTTGGGAGGACAGTCTGCTTTTTTCAGAATGACAGAAAAGATGAAAGAAATGCTCAGTGAGGGATTGCATTGAGTTACAGAAGCCAGTGGAAGCAAAGTTTTTACTTATTCATACAGATATCTTTCTTTTTTTTAAATTGAATATTATAACTGATGGTTTTTCATTAATAAATTGTATTATGATAAGTGCTGTCGAGTAACGCTGCAGGATCTTTCTGTCTGCTGTTTCTCTGCATTTCAAAGACAATTCATTGAGACAAAGGTTGTTGCGTAAAGCCTTCTGTTCTTCCTTAATGCTGGAGTAATGAGTCAGAAGTGGCACGTGTTTTTTGATCACAGACATATTAGTGTCTTTTCTTCCTGGATCTGCCAAGATAGGGTTTCAATGAATAATAACTACTTGCTTATTTCAAGTGGTTTTCTATGTTCGTCATCGTTAAATGAAACGCTAATTCTTGATAACAAAGGCTTTATTTAGGATGTGTATCCATATTTTAGGAGACATTTATTGACACCAGACTAGGTTTCTTAGAGATTTGTGCTGAATTTTCTGTGTGCCTCTCTTTGACTGAAAAACTAAGATTTGATCCTCAAACCAGCAGCTTGAATTAAGGTAACAAAATACTATTTTTCTAGCATGTGAACATACAGCACAACAGAAGAGAAGTGCTCCTTCCAATCTCATGTGTGATTGTGAGCAGAGGACACACACATTGTTAAGGATACCATGAGATGCAGGACTCACATGAGGACAGACAAAACTTTAAACTTGCTGCCAGTTCTGCACCTTTTAATGAACTGGTTTTGGCAGGATGCTAAGTCAGACATCATGTCGACATCATGTGTCAGCTGACAGCCAACCTGCCACACCCACCACATCTCACTGCACTGATTTGGTCATTTGTTTAAAGGCCTGTGGGCACACATTTGCTCTGTATGCTGGTGTTCGTGTTGTTGCTGCTCCTTCACCTCAGACCTCACCTATAGTAGCTCCTCTCTGCACAGTGGAGGTTTGTTATTTCTAACTTAATTATCACTGGTGGATTTTCTCTCTGCCTGTTATTGATTATTTTACTATGTATTCATGCTGCTATGTTGTTTACCTGCAGCAGGGGAGCTTACGCAAGAGTAGAACCATACCAGTTCTACGGCCAGCTCCATTTAACATAGTAGGATCCTCCTGACTTCTTCAAAATAAGTTCATTTAAGTACCACATTTTTTCGACAGAAAATGATAACCATCAGCAGCTGAAGAGAGGTGCTTTTCTGTGGTAGTAAAGTGTCGTCATTTTTCATATTTTAAGCCCAAAATACTTAGACAAAAGCACAACTGCGACAAAGAGAGGGATAGAGCGGTAGAAATAAACGATAACACAGTGATGTATGTCACAATAGGCCTCAAGCCTATTTTTGTATTTTAAAGGAAGAGAGTTAAATGAGAAGATTGACACCACTCTCATGTCTGTACACTAAATATGAAGCTACAGCCAGCAGCCGGTTAGCTTAGCTTAGCATAAAGACTGGAAACAGAGGGAAACAGCTAGCCTGGCTCTATCCAAAGCTACAGTAACAAAATCCGCCTACCAGCACCTCTAAAGCCCACCAATTAGCATGTTATATTTTTTGTTTAATCTGTACAAAAAACAAAGACTTTTGAACAGAGCCAGGCTAGCTGTTTCCCCCTGTTTCCAGTCTTTATGCTAAGCTAAGCTAACCGGCTGCTGGCTGTAGCTTCATATTTAGTAGACAGATGAGAGAGGTACCAATCTTCTCAGTAAACGTGTTTACCAAAATGTCAAACTACTTCCGTGATGCAGAATATGATGCTGTGGACTGTACGGTAACTTCTACCCACCAAGCACCATAACTTGTGCTGAATTATTTTGTTTTGTTTGTTATGTTTAATAAGCACAGATTGAACACCATTTCATCACCCGAACAGCGGAAAACAGACACTTAAGCCTATAAATGCCATGTTCATATTCACTTCAGTGACTCCACATGTATTTGTGTGTGTGTGTTGGTCTGTGGGTATGTATCGGTTATGCAGATTGCAGAGCTGACCATGGCTGGCACATTAATTATAGAGAGAGATATGTAGCGGCTGTTGTTGGGCACGATGGCACATTGATTGCCAGTAAAGAAGATTTATCTGTCCAACATAGGGACATCTGTCATAGCATGGGACAGTGTTATCCCATCCTACCCTCTTTCGGTTTCTCTTTCACCATTTCTCTCCATGGCTGGCATGTCCCATTTGGACGGTGACCAACAAATGGGGAGAAGGAAAGAGAGAGGGGGAGAGGGGTAGAAGACTGCTGCTATGTAAATCAGTTAATCTTGCTGTGTGGTCTGAGCAGCTTCCCCGCAGAGCAGATGTTTAGCATGATTAAAACTTTTTGTCTTGCTCATTATAAATCCTTTCTTTGGACAGATGATGGCTTCTTTTGCCAGAAAGCTGAGACTACCTCTCTGCCCTGATTAAGAGCAGGGATTCCACACTAAAATCCAACATCAAAAATCTTGGCTGTGTGATATACTAGTATGGTGTAGCATGACGTGCAGTGACCAGATGCTAAATGTAAAGCAGCGCTGAAACATTTTGGTCAGTCAAGTAAATTATCCAGCAAAAACACCAAACATTTGCTGGTTCTGGTGTCTCAAATGTGAGGACTTGCTGCATTTCCGGATTTCATATAATTGCAAATTGATTACACTATATGGCCAAAAGTATGTGGACACATGTCTTGTCCCAAGCCTCTTGAAAGAATTTTGATAATGGACGATTCATACAAAAAACCCTGGGTAATGTTCAATGACAATGTTTTTTAACGGTCTATGCTGGTGTTTTTGAAATCATGTTTTTTGGTCTACGCTATGTGCACATGGCAACTATGGTTGAGACAAGGAACAGATCTTGGTTATGGCAAGCAAACTATGGTTAGGGTTTGGTTGCAGTCAGGCAACTAAAACACTTGGTTAAGGTTGGGGAGAGAGAGTGGTTAAGATAAAAAAAAAGACCATGCCAATTCACCACTTTGACCTCCACCCTTCGCTACATAAAGAGTGGCAAAGAGGAGCACTGAACGTTGGCATTGGAAGTAAATTGTGTGCTGCAGGTTTGTCCAATATGAAGGTAATTCTGAGTGATACTGGGCTTTTGGTCTGGGGCTCTTTTTAATGGTTTGGGTTCGGTCCCTTTGGTCTAATTAAAGTAAATCATCATGCTACAGCATACAATTATTTTTTTGGACAATAGTTTGCTTGGAACTTTGTGGCAACTGGAATTCAACATGACAGTGTCCCCATTCACAAAGTGTGACCCATGAAAAAATGGTTTTCTGAGTTTGCTGTTGAAGAACATGACTGGCCTCCTCAGAGTGCTGACCTCAACCTCATCCAACACTTTTGGGTTGAAGTAGAACGCCAACAATGAGCCAGGCCTTATCGCCCAAGCACACGTCACTAAAGCTCTTGTGACTTAATGAGAGAAAATCCCTGCAGCCAGATTCCAAACTTTGTGGAAAGCCTGAAACCAGAAGCGTGGAAGCTGTTATAGAGAGCTGAAGTCATGACATCACGTCCGGTCTAGCCTCTGGTCCACTAGCTTCTCTTACTGAATGCAATGCAAGTTTGTTCCTTGGTTTTACTTTCCATATTCTAAGATAAACCGGTATCCACTACAGCAGTTGCTATTAAAAACTGAAACCTTTATCATTTTAATAAAGCAAAAGAATGATTACTTTGTGAGCACAGAATAAACTACAGCTCCCATTAAGATTTACAAGTGCTGCAGCGTCATGGTAACTTGGCTTCGTCCTTCTCCATAAAAGATGGCTTATGTTAACCCAAAAGTTCTGGTATCACTTTGGCTCTCTAGCGATATATTAATGCCCATGGTCTTGGAATGACATGTTCCACAATCACATATGGGTGTAATGTTTGGGTGTCCACATACTTTTGGCCCAGTACTGTAGTGTATCTTTGGGTTTGGATCGTTGGTCGGACAAAACAAGTACTGTGTATAATAGTTTGTTGACTGCAAACGTAGCCCAATGACTGTAGGACATTAACTTTCCTCATCATTCTTACATGATTATAGTGGTGGTCATTTCAAAAGTCCTCCTCCTCCTTCCTCCTCCTCCATCTGTCCTCCCTTGCTCTTGCCCTCCTTTCCCTCCAAACTGAAGTTGCAGCCCTGTCAGGCCTCGTCTGGTTGTTTCGCCGTGTATTTCCTGTCTACTGTTCACCTGAGAATCCTCCTCTCCCTCATGGTGCTTCCCTCCACGCTGCACTAGTTTCTGGGCATTTTGTGAAGAACACACTACACAACACAACTGCTGCTAATCCTCAGAGGATACTGTACTATATGTGTGCATGTGTTTGTGTGTGTGACGAAGAGAGAATTTGTGTGTGAGTGTGTGTGTGCATTGTTAGCGGAGTGTGTATAATGACGACAGGTGGCCAGCTCCTGCAGCAATTAATTAACGCTGCGTTTATCAGAGCTATTGACTCCTGTGAAAGAAGCGAGGCTTTCAAAAACACTTAAAATGTGTGTAAAATGAACTCTTACGCTGTTGAAAATAATCAACTTGAACGTTAATTACTCGCTTGACTTTTTTTCATTCAATATCTTGCTCATTTATTCATTCACATGCTCTTTTTTTAACTGCTCTTCGGCTCTTACGCTGACTCATTGACATGCTGAGGTTATCTCAATCACACACACACAGCATGATTCAGCCCTCATAGATATTAGACCTCCACTTTGGCAGCTGGGTGGAAGAATAAGTGAAAAAAAGAGAGAGAGTTTTTTTCTCAGAAAGTTTGTCGACTCTGCTTTTAACTTTCATTGTCCTCTGTTGCTGTTAGAGGCTCTCTGTTATTTCTTATTCTGTTATTTTTTCCTCTTTTTTCACCATTTCCTGTCCTTCTGTTCTCTTCTTCTACACCCCATTAAGTAGCAAGGCCACAGAGAGGAAGCAAGTGTCCCTCACATGCTACGCACCTTAATGGCCTTTGATTAGAGGCCATCACAGTCATTCAACCATCCACTGTGTGCTCTGTCACACTATTTGTGTGTGTGTGTTTGCAATTTTTAGGCGTCTCCTCCATCTCTTTGAAAGACACCCTGTTAACAGACATTGATTTTAGCTAATGAACCAGCCATCGCCTGCCCTTCACTTTGCTGCCGTAGACGATGGTCACTGTGAGCGTGACAACTATTTAGCACTCACTCTCAAACAGAACAAACAGCTTCAGTCCACGAAGCTAAAGATAACAACGGTCCCAGCTGCCAGAGAGGGTATTTGATCACACAATGTTAAAAACAAAACTGTATTTACTCCTTTTTCTCACCCTTCTTACAGTATTATCAGCCACGCAGAGTCCTACACCAAACTGTGCTGTAAGGGCTTCTGCATAGACATCCTGAAGAAGCTGTCCCGCACCATCAAGTTCTCCTATGACCTCTACCTGGTCACCAACGGGAAACACGGCAAGCTGGTCCGTGGGACTTGGAACGGCATGATTGGGGAGGTGAGACTGAGGGCTGAGTTATTTAAAGAAGGATAAATCCCTGAATGCAGCAGCTGGTGTAGCTGTGTTGAATCGTCTAGTGGCTGTTACTAGAGCACGGTGTTTCAAAATGTTCATCCACAGATCTAACTAAAAAAAAAGTAGCTCTGGGCTATGGCATGCCCTAATTACATTAAAGGTAAGTTATTTGTATGTAGCATGCTAGATATCACCAAACACAGGAACACTGCGTACACTAACAGTAACTATTCTTTATTCATCTGTTCTGTTTATTTGACCAAAACAGCCATGTTAAGGTCAAGAATAACTTTTTAAGATACACCTACTGTAGCCATGAATTTAGCATCAAGAAGTCACACGACAAAAGCAAGACATCATTGGCAAACGTGTTAGCAAATGGTTGCCTATTTACACATTCAGGAGACACGGAGTGACCTTATCATGCAATCGGAGTCATGCTTCTAGCCACCTGACGAATATAAGTGTAATATTCACTCTCTTTTGGCTCTGTTTTTGGTCTCCACACACCAACTTTTGAAGGAAAAACCAAAACAATGAGCTGAAAGATGCTAAAACGTGTGATACAGCTGAGAGGAAGTACAGAGTTAGGTGATAATTATCTGTGGGTTCATCACTAAATCACTACCCCTTTCACATTACACATTGTCATTTCACTCATTGTTAATATAAGAATATTGATTAGTGCAGCTTTAATGCTAAAATTACCTTAAAAAAAGAGAAGAAAATAAAAGTGTTAAAGTGCTCCTACAGCCAATATGAAACTTAAATAACAACAAAACAGCTGCCACCAGATCCTTCAGTATCACTTTAATTTCACCAAGAGAGATGATCAGCTTTCAAATCTTTAAATTAGCTTTAAATCTCATGTCCCATCAAGAGGAGGCAGGATGAAGTATGAAAACCAGTTTGGGGATTTTTGTGCATTTCGACCAGTTGAAGGATTACACGCTCCTCTACCAACTGAGAACAAGTTCTAAAACTCTTAAATAATGGCTAAAATGCACTGTGTTATGAAGCTGAAACAAGGCCGTTTTTCTGTTTGAGTTCCCGAAAAGTCAAAATTTTGGTGACACAAGGTTTTTATCCAACAACAGTCAGATTTCATCAGCCTATCTCGTGTCTTAATTTTGAAGTATGAAGTAGTTTGAACAGCTGTTACACAGATGTAGTAATGTAGGTACCTCAAAGCTGTACAGAAGGACAGAGTAGATGTACATACTGAACTGTACAGTTGGTAGTAATGATGCACAGTGTCTTAAGTGAGACTAGCACTGCATGGCCGAGAGAGTTTCTTTGATGGGCCTTATCTAGGTCAGTGGTGTGAGGCCATGCATATACATAATACACACTTTTCTCCCACACACCAAGCCACATCAAACACAGCTGCATCTGAAAGTAAAACGCCCTGAACAGGTGTTCCTCAGGAGAGCCTTCTTGCTTGTGTTTCTGTGCCTGCAGGCGCTCTGCTCTGGGTCTGTATCTGTATGTGTGTGTGTGTGTGTGTGTGTGTGTGTGTGTGCTACATTTAGGAAAACAAAAAAATTCCTGCTTTTCAGAAAAGCCAGCTTGGATATGAGCACTCCTGAGATGCGGCATTCTCTCTCTCTGGATGCTCAGATGATGAGACAAATGTTTTTTTCATATCTCTGCAGACAGCCATTATTAGAGTCATGCCTTACTGTACAGCACAAAGTGGTTGCTGCATCGTGGCTTCCACGTTCAAAAAGGATAGCTCATGAAATTCAGAATTTGCTCTCTTTTCAGCAAAGGAGAGCTTGGCAGTTTGTCCTTTGGGACACTGGGAAGCAGGTTTTGTTGTGATAAAATTCAGGTCTATTTTGCAGAATTATTCAGTAGCCGAAAATAGTTTTGTACAAATGCAGGAAAGCATGTCTTCCCACTGCTGACCACTGTTAATGCCTCTCTGTGCCTCAGCAGTGCTTGACTTTATTTTCTGTCTCTGTCTTTCTTCTCTCAGGTTGTGTATAGACGAGCTGATATGGCCATTGGCTCGCTCACCATCAATGAGGAGCGTTCAGAAATCATCGACTTCTCCGTGCCATTTGTTGAGACAGGCATCAGCGTCATGGTAGCCCGCAGCAACGGGACAGTTTCCCCATCTGCCTTCCTTGGTGAGCAAAAACAACTGCTTCTTCTACATCCATTTTGATTTGATTGTGCCAGTTCAAACCGGCTGTAACATCCATTATGCTGGAGTTTGATGTACAGTACGTGTCAGCCATGTTGCTGCCACCTTCTTTCTCACCACTTCCTCCCAGGATGGCCTACTTAAACAAGTTCTGTCTCTGCAGACGCTTCAGGAAACTTCCCATTAAGCTTTTATCCCGCCCGATAACTGTAGCCTACAACTAAATCCCCTTACGTACCGCGCACACACCTAAATCCCTTTTCCAAACCCCAAACAACAAAATTCAGCACAAAATCCTCAACAGTGTATTTCTGTCTTCTCATTTTCTCATCAGTCCGTTCTCCCTCCTGCTATCCTCCTACCACATATGGTGACCCCCATCTCAGGCTGAGGTTTAGAAGCAGGAGGTACAAAAGAGACTTATTTTAATCCTTTATGTTTGTTCCTTCACTTCTCCTCCTCCTCCAGAGCCCTACAGCCCGGCAGTTTGGGTCATGATGTTTGTCATGTGCCTGACCGTGGTGGCGGTGACAGTTTTTGTGTTCGAATACTTCAGTCCAGTCGGCTACAACCGCAGTCTGGTCAGCGCCAAATGTGAGTTTTAAACCTCTTTGTTTCACTTTTATTGGTGTAGTTGATTCATCCTGAGTACAGTGGATGAAAGAGGAGTGAATGATCACTACAGCAGCATCGCTACAGAGGTAAGTCCATATCTATCCCACAGATTCCTGTGTATATCATATTTTGTTAACCTCATGTATTTTGCTAGGTCTGCTGTTTTCTGAGTGTCATATGGCAAGAATAAATGAAGTTATATATATTTACTTAATCAAATAATTGCCAGAAGCTGTGAAATAAAAAAAAGATCCATGAAATGTACTTAATTTGCATCACAGCCTGTGTGCATGCCGCTAAATCCAGCCCCGTCTGCACGTTCTGCAATGTTAAAAGTTCCTCAACAGGATTTTGGGGAGAGGGCTAATCAATCCCAGAATGCAGCGCTGACAGAGCGTGCCTCGTCTCCAGGTCCGAAAGGTCATTTTCCTGTTTTAATTAGCATTCGTTGCTGCGCTAATCGAAGTGTGATTGATGGCGGTGGCACCCTCCGTTGCTGCACATGAGCAACGGTGGCAGAGAGCGATGGAAACGGGCTGAGGCTGTGAAATTGTTCTGTTGTTTGGAAGTCTGCAGAAGGGCACGAGATGGCTCATGAATGCTTACACGGCGAACATGTTTTACGTGTAGAAACAAATTTGTGACTTAAAAACAATGTCAATACATTTATGGCAAAAGGTGTTGACTGTAGACTTAAAGGGTTGTTTCAACCAAATTACTAAAAACATATTTTCTCAGTTATCTCTAGAGGTCACTGCCATGGAGATAGTTTGGGTTTTAGATTTCTTTCTGCTAAAATTTAGTGTGATGTTGTCATGTGGTGGTTGGGTGGTTCAACAAAATGTCCGATTTTGACACAGAGACCTCCGTTTGCTTCTTGTTTCCTTCTGACAGTCAACATTAGTTTCTTTTCACCGTGACAGCGATCGTTCCCTGACTTTAACCAAGTGATTATTTTAGCCCAAACTATGATCTTTCTCTTATCCTAAACAAGTGGATTTTGGGTCTAAACCCGACCAAGCGTTAGATGGGAAAACACTTGGAACTGTTTTGAAAGGCACTGACGATGTCTATCTATCGTCCTGCCAATAGTGGTGATAGATAAAAAGACACATACTATGTGTTGTTCTGGAGGGGAATTACAAAGAAAACTGTTCACAGCGTTGTCTGTGGATTATGCAGCGTAACAGGTATTATTTCTTGGACGAGATGTTTAAATGTAATAAAGTAAAGGCACTGAGCACCACAAACAAAATTCCATTCACCTCTTTTGTATTGGTGGGATGGAGGCTTAAATTTTAGTGCTCCCAAAACTGGGGCAAATAAAACCAAAACTATCGGGATGTCTGGATACCACCAGACCACTAAAATGTAACATACAATTAACATTTATGAAAAGCTTTAAACCCTTTTTTCTTCAAGCGTATCAGTGTTTGTTTCTCGAGTGTATCTTACCCCTTGAGCACAGCACACAGGTGACCCAATCCTTTAAAGAAATTCTTAAACAGAGTCCTGTCTTTTCTCGCTCTTGGCCAGAAATGTCTCCATATTGAATACAGGATCTTGTTACATGACCACAGTTCTCTGACTCTCTCCTCCCTCTGTTTCCTCAGCTCCTGGTGGTCCGACGTTCACCATCGGGAAGTCAGTGTGGCTGTTGTGGGGCATTGTCTTCAACAACTCGGTCCCCATTGAAAACCCCAAAGGAACAACCAGTAAGATCATGGTCCTGGTCTGGGCCTTCTTTGCCGTCATCTTCCTGGCCTCGTACACTGCCAACCTGGCTGCCTTCATGATCCAGGAGCAATATATCGACACAGTGTCTGGGCTCTCTGACAAGAAGGTAAGGGACTGAATAAGCAACAGTTTCACATGGAATAATAACCTCAGAGTGATTATAAGGTGGGACGGTTATTGAAAGTCCACCCAGACATACAGAAGGCAGGCTGTTTTTGTGGAGCCATGAGATATGGAGCAAACCACTTCTTTGTCTTTGTGTTTGAATCCAGCTCATGCCACATCATCTCCTCTTCTCTCTGTTCATCACTCTGCATCCACTAATAAACCATGAATGGAAGAGAGACAAAAGACTCGCGAAAAGCATTTAAGATCAAGTCAAGTAAAAGGACTTTGTTGTGAATGTCTCTGTCCTTTTCCTATCAGTGGGGAGCCCAGTGGCATGAATGACTAATCAATTACTGCCTTCTGTCAATACAGATGGTGTCTGAGTCTCGACTTGTCCTGTCAGTATTTCGGTCTGTCCATCAATATTCCCCCTGTGCCGTCTCCATCTCTCGTCTCGCTCACACTGTTAAAACAAGATCGCCAAATGTCAAACGATTAAAAACAGTCAAGCCACTGAAGAAAACAGCACCCACGCACTTTCTCTACCACTTACACACACACACACACACACACACTCAACCTGGAAACAGGGCCTCAGAGGAGCTTTACAAGAAAGCATTTCATTCTTCACAGATAGCGAAAACAACTCCCCGGCAGGGATCAGCAGAACCACCTCAGTGATCTATGGTTGAATTAACTGACTATATTAACTTTATGCAGATGCATTATGTCCCACAGCATAAGGGACCAATAAAAATTACCCTGCACAGCACAACCTCAGCTGCCCCTTAATTCTCAGATCCTACACGACCGAGGATTAGGCTGGTTTAGGCCGTAGGCTGGCTGGGTTCACGTCTCACAGGTTTAAAGGATAAGGCAAGTGTGATTTTATATTTTCTTATTGTCAATAAATGCCACAAAAATCAACAATGTGTTAGTCCGTCTCTCAATGCTACCCAACATCCCTACCCTGTCTTGATCCAAAACACAACTGTGGAAAACCTGCCCAAACCTGACGAGCATAAATCATTTTTTTCAGAACCCCATCTGAATAGACCCGAGGATCAGCGTGCCAAATACCCGGTGGTAATCAGGGGGATCCCCCCTACCTAGTGCTCCAGTGTTATGCTGAAGTCTTACACAGACTCAATACGCAATGTACAAGATTTCATGGACGCAAGCCAAGGCAATCAATTAGGCTATAGAAGCTTTGCACACACATCACATCAGGCTAATACCGTTAACAATAAGGCCACTCACACAACTACACAACCACGCAACAACTATGCCTTGCAACAGAGTCCGCACAGCACACTCGCCTCTCTCTCTCTAACCCGACACACACGCACACACTCGAACCCGACAAACGCACACTTGTGGGTCGCTGTACAACTTTTCACCTTATGCACAGCAGGTCTTTCACGATTCAGTCACAGCAAACACAGGCTAGATATCAAAAAATGTTCTATCTTAGCTTAAAAAAGAATGAAGTGAATCCAAAGTTAGCAAGCAATGAACTTTACTTTCTCTTTGACATATTTTCCCGACTTGATGCCGACTGAGTCTGCGTTTTTAACAGAGCGTAACCATGATGTCGACACAGAAAAAAAATCCACTGCTTTTCAGGTTGTACGGGGTAACATTTTCTAAACTACACAACATTTGGATTGCGGACCATAAGCAACAGCGGACCCATGGAAGAAGGCC
>NTHP01000377.1:541029-557537 GCA_003416845.1 Oplegnathus fasciatus | reverse complement strand
TACCAAACCTCTTCTTCCCTTACTCCCCTCTATTCTCTTGTCTCCCTCTCCTCATCTCTCATATCTTCTCCCCCGTTCCCTTTCCTCTCATCCTCTGTTTCCCTACAGTTCCAGAAACCACATGAGCATTACCCTCCTTTCCGCTTCGGGACGGTCCCAAACGGGAGCACAGAGAGGAACATCCGCAGCAACTACCCCGACATGCACACACACATGATGAAATACAACCAGAAGGGGGTGGAAGAAGCTCTAGAAAGCCTCAAAACCGGGTACAGTTTTGCTGACATTTTATGACACAATTGGACACGAGGTTATATTTAGCAGATCCTCCTGCCAGTGAAGACGTAAGACACTACAGTAATAGTGAAATAATAATAAAGTTTGGGTGATACAGCAGAAATCTGATGCTCTTTGTGTCGTAGCACCTATTTGTAAATTAGGCCGATGTGATGGGTGTATTTTTAGATGAAACACTCATATCTAGTGCAGCTTAATTTGTATAGAAAAGTGCTGTCAAACATCCAGACTTCACAAAGAATAAGCTCAGCACACTTGATTTTGCACATTTTGAGCCCATTAACCACAAATTGTGTATAAATGAACAAGACCTGAAACTTGTCTGGAATAGTTAATCCATCAGTATGAACATTTTGTCACCTTTAATTTTAGCCACGCCAGCAGCTCTCAGGATAGCAATGTCAGTTGGTTGGTCCAACTATGTGTAAAAGTTATATTTGGTGAAGATATTCATGGTCATGACGAATCCTACAGACTTTGGTGATCCCCTGACTTTTAATCTAATGCCACCAGCAGGTCAAAGTTTTCACTTTTCACTTGAAATATCCATTGAAATATCTCTAAATATACAAGTTGGATTAGCACACATTCCGGTGCAGACATTCATGGTCTCCAGAGTGCAGCAAGCTTTGTCCAATACTTTGGTTTATGACCAAATACCTGCGAAAACTAATGACATTCCCATCAGCCTCAGCTGTTATTTGTGTTTAATGCTGAATAGCAAATGCTAGCATATTAACACCCTAAACTACATAAGATGGTGAACATGGTAAACATTGCTTGCTAAACATCAACATTGTCATTGTGAGCATGTTTGCATGCTGACATTAGCATTTAGCTCAAAGCACCGCTGTGCCTAAGTACAGCCTCACGGAGCTCACAGACTCTTTTTTGTCTGAGTTAGATTAACATTGGATAGTAATGATGTTGCATACTTTTTTCAAAACTCTTTTTGGTTGGAGTAAAGAAGAGCCAGATTTTTCCAGGGGAGGAAAAATCTAAAAACCTATGGTATGCTTTTGAAAGTGGTCAGCAGCAATGTAAAGTGTACACCATTTGTATTTAATGGGCTACAACATTTAAAACCACTGATACTGTAAGATTTAAGAGAGGAACATAGAGATATAGGTAGAATTCTAACATGTATGGAGCATGAATATAATAATTTATTAAACCTTATAAGAGCTAAACATTCTCTCAGATGAAGATGATGTATTTGCATGCAGGAAGCTGGACGCCTTCATCTACGACGCTGCTGTTTTGAACTACATGGCCGGGAAGGATGAGGGCTGCAAGCTGGTGACCATCGGCAGCGGGAAAGTGTTTGCCACCACTGGATACGGCATCGCTCTGCAGAAGGACTCCCGCTGGAAACGACCTATTGACCTGGCGCTGCTGCAGTTCCTCGGAGACGGTGGGCACTGATTCAAACCTTACATGATATAACACATAACCCATGCCTGCACACACACTCTTAGACTTTCCTCTGGTTTATCTGTTTGTGTTTATTTCTGCCTCACTGACACGCTGTATGTAAACCATGGAAGTGGCGTCAGTCCAGTTCGGTGTGTGCAGCATCAGCAGGGAAGAGGGCTTACAGGGAAGAGTTAATATCCTGCAGAGCAGCAGGGAGTGTTAGGGATATGATTATCTCCACTACACACTCACACACGCACATATCCTTCCTACCTTTATACACACAAACACACTCACCATGACGGCCGCCGGTGTGGAGTTAATATCCTCCTTCCTCTGAGAGCTTAAGAGCACCCCACACACGCACACTCGCTCTCACTCTGAGCTTTCCATGATGATGTAATAAATAGTGTGTTTGTGGTCAACATACGGTAACTGAGTGATAAAATGGGCTGTGCTCCCTGGAGGCCACTGGGGAGAACACAGCTCAAGAGGTGGCCACCTGTTCAGAGGCCTGGAGGAGTAGCTCATGTGGTAATGATAGCTAATGGAGATGTGTTTAAGCGCTGTAAATTCTCATCATTCAAAAGGCGCTGTGTTGGCATGCTGAAATGCATTTACGCCACCAAAGCATAAAGAAGACAAAATTGTTGTTTTCCTGTACTGTATACCGCAGCCAGAAAGTATGAGTATATGCCTCAGTGGATCTGCAGATATAAATATAAAAATATATATGTTAAGACAACCCAAGACCCCCATGTTTTTGATGCTGCACCATTTGATCACATGGAAATGTGTGTGTGTTTCTGGCATCAGTCAAAGTGCTGACTTTCAGCTTCAGTTTGAGGGTATTTACAGTGTAGCCCATTTTATTCATAGCCCCCCAATTTGGGAAAATGAAGAAGGACAAGGATACGGTGACCCTGAAGTGCAAAACACAATGGCAAAGCAGAAAACATGTGTTTTCTGTTTTGTCATTGTGTTTTCTGTTTTGCTGTTGTGTTTTGCACTTCAGGGCCACCGTACAAGGATCCTAAACATACAAACAAGGAAATCAGGGTTTTTTTTTTGGGGGGCCAAACAGTGAAATGGTCTTGACTGGCCATATCTGTCACCTGACATCAATCCACGAGGCCACGTGCATCACAGATAAAGCATTTTCACATCATGTGGTATGGAAGGTAGTGAAGGGAAAGATTTACGTTTTCGACTTGCAAGTGTTTCTGTCATTGGACAATTCAAGACTGCTGTATGAATGCAGCGTTGGTTGCGGGACGGTTAAAAAAGTACTCTGCCTGGTCAGTATAGCATTATATCCATTAAATTAGCTTTTAATTACCCTGAATAACAGATTTTAGCTGACATGAAGCATAACTTTTACTTTGATTTTTCAGGTCCTTTATTATTTAAGTTAGTTATATGAGTTTCCCTGTCATAATTACGACTTGGATGTTGACATGAGGTATAAATCGTAAACTGGAAATCAACTCCCATATGACATTAACACAGTATAAATGGAAAAAGGCCCTGAAGGACGCAATTGGTGAAGATGGCACAAAGATAGAGAGTGTCTGCTGATGTCTGTGGGTCATACACTTCAGCCACTCAGCAGACTTTGCCACCAAATATCACAACTTTATTTAAGTTCATAGTGAGCACTTTAACCTCATAATCAATATTTCATTTCAAATCCAGCAAAAACGATGAAAATATGTAATTGTCCGAAGACTTACACTGCCCTGTATAATACATCCAAGACAATGGGATGGTTGTGCAGAAATGGTCATCTTCATTATATTGTAAGCTATTATATCTCTTTCTCTTCTTCACTCTGTCAAGTCATCTCATACTATTTCTTTCCGCTTAAATCCTTCCCTTCTCTCCCCCCTCTCCTCCCATAAACTTCCGTCCCTCCAGGAGACACCCAGCGCTTGGAGACCGTGTGGTTGTCGGGCATCTGCCAGAATGAGAAGAACGAAGTGATGAGCAGCAAGCTGGACATTGACAACATGGCGGGCGTCTTCTACATGCTGCTAGTGGCCATGGGCCTCAGCCTGCTGGTCTTTGCCTGGGAGCACCTACTTTACTGGAAACTACGACACTCCCTCCACAAGTCTCACAAACTTGACTTCATGTTGGCCATCAGTAGGGTGAGATTTGCAAATTACTCGTTGTTTATGGATCCTCGGTTGGTTTGATTGTTGATTGCTTGGCTTATGGAAATGTGGTAGAGGAATTGCTTCACTGATTTTTACATTGATTATTTAGCTAAGTGACTGATTGGCTGGCTGTAATTGGATTAGTTGAGTAACAGCTTGGTTGAGTGATTGATTGGAAGATTGGTTGCTCGGTTGCTTTTTCAGTGTAATATGCTGTTTTACATGAAGTGGCTTTTATGCGATGATAAATTTGTGCAAATGGATGCGTATTTGCATGTAATTACATGGTATATTTGGAGGGCCTAGTTAAAATATTAGCTAAAATGGCACTGTATTCTTATTAAGAATAGGAGGGGAGGGGAGAGAGGAGAGATAAAAGGAAAGAAAAGCAGCACTAATTCTGGTGTGTACTCAGCATTTAACCTTGATTGTTTGATGTTCATTTGCAATTAGACTAAATCAGTACCCAGTTTGTTGATGCTGTTGTTTGGGAATGTGGCTTTTGAGGCAAAAAGCTCTGGATGAAGTTACAGCCAGGGAAATGTCCATGGACTCCGGCCTCTCTGCTCTTCTGCCGTGTAATTACACCATTGTGCCTGGATCCGGGTTTTATCAGATTAACGGCTAAATGACTATCTGATCATTAATCCGTATGGGGCGGCCCCAAGGGCCAAATTAAATTTGGCTCTTTCAGGATCTCTCAGCCAACTGTAAGCAGAGAGCAAGTCATGGGATTTGGCTCTGTGTTTGTCCATGCAGTTAGAGACGGTTGGTTCTGCAGGAGACTTAAGGCGTGTGTGTGTGTCCGTACGCGTTTATTGGGGCAATCCGCTCAGCTTAAACTGTTTTCCTTTGAGTCCCGGGAGAATGCATAATGAATTTGTGACTAAGTCTTGCCTCAGTGATAAAATTACATATTAATGAAATCAGTTTTTTATTTTACTGCCAGTGGGGTTTTTATTAGTTAGGAGGTGGATCGTCACTTTGAGATGCACAAATTGGTTGAAATCTCATCTGTGACATTGTCCCCTTAGGACCACTCGGTTGATTCAAGGTTAAACAGTTTGTAGCTAAGTATTGATTTAATTACAAATGATTAGGTGATTTATAGTCTTCCTCTCTTCTCCCCTGTGTCTTTTACCACTTCTTATTCTCTCTTCTTTCTTTATCTTTTTCATTCTTTGTCATTCTCTTTCATGTCTCAGGGTATTTATAGTTGCTTCAATGGAGTGGAGGATCCTGGGCGTTCATCGGGTTTGGCCAAACCTGACCTGACCTCTAACTACGCTCAAGCAAACATGCTAAAGATGCTTCGCACTGCCAAGGACCTGGTCTCCACTGCCAATGTTGAGACCTCTCTGGACAACGCCACCAAGACCATAGAGCAGTTGAGTCGACATGGCGGCAGCTTGCCTGTTCGTGTTCCACAAGTCGCCACAGAGGCTGTACCAGGAGGATTTGCTTATATTACGGAGAATCACTGCTCCCTTCCCCAGCGCTCCATAACCCCACCTCTGACCGCTGTTACCTCTCTGAAACAGCAGAGGGGTGTGACCAGGCCTACGCCACTGCGCTACACGCTACCGACTCACTCCTCTTCATGTCTGTATGACCGGCCACTTCCTGTGTCCAGTCTCAGCAGCCCCCACCTGGCCGTGGGTGAGCCACTCCCTCATCAGCACCCACACCACTACCAGACCACTGGGAGACTCTATGTAGACACCCATCCTCACTCGCCCTTTATCCCATACACCGATCTCCAACTACCTGACATCTACGCCTCTCACCCAGTCTCCTCGCCTCAAAACCAGCACGTCCAAGCGGGCTTTTCCCGACGGAAAAGGAGGTCCAAGAGCTTCCAGTGTGAGGATGGGGATGTAGAGAGGAGAAAACATAGGGACCAGGAAAAGAGTGACAAAAGTCCCATCTGTCTGAGTGAGCTCAAAGCCAACCACCTCCAAGACAACCACGTCTCCGCCCCCAGCGTTGACAGCATCTACTCAGGGGAGGTGATGTGTCCTCGGGTAGAGAACTACAGCTCCTGGCCCCCGGAGGACCTCGTGCTGAGAGGGAGACGCAGGCACCGCCGCCCCTCTTTCCTTAAAGCAACTTGGGGCAGCGAGCAGATGCGCCAGCTCGACGAATCCCAGTCATCTCTGTCCAGCCAATCGCCTTCCACCCTGCCAGACCTGTTCCCATGCATTCTTACACCGACCACACCTGCAAAGGCCTACAACCCTGCCCACCTTCGAAACAACCTGTGCCTCCCACGGAACCAGGCCTACCTCCACATAAGGGAGGACCAGAGGAGGCCCAATGGGCGTAAGGGCCAGAGGCTGCGCTACTCCCACTCCACCCACCTCCCCACGTACGGAGAAGCAGTGCGACATGGGACTGGGTTAGGGCGGGGGATGGTACGGAGAGCCACCAGCTTGCTCAGCAGACAGTACGCCCACTACCTGAACTCGTACCCTGGACTACCCCTCTACCACGGCCCCTTAGACCTCCAGCACCACAGCCAGGCCTCCAGCGGCCACCCGAGCCCCAGCCCAGTGTGCCAGCTGCTGGCTTGTGGTGGCGGGAGATGTGGAAGCCAGCGGGCTCTGCTGTACCAGGACAGTGTGTATGGGGCTTATGGGGTTTATCAGGGATCCCAGACTGGATCAGAGGCCCTAGCAGGTCAGGGAGCAGGGGGCCAGCCCGCGGGGAGCCCCTGCGTACTTCGTCCCTGGCGGCGGGTGTCCAGTCTGGAGTCTGAGGTCTGATGGGAAACCAAAAGAACCTCATAAGATGGATACTGTGGAGTAACAGAGGACAAGACTGTGGAGAGGGAGTAGTGGTTAGATTAATGTAAGGGGGAAAAGTTATGACTTGAAGTAATTGTGGATTTTCTATGTGACTTTGTGTGGTAAAGAATAGAAGTTTGGGTCTGCAAGTTTTACAGATGTTTAGGACTTATTTGATGTACACTACAGTAAGATAAGAAGACTGCACTGTTACCAATTTATCCTCGAGAAAGCTGTGGAAAGCTGGAGTTGGCAGGTTTTACTCACTTGCTACTTTCCTACAACGCTTTTGTGTTTTCTGTGCTTTAATGTGCACTAAGATTTACAACAGTCCACAGTGTTGGCGCATGGTTAAACTATAACCAGAGTTTTCATGCTGTGTGTGTTGTGTATATTTTATTGTGGATGGTTGGGATTCAGTCTTGGGTGTCGTCAGGTAGATGAACCGTTTACAGCTGGGGAGAAACAGCAGAGGAATAAGGGATTGTCTCTTTAAATACAGCCACCAAAAACAAGCAGCCACTGTAGCAAGATTCGTGAAGACAGCTGCGACGAACACGGGAAGAGTTTAATTCCAAAATAAGACATTCAATATTAAAACATTTTGACTCCAGACACAGAAGAGCAGCAGTTTTCTAGGATGAAATAATCATTTTGAGACATCTGTTAATGAATTTCAGGTAACTTCTTTAAGGATTTATAATGTTTTGGAGCTAAACCCTTCAAGTCTTCATTTAGTGATGAGTCAGAGGAAGCAGAGACTTTGTGAAAGCAGTCCATATGAACACAATCTGCAAAATGATGAAAGTATTGGGACAGCACTGACCAGCACTAGGTGTCTTAAACCATGGATTCTTGTTCCTCACTGGGTCTCAGTATGAGGCCACAGTACAGCACAACATCACACAGGGCCTCACAATAAATAAATTCTGCATCTAAGTACTATATCGATATAGAGAAAATGTGTTATTTGAGGCTGGTTAGTGTCATATTCATGTATTCTACATATGATAGGAATTTATAGTCACTCTTAAAATTTTCTAATCACTCTTCTGGCACATTCTGAGTTTTTCTTTTTGTAAAGCTGTCGCTGATTTACTGGAATACTTGTTATTACTGTATTAACTCTATCAGTTGGCCTATATTAAGATTTTCAGATCACTTTCTCTTTTCCACTCTTTTATATTCCCTCATCATCCCTCTTTTCCCATCCCCTCTAACTGTTAAATGATCAAATTTAAATGAGGTAATTGAAAGCTATTCTAGTATCTATATTACCTGGCTCCCTCACCCTGTAATTAATCACTTAGACCAATTAAAGAGCCTTTTTGGATGAACATGCATGTGTGCTTCTTCTTTGTAGAGCCTTTCTGTACACGCCTACTTTGTAGAGGGAAATAGTGTTTTAATGGAGGAATGCTAGTCTCAACGGAATAGTTTGACATTTTGGGAAATACACTTATTTGCTTTCTTACCAAGAGTTAGATGAGAAAATTGATATTACTGTCATGTCTGTATTGTAATTATGAAGCTACAGCCAGCTCAGTAGCTGGTTAGTTTAGCTTAGCATAAATATTAGACAGGGAAGACAGGGAAAAGGCTAGCCTGGCTCTTTCCAAAGGTAACAAAATCCACCTACCAGCACCTATAAAGCTCATTAAGTGACACATTATATCTTATTTGTTTAATCTGTGCAAAAAAAAAACCCGAAGTGTAATAGTAAAGTTATGGTTTTACAGGCAGTTATGTGACTATTTCTTGGCCTGGTGCAGAGTCCTCCTGTTTTTGTACAGATTAAACAAACGAAATATAACGTGTTCCTTGGTGAGCTTTTGAAGTACTGGTAGGTGCATTTTGTTACATTTGGACAGAGCTTGGCTAGCTGTTTCCCCCCGTTTCCAGTCTTTATGCTAAGCTACACTAACAAGCAGCTGGCTGCAGTTTCATATTTATCACACAGATCTGAGAGTGGTATCGATCTTCTCATCTAACTCTCGACAAGAAAGAATAATTCCCACAATGTTGAACTTTTAACTTAAGGTAGAAATAGAGGATGGAAAAAGAGGAGGTAGAAAGGAAAGGAAAAGGCGGCACAGGAGATGAAGAAGGCGATCTGGTTGCCGATCAAAGCCTCCTTCTCTGATCTTGTCATATGGAGGTCAGTCATCTGCTGCAGCATCCTGGAGGAATATCCTTCTGGTGTTTGGGTCACATGTCAGCTGGCGACTGACACAAATACGCCACAGAAAAGAGCGCATGAAGTGGCAATGATGTCATTCTTTTACTTCAGATTTGAAGTACTGTCAGACTTTTGAACTATTGACAAGGTTTCTGTCAGGTTTGGTGAACGTGACGGCGCGGCAGTCATGACACGTCTTAAAATTTCCAGCAGCGCTCGCCTGGAGCAAACTTAGGTAACGATAAGCTACTCTAACTCAAGGTGACCTGTTGCCATGGCAATTACTCTCTCTCTATGCTGTTGTCATGACGAGATAAGACTCCATTCAGGAGACCAGATGAGTAATGTTGGAAGTCCAAACATTGAGCACTTTGATTTTTCCATTACTCTCTGCTTTGTTACTGGAGCATTGCCTTAGATTGGACCATAATATTGATTTAATCCTCTGCTCTGCTACAGATCCCATATTTTTAGAGTTCAGGGTAATTGGGCTTCTTTTCATCCCCGAAGAGCAGAAAGGGGCTCAGCATGCCTTAGTAATTATGTAATTAAGATATGTTTTTTGGCCTAACATAAAGCCTGGATTTACGCAGGCACAGGTGGATTTGATCTTTTTTTCTACAAATATCTGATAGCTTGGATGGAAGGAAGGCAAGTATAGTACATTACAAAGCTATTATTCATCAAGTTAAGTGGGTCATCACTATTGACATTTTCTGTTTTTAGTGAATGTTTTTAAACCTGCTATTTATAGAGAGGTACAATTAAATATGACAAACTCGAGGTTACAAGAGTAAATGAAAGAGATGTTAAACACAACTTTGTATTTTTGGAACAAATTATTTCCCAAAATAACTACCCTCTTATACTCAAACATCAAATTTTGTTGCCCACTCTCGCAGTGTATTAAGAATTATAGTTTAAGGCTTTCATCACAAAATGAGATGCCATCTATTTAAAAAAGTAACACTTACTAGTGTTATTTTTTTAATTACTTTTTTGCTAATTTTGGTAAAGGTGTTGGCTCTCTTGAGCACTTTGCGAACGAAATGAATGAGTGAAATAAGTAGACCATCATCACTTTGTCAGAGTAGTTAATTAGTTGATTAATTAAATATATAAATATATGAAGCTTGTTTTTGAACTCCCTCACTTTTCTTCACAGAATTGAATTTTCCACTTGCCACTGGTCTCATATTAAGAGACACCAGCTTCGACAAGGAAAAAACAAACTTATCGTTGCATCCACTGTCAAGATTTCCATCCACTGTTGGATTTAGTGTTTAAAGGGAATCAATAAAATATTTAATGGTTATCCATACATGACTACAAGAGAAGAATACAAAAGGTTAGGAAGTAAGGAGGTAACTTTGCATTTAAGAGGGACATAGAAATAAATCACACCGTAAGTATTTTTTTGAATTACTGAGTACCTATTTAATAATTACAAGGTACCATAGTTTTATTACTGTGAACCAAGGGAGGAACAATGGGGTAACAGAATTATGATATATTTACAAAAACTACTTTGGAAGATTGTAATATAAAAAGTTTGGAGTACTTATTATTATTAAGATAGTTTTAATGTTTTTCTTTACATTATTGTTGTTGCTGTGGAACAAAACATCAGACTTAGGAATACTTGTGGAAGAGGATGCTATTGAAACTGGCATTCATGAACTGTACATTTCACCCCTCCATTCCACGCTAATCATCCAGAAGCGCTTATCCTTCCCGCTCCAGGGGAGAATAGGAAGTCGTTCATTCCAACAGCCATCAGACTGTAAACACCCTCTGCACTACGAGGCCAGCTGGGGCTCTATGTCCAAGTGCCACATTTAACTGTTTTACCTCTGTGCAACTGCCAGCTTTTAAATCCATGCACATTTCCTGTATGTAGTGTTTAATTGTGGTTGTTAAATCGTGTTGGGTTTTTTTTGCCATAGTAGTAGCATGCCACTAGTATGGCTGAAGGGATTTGAATGTTGGTCTGTCGGTCGATCAACTTTGGTCCAGACTGAAAAACCTTAACAAATGTTGGATGGATTGCCATTAAATTTGGCACTGACATGCATGGTCCCCAGCAGATGAATCTTAATGACTTTGACTTCCTGACTCTTCCTCTAGTGCCACCATGAGGCTGACATTTGTGATTTTTGAGTGAAACATCTCAACAACTACTGGATGACTTGCCGTGAAGTTTGGTACAGACATTAATGTCCCCCTTAGGATGACTTGTGATCACTTTGGTGACTTCCCATATAGCATCAAGTCCAAATTTTAATTTGTACTTTATGACCAAATACCTGCTATTAATTAATTAATTAATTACTAATCAATAATCACTAATTACTAATCGTACCATAGTTTTAGGGCTAAACCAAGATGATGGACATGGTAAACATTAAACCTGCCAAACATCAGCATGTTATTATTGTCACAGTGAGAATGTTAGCATACTGATGTTAGCATTGAGCTCAAAGCACCGCTGTGCATAAGTAGGCTACGGCTCCACGGAGCTGCTAGTGTGGCTGTAGAAACTTAATCTTGTTGCGCAGAAACACTATTTCTGATTTATTACAACCAAATAGTTAACAGATGAACAATTAGATGATTGCTACAATTATCTTTTAGAATTATCTTTACTAAAACATTACTTATAGTAACTTTTGATAATATGTGCATAGAAAAGCTGGTAGTATTGCCACAGAATAGAAATTTTAGGTAATTTTGGTTTCATAGTGTATGCATAATTTCACTGTTTTTCTTGAGTGATTAGGATTCACTGCAGTCTCTCCCACCACAAAATGACTGGATGCCTGGACAGATCACAGTGTATGTGTGTGTGTGTGTGTGTGTGTGTGTGTGTGTGTATGTGTGTGTCTGGGCCACATGCGTGTAGTGGTTGCATCAGGATTGATGAAGGGCCTGTCTTGCCAAATGATGAAAGATGTGAGTCGTGCATATGAAAACATCAATGGAGCACCTGGGACAGGCTGCAGACATCACACACACACACACACAGACTGACACATTAACAGCAGGACTCGTGCCAATATACAAATAAAAACATGTGCACATTCAAATAACCTTTCTCACACCTACATCCACGCTCACAAACACACACTTGCTTGAAATATAGCATCTCAAATTCAGACAAAGATGAAGGAGGAGGGAAGCAAATGCAGAGATGAGGAACAATTAGGCGCCTCTGCCAGCATGGGGATTTAATATTCATGTCAAGAGGACACAAGAGTCTATAAGGACCACCCTCGAAGCTAAAACATTATTCATTTATTCACTCACGCACACACACAGACACGAGTCACTTCATAATTTTAATCCACCAGGGATATTCAGCTCTTTTATCCAACGTGCACATCTGCTTGTTTTTGAACTCTTTTTTAATAAGATTAATTTCAAAATGTGAAACTCACTGGTGGTCCAATTGATTTTCGTTTCTATGCATATAAACAACCAGCAGCAACCTTGGCAGGGTCGTCGGTCACAACGTTTGGAGTCACCAGAGGGCCGGAGTCCGGTCTCCTCACACCTCCCGCCTGCGAATAAATTGCTTCACGTACCGTGGCAACGGCTCCAGATGCTCTGAGTCACCTTGAGACAAAAGGCTGGCCTGCCCTCCCTGATAGGTGAGAGGGACGAAGGAGAGAGGGAGAGGACGAGATAAGAGGACAGAGAAAAAAATGTGGGAAGAAATCAAGAGGAGCAGAGAAATATTTGGGACAATGGTTGAGGGTATTTGTGAGGAGGCAGAGGAGGAGGAGGTTTGAATGAAACTGGAGATGGCGAAGGTGATGGCCGAGAATTGTCAGAGGAGGAGAGAGAGAATAAGTAACAAGAGAGGAGGAGGGAAGGAGATGAGGTGGCTTTGAGAGGTGATAGAGAGAATAAGGGGAGGGAGGCGGAGGGAAAGAGGAGCGATAGGAGAGTGAAAGGGAAAGAGAGCAGCATAAAGGACAGATATCAGGACAGCTGATATGAGAACAGGTTGGAAGAGAGCAGGAGAGCAGAGAGGGATGGAGTGGTTTATTTGTGTGTGTTGGAAAAGGGATTATAGTATAAACTGCTGGTCGATGATGAGGAAAATTTGGGAAATATTGGGGAAAAAAACTCCCATGAGTGCCTAAAAAGAGCCCACAAGTCTTCGTCTCCTGACTGAAAATGTTCAGTTTTGCGCTGATATCCTTATTAAAGGGAGATACGCAAACCATAAAAACAACATCATTACTATTTCACTGACATACATGCAGAAACGTGACGCAAATGACAGCCGCTCTGGTTGTTTTGGCATCCATTATCACATTAACTAAATCATCAAAGCAGCACAGCATTCTGAGCGTGACAGCTGTCTGTGCATATGAGGACACATTTTATTGTGCTACAGTACGCAATTAAACTTTGAATTTGAGAATCTGTTGTGTGTGTGTCTGTTTCCGAGCGTGTGTGCGAGCGCGCGTGTGAGCGCAGCAGGCCCCTCTCGTATCCGAGACGAGACGATTGGATCTGCCAGCCAGCAGGAACGTTAATTACTTCGGCAATCTTCAGGCTCACTTCCCACAATCGCTCCCATCTCTGGGAAGGGAATGAGCTCGGCCATTCAGGAAGCCCCGATCCAGGCCGAGCCTCCGATTCAAATCTGTCTCGAGGAAGAAGGAAATCAAATGAGCAGAACAATACAGATGGAGTCAAGAGCACGTGCGCTATGGAAAAGTTCTTCTTCTTGCTCTAAAAAAATGAATTTTCCCCGTCACTTTCCAAAACAGCTGGGACAATGACGGGTAATAAACGCTTTGATGTAAATCATCACTTATGGGTGTAAAGTTGAAAATTCTGGTTGTCAGGGAATTTTAAACAGAAGATAAGTGACTTAATGAGACAGATTGCATCTTAATTAACAGATCAAGGACCCATTTCTTTAGACAAATTACAGAAATAAATTCCTGTTCCTGTGTATTACATTATTAAATTGTTTAAAAAAGCAGGCTATTATTTCATTTTCTGCAAACCCTGTCTCCAAGAAATTACATACATTTATATACTAATCTGCAACAGCAAATATGCCTTTTAGGAACAGAAATGCCCAAATAAATTTTTTTTATCAACATAATGAGGAAACATTGTTAATTTATGTATCATTTTGTAAATGCTGATTCTGAATGTATCAGTGAAATGTTTACTTATAACGTGTTTCATTTGTTTTCCCACAATATCCACTCTTACAATACAATATCTGCTCGTCACAACTACACCATTACTAAACTTTTTTACTTTAGGTTCTCGCAGCACTTGGTTGGGGTCAGGGAAAGGTCATTGTCTTAGTTTAACACAGAACAAGCCTGCAGTGACTTGAAGCACAAGGCGCAAGGAACAAGTTGTGAAGACAACATTGACATATCATCACCTTTTAAGTTGATAGCTAAGTTGTTAGCTAACAGTTGCTTATTTACACATCCAGCAGTTATGGAGCAACATCATCATTCATTTGAAATCGTGTCAAACATTTGCTCTCTTTTAGCTTTCTCTTTTTTGGTCTCCACCAACTCCTGAGGGGAATTTCTGTCTCTTTAGCTGCTAAATGCTCCACTATGTTCACCAGCTGGTCTCTAACTGTGTCTGTCTGCTGTTTGGTGCTGAGCAGGTCGTGTGCAGTGGGTTTTTGAAGTTTCTCGCTGAAAACAGCTGCCTGCTGCGGCCAACAACGACATTCATTCATTTCGCATTGTCACACTGTCCTTTGATATACTGTTATTATAAAAATATCGATTGTGGTCATGTTGAAAAAGATTAAAAAGTTAAAGTTTGATGTTTTGTTGACCCTTCCATCCACCTCGACCTTGCATCATAAGTGCTACAGCTGCGAGGGCTTTGTCACTTGAACATAAACATAAGTTGTTTTGTTCTTCATGCCGTGTTTATGACATTTAGCTAATACCACAACCTTCCCCTGACCCTAAGTAGTCACATGAGCTCAATGAATTGACATTTTTAAACTTTGGGTTTTGTGTGAATTAAACAAACAAGATACGATGTGTGAATTTGTGAGATTTAGAGGTGCTGGTATAGGTGGGCTTCTACGTGTGGTACAAAAGTGTAGCACTTCTTTCACTCAAAAAAAGGTTGATACTGCAGGTAGCCATTACGTTTCTCACCACATCGTCATTGGGAAAACAAATTAGCAGTGTATAAACATAATTTCTAAGTGACAGGGTTGAGAAATGATGATGTGGTTCTACGTCGTACACCTGATGTGGCATTTTCCTCAGCTTCATATTGATCAGCCTGATTTTTCATCCCTTCTAAACTGTCACCAATCTCTATTAGACCAGAGGCTCCAATCCTGAGGCTCACCAGTCTCTCAATGAGTTTTTCGGGGAGCAATTTCGGTGTGGCACATCCAGGTCTGGGTTGTGTGTACACAGCCTATATATCATCAGTCTGAGGGTGCAGCCGCAACCAGAAACACAGAGGCACAACAAGTCCTCTGTGCTCACCTCCACCTCGTCTGGGAAATAAATCAGCTCGTTGGAGGATCTTGGTTTCTGTGTGAAAAGATGCTGTAGGTCATCAGATGAAAGCCGCAGCTGTGATTAGCGGGTGTCGCCCTGCTGACGCCCTGTGAACGACACTATAAAGCACACACTGTCGCCTCTCGTCTTGTCCTTCCAAGGTGACAGCTCCTGGGGTGTTTTGGCGACGATTACTTCAGCAAATTAACAAAACCCCACGATGAGCCGCCGACAGCACAGCCAAGGAATCGGGCCACACTCACACACACACACACACACACACACACACACACATGCCATATCATCACAGAGTGCGAACACACATCCTCCGGTCTGCCAACAAGACACATGCACACACACTGCAGGCTACAGAAGCCAAAACCATAGCCCTCTAATTAACCAGTCCCACCCTCCTGACCCAGTAGCCAAGAGCAGCCTTATTATCGGCCAGATCTTTACCCCTATCTGAGTCTTTTCCTGCTCTGCTAAAATGAGGTTCAGCCCTCCGCTATCCTGGGGGAGGACCGCCAAATGAGAAGAGAAGGGAGAAAGTTATCAGTTAGGATGTTACTGATGGAGACTTGTGGTTTTCAAAGTTGTTGACCCTTTTTAACATATCTGTGTGTGATGGATTCTCAGTCGGAGATGGGACAGTCGTAACAGCAGAGTTTGCGGACTATCTTTTCAACTCACCCCAAAACTTGTCTTTCCCCTGCCTCAAACTTTTATTTTGTTTCTTTCCCCGTCTTGTTGCTCATTGTTAGTTCAGTGTGAAGGGGTGAAATCCTGTGAGCACAGAAATTCTCACGTGTAACTACCAAAACAGAAGCAGTCATCCAGGAAAAAATGGTTTTCCTATACTATATTCCTACCACGTGAGTGCTTCGCCCACATCTCTCCATCTCTTACCCAAATTTAGCTTTTTTTTTACCTTTTCAGCACAAATTGCAGCATAAATTAGCAAGGCAAACTGTTGAAGATAGATGTCTATCTGTATCATCCAGCCTGTTGTCCTCTGTTTTTACAGTTGTGCTCAAAAGTTTACATACCCTGGCAGAATTTTTGCTGTCTTGGCCTTTTTCTCAGAGAATATGAATGATAACACAGAAACTTTTTTTCCACTCATGGTCAGTGGTTGGGTGAA
>NTHP01000377.1:521057-533139 GCA_003416845.1 Oplegnathus fasciatus | reverse complement strand
AATGGACCCAAACCATGCCAGCAAAATGCCCCCCACAGCATGACAGAACCACTGGATCCCCTCACCGTAGGGGTCAAGCATTCAGGCCTGTACCGTTCTCTTAGTGTACGCCACTTGTGGAGAATATGGTGAAGGATGACTCATCTGACCATATCACTTTTNNTCCCTCTCTATGTAATTGTCGACGGACTGTTCTTGCTGACAGCCTGATCACGTCCTGCACTGACATTCTCAGTCACCTGAGGAAGAGTTGCTCTTCTGTTTTTCCTTATATATCGCATCTGCATTCATTATGTTTCTCTACTCATTTATTCAGGTTTTACCTTTAATTTGTCACCCGTCTGTATATGTATATACAGTATATACATTGTAACATTGTTGCTTTAGTGCAACATGTATTGAAACATTAATACTGTAACTTTATTGTAACATTTGAACTTGTACTTTAGTGTAATATTCATTGTAACATTGTTATTGAACATAAAGGTAACATTTAGGATCAAGGTAGCCTGTAGAATATGCATTCAAGTAGAGGCCTGCAGGAGAGACTGCAGGAGAAATATGTTAATTCGGTATGCAACACATTATCCCACCGGTCGCAATTCTGACCGACCATAAAACACACTTTTTCACCTACTTTTCCATGAAAATTTAAAACAATGATGACTGACTATTTCAAAGCGCTACTAATGACACATGATTTGGATATTTTCATGTCTGGGAAAAATTCGGGATTAAATGGGTTAACAGTGGGTCAAATGAGTATGTGTAATGTGAAAGAGGTCATTCAAAGTGCCGAACCCACAGATAATTACTACTTAACTCTTAGTTCCTCTCAGCTCTATGGAACAATTTAGTGCCTTTTGGCTCATTGTTTTGGTTTAGTCTCACCGCTCTCATCCACCTTACTTCCAGCTACAACAAGCTGCTGTTCTCAGCAAGAAAAAACCTCTGATGAACTCAACACTACAGTACCTGCACAGCATTAAGCAGCAGACAGACAAAGTTAGAGAGCTGGTGAACATATTGGAGCATTTAGTTGCTAAAGAGCCGAATATTTCCTTCAGGAGTTGGTGGAGACCAAACAGACATTAATGCTAATGTTGCTCCATATCTGCTGGATGTATAAATAAGCTGTCTGCTAACACATTAGCCATATCAACTTCATTAAGTGATAAATGTGAGAAAAATTTAAATGATACCCAACCCTAGGGCCAAAAAAATACCCACCAACGGCCCAACAACATCCGCATAAAACGTTTTAATAGATAGTCACCCCCAAAAAAAGACACTGATCCACCTGGCTGATAAACTAGGCGTTAAAGGATTAAATAGCAAGTTTTATGAGTAAAAAGGTAACAGGCTGAAGCAGAGTTCAGTATAATGTCTCATCATTCCTCACTGAAACAAAATTATTGAAAACCTCTACTTCCAATGACTGTGGCCAGCTTTAGTGTATCATACGTTTTACTGCTTATTTTCCGAGTCGAATAATCAAATTTACTGTAGAAATATATTCTGACTGAATCTGTTAAAGTGTGCCTCCATACATGCAGCAGGGACAGGGAGTGTGTTTCTATGAGAGTGTAGATGGGAGTAGGAGAGGTAATGAATATCTCTGTGAGGTTTGTAGACTGTCAGTGTGACTCCCAAACCCACTTAAATGGCTTCACGCTCTACATCCCTCCCCATCTCTCGTGCCCTGCAACCTCAGGAACAAGAAATGGGACTATGCAATGGCTAGAAAATGAAAGTCAAACTAAACCCTGCCCATGGGTGGTTTCATATGATATACCTGGACATTTCTGTTGTTCTGTGTGTGTGTAGTTTCTGGGGTAATTTTGACCAGTTGACTGGGGACAGCATGTCTAATTGGGGACAAAATTGGTGTCCCCATTTGATTTTACTGCAGCTGCATTCAGCATGATGTAAAGTGGTTTCTGTCTTAATTGTTAGGTTAAGGTTAGTAATTGGGGTTAGGGTTAGGTTAAACCTCCAGGGAGGGAATTTAAGCCAATACCTTAAAAATATGCTATACCAAATTGTGTGTGTGTGTGTGTGTGTGTGTGTGTTTTCTCATGCACACTCCAGTGCTCATGATAACTCCCCTTCAGTTGATGTGTCTCTGTTCCCATTCTGTTTCTAATGATTCTGCTTTTGACCTTCGAGAACCAAAGAGTTCCTTGTTTTATGGAAATTTGTTGTCTTTATTTCTCTATTTTAGGAGCTGTTGCCGTCATTCCTGTTACTCATTATTGAGATTTGGTGGCAGGAACACGGGTGAACCTCCAAATGAGTGGAGGATTGTGTTGGACCTGATTAACTTGGTAAAATGAAAAATGTTATCATAACTTATCAAAACTGTGAAAATAAGACCCAGTTTATAAAAAAAAACTTTTTAAGTGTTGAAAATATCATGTGGGACTAAAGAGAGTGTTCATTCAGACTTCATTCATTTACATTTACATCGTGAGTCATTTGCAATAACTAATTATTAAAAGGAATCAATAGTGACAAAGGTAACTGTTGGTATTATGTTGTTGTGACTAATATACATAATATACATTTTACAGTTTATCTTTTTTTATCTATGCATCTGTCATAAGATAATTATCAGACATGTTTTCTACATCCTACACTGTATCCACATTAACTTAATTTTATGATAGCTAATCACACTATTTCTGATGATTACCCTTTGGTCTCTTTTTAACATGCCTTTCTGTCTACATGGTTTTTAATTTATGCTTTGACAAGGCCATGAAAGTCAACCATTCAACAGATCTACTTACTATAAACGGAGATAAACATTTCTGCATAATTGCCTCTAAAAATAATCAACCGTTTGAAGCTGTTTGACCTCGACACCTCCCGCTTTAAAAGCGCTGTCTCCTCCGCTGACTGACTGACATAAAGTACCTTCCGTATCCTTTTTCATGAAAAGCGATCCACGCTCCGCTAACGCTCAAGTGTATGTGGCCCCTGACGAGCCACGTGTCAAGCCAATCAGAAGGTTTGACAGTAGCTCTTGAATCATCGTCCTTCAAGTAGCCTTTCATCTGTCTCCCAGTAGCGTCTTGTCTCTGAATGCAAAATCAGAGATGTGAGAAAAAGGCAATTAATTTTATCACCTGCAGGAGATTTAGATCACACTGATGCTAACAGATTCATAATATAAGAAAACTATAAATTCATACGCTTGCTTGAACACATTTACTGTACGTGAAGTGTTCCTCCTGCTTTCTCATGTTCCTTTCCTCTGGGCAGACCCAGACTAATAGTACTCAGACTCCTCTCATCTGTCCAGAAATGTATAGTGGTCTATTACAGCTCTCTTTTCTTTTCCCCCTCCAGGGCTCAAATGAACAGAGCAGTAATGGGAACATCACTCGTCCATCTCTCTCCTCCTATTCTGTTCGTCATCTTTCTGTCGCTTCGCTGGGAGGGAGACCGAAAAGCAAGAGGTTAACGGGAAGGAGGAAGAGCTGGCTGGCTGTATCGTTGAATCAACCTTATGTGAAAAATACACAAAAACACGCACACATTGGCCAAATTTATTCTCCTATACTGCAGATCCCACTTGCACTTTAAATTAAGACGATATTAGTATTATATGAAAAAACCTTCAAAGAAGTAAGTGGTGAGAATCGTGAAAAACCTGCTCCTGTTTCTAAGCAAACTCAGTCCAAAGTTATAATTAAATATGTGAAAGTAACTTTATTGTCATATATCCAGAGTGGTTATTGGACTGCGAATTGCACTTGCAGACACGCCTGGTGTCATGATAACAAATGTAGTACCAGTGACAGCCAAGGTTTACCAGCATTTGGCTGTCAGATAGTGTTGATTTTTCACCCCGATTGTTAACACAATCACGTTTTTTCTTTGTGAAAAGTTGCTTCTCTGTATTGCTTCTGGCAATAATGTTGTTAATGATTATGAGTGACAGAGCTGCAGGAGTCTCTGAGAGAGGTTTATTAATTGTTGACATGAATTTGAATTGAACACTGCATTGCTTGCCTTGCCTGATTAATACAAATTTAGAGAGTCTGAGATTGAGGTGCGAGGATGGAAAGCCTGGAAAGGAGATTTTTACGCTGCTACCATGTAGGGAGGGCAATGTCTGTCGGTCAGTCAGTTGGTTGGTCCACCACTTTGGTCCAGGCTTAAATATTTCAACAACTGTTGGATGGATCGCCATGAAATTGTGTATAAACACTCTTCGTTCAACAATTTCTTACTTTGAAAATGCACAGCGAGGTGCTGACCAGTGTGAGCTTCAATGCAAGTCCATTAAAATGAAAACACGTTGCACAACTCTTCTGCAGTATTCACAATGTTTTTCAGCCATCCTGCCTTCATCAGGGTGGTGAACACTCATGTTTCCCAGAAAATGAATCCTAACGATTCATCCCCTGATTTTTCCTCCAACCCCACCAAGAGGTTGACAATTGTGGTTTTGAGTGAAGAACCTCATCAACTATTGGATGGAAGCCATGAAATTTGGTCCAAATATAAATGGTGCCCAAAGAATCCTTGTGATGACTTTGATGATCCCCTGACTTTTCCTTTAGCTCCACATGAGGTGAAATACCTTGACAACTATTGGATGGATTGCCATGAAATTTGGTAAAAACAGTCATGTCTCTCTCAGGATGAATTGTATTAACTTTGGTGATCCCCTGACTTTTCATTTAGCACCATCATCAGGTCAAAATTTGAATTTGTCCAATTAGCAAATGTTAGCATGCTAACACGCTAAACTAAGATTGTGAAATTGGTAAGCGTTATACTTGCTTAACATCAGGATGTTAACATTGTCGTTGTGAGCATGTTAGCATGCTGATGTTAGTATTTGCCTCAAAGCACCGCTGTGCCTAATTACAGCCTAACAGAGCTGTTAGCATGACTGTAGACTCTAAGTTAGCCAGTACAGAAATTGCCTATGATGTAATTATTTGTGTAAATGAGAAAGAAAGGAAGATGAAGGACAGTCCTGAAAGACTAAGTGAGTAAGAGAGTAGATCTGTTAGTCCTCACAGTGCCCCACACAGTGCAGATCAGTAGAAGGACAATTTAACCTTGCAACCAATGCTACATAGCCATTATTCAGTTATGTTGTCTGTGGAGCGTGTGGACAATGTGAGAGGTTAGGAGTGTGTGTGTGTGTGTGTGTGTGTGAGTGTGTGTGTGTGTGTGAGTGCTGCTATACAGTATGTGCAGTGGTATGAGAGGATATGACAGGTCAGTGCAGTGCTGTGCAGAGAGGGGAGAGTCGACCTTGGCCGTTTTATTGAATTAAAGTTTTCATTACAGAGTGAGACACGAGGGAGAGGAAAAGGTCAGGACCATTTTCATGAACTTACTGTGGTGCTACCAACTTCATACAGTTGGCTCTGTGAAACGATGTTGCCACTAAGTGCTGTCTACAGTTTAGGTGCAGTGTAGTTTTAACTGGTTGTTATAATAGTACTAGCTGCTGTAGCAGTTGTAGAAAAGATGGTATCACAATTGCAGTCGCAGAAGTAATTGTGGTGTTAGTGGTAGTAGGAGTGATAAAGAAATTCTTATCACACAAATCTATTTATATAGAACGATGAGTAATTATCGCTCGTCTCCATTGCTTAATTTATTTTTGGTAGTATAATATGCCAACATCCTCGTTCCAATTAAATACCAACGACTGACTTAACAGTTTTTTTTCCATCAGGTGTAGAGCTTTCTGGCTTTCAAGACTCACTTTGTACTTTGTTTCAGGCTGAAAATTCCCCCCCAAAATTCACTTTTTCACCAAAATCTATTTATAATTAAGTGTAAAACCCATGAAAACTCCCTGTTACTGCACTGCAGTTTGTCTGCCTGGCTGCTGAACTATTATTGGCAAAATAATAATTTACACTGGAAACAAAACATAAAAAGAAACTTGAGTAATTACAATTCTGGATGACATTTTTTTTGAGGAATTATACATGAATATAAAATACCTGACAATTCAGCCAGTAAAGTATTGTTATAATGTATTTTGATCTTTTTAAAGACTTCTTAAAAATAACACCACCAAAACAAAAAAAGATTGTCAGGCTTCATGGATTTAAGAATAACCCACAAACCTTTACAAAATAACATTTAAAAAGGGGTTTGAGCCAGGAGCAAACCGAGGCTAAAGCTTTTTGAGAAAAAAGCAACAGGAATACAAAGAAGGGTGTTGTCTAAAGCTCCACAGAGGGTCAAACACATTTGTAATGTGTGGATGAGCTGCCACAGAGCAGCACTACAGGGACAGTGGCTATGTTTGCAGGAACAGGAGTTAAGCGAGATCACGAGGCGATCACAGGCTGGCAAGTGGATGTGAGAGTGGATGATGAACAGAGGAAGAGATAAAAGCAAGCTGTGGGGTGGGGGACTGGAGACAAAGGAGCAATATTTTACAATTACTACATTCTAAAAAAAATAAATACACAAAAATATATAAAAAATAAGGTTTCGTAATTGAGGGAACAAACATATTTTTCTGCTTAACATTGTTTACATATCACACATACAGTATCCACTCCTGTGAGCTGCTCAGTACTGCCACTGTGTTAACAGCAGGCCATATTTTTCATAAAACTGGGTGCCACCACCGCAGTATGAAGGTTTTGCCTGAAGGTGTTCAAGTGTACGTCAAGACTCTTTCATTGTGTTCCTGTTTCTCTAACAAACACCAAGAATCACCATAGCAACCAACTTATACACCCAAACAAGCAACCATCCAAAAACACACAGGCAACTACTGTGCAACATCCTGGCAACAACACAGAACACTGTGGCAACCTAGCAACCACACACAACTTCATAGCAACAACATCTGAACTAAACTGAACTATAACAGAATGAATATTGGACTTACATTCACCAGGTGGCCAGGAGCATGACTTCAAATGAATGATAATGTTGCTCCGTAACTGCTGGATGTGCAAATAAGAAACTTTGCTAACAAGTTCACCATATCAACATAAAAGGTGATGGTATGTCAACTTGTTTCTGCTGCCACCAAGTGGCCAAAAAATCAGTTATTGCAGGTTTACCGAACCTAGACTGTTGGTTTGCTCCAGCCAATAATATATTGTATGTGATCATATACAAATACAATTGACATGACTTGATTTGGTAGGCCATACTCAGAGCACACATACATACATGGGTACAAATAACATCATCTTCACCAGGCAATCAGGGACAGCTGAGATGTGTATTGCCAGCTGCCTGCCTTTTATCTTTGGCAGGTCTGCTTTCCTCAGGCTTCTCACAGCCAAAACATTTCCAGTGCTGCCAGATATTAGAACTCTGAACCTGATCACACACATGCAAACAAAAATAATGTTTCTACACACGTACGCAAACACAAATATGTGTGCCACTGTTGCCTAGAGGTGAGAGAAGTGGCACCAGTTGTAATGCTTAGACCAGCTGGGATGTAGAAGGGGATCTCTCCAGTCACAATCACCACTGAGATGCCCGCGGGGCTGCTGGGTAAAAGTAGATAGTAGATGTACAGGGCAGCTCCCAGTTGTGGCTTGACACCACTGTATGAATGTGAGGAAGGGCAGAGCTGGCGAGTAGCAAGCATGTCGATTTTCCGAAAAGATTAAACACATCCAAAAGTCTAAACCCAAGCCCCTTAAGGTTGCCTTGCCTGTAGTGGGACTAAAACTGAGCTGAGTGGCACTACAGGAGAGGCCATGGGATTGTTAAAATCAGAAGGGTTTAGCCTCTTGGGAACATGACTGAGCTCAGCAAATGTCATGGCAATCTGTCCATTAGATTAAATATCTTTATATCTAAATATATATATAAATTTTCACCTAAGCAGGCACAAGTTTGGCATCATGGTATTTCTTAAGAAAAAAACATTAGAATTTTTTTATTGGGGACCACAAACAAAATGTCATCTTTCAGTTTAGTTTAGAAGACATCTTTCCCTGCAGCAATTTTGATAGACAGATTGACAGACAGACAAAAACCAAACCAAAAACAATCAAATCAAACATACAGTAACTTTACATTAGGCCTGTTAAATAGTTGTTCTTCACCTTATCCAGGTGACCCTTGGATGTAGGGTGATAGTCCATAAATTCCTGCCCTAACATTAACCTGCGTTATTTCTCCCTCTAAAACCCAAACTGACTGAGCCCAAAGTGACCCAACACACCACAGTCCTAAGGCAGCACCGGAGGACACACACACAAGCTTCACAACTCACGCAGACACACACAGAGTCATACACAGTATGTTGTCTCTAGTCCTTCCCCACAGTGGCTTCATGCAGGGCGATGGAGTGTCAGTCCTGTTTGGTTGCTGTGAACAGAGAACAGGTGCAGCAGTCGAAAGATGAGGAGAGCTGTCTCCCCTGCCTTCTAAATAAAACACCATCTATCTCCATCTCAAACTTTCTCTGCACTCACTCTCTCCCCCACCCGCTAGTCTCTAAACAACTGTCATGTTAAAGTCATCAACTTTACAACGAGGCACACAAAATTCTCTCAGATTAAAGCCATTTTAGGAGAACTGTTTCTGGTGCTATTTGTGAACTAATAATGCAAAATCAGTTCAACTTGTCATTTGGAAGGACGATGTTTTACTTCACTAAAGGTGATAGAAAAAGTAGTGGGAAATCATGAAGTCATGGTGTAGTAAAAACATAGTATGATGTACTACTTTACTTAAGAAGAGACAAAAGTAGTAACTTATATGTGTATAGAAAGCAAAAAAATGGGAATTTATTGATGATGCGGCATTTAGCACCTGATTCAAAGTAAATGACTAATTAAGAAAGTGTTTTGTATGCAAATTCCAATATCTAGGACCTAATTAATATCTAGCTGTCCTTTCTCATGTAACTTACCATGATCTATTATAGTTTTTTATATTATGCTTGATTCAAAGTTTTTTAAGAACCATGACCTAATCATAAATTAGCAGTTACTTCCTGATTTATGACTTGGGCCAGGTCAAAGAAAATTTCCGACATCGGCGCCTCGTAATGGTAGCGCTCATTTTTCTACAAACAAAACTTAAGAACATTTTTAAAAGGTGATAAAATCACGCTGAAATTCTACATACAACGGGCCTGTAACTATTCAGGAATTTGATTTGTATGGTTTGTTTCACCCTCAAAATGAGCAGAGCAAAACATGTCCATCTTCTTTTACTGCACCTTTTTTTTGACAGTATCTTCAGTTCAGCAGAAAACCTTTTCTCTCCTTCACCCTAAACATGGCGTCTCTCTCAGGTACTCAAATTGTGACTCAGTGGAACCCCCGATGTTAAATTCTATGTTAAGACCAATTCCCTGAAATGTAAATAAATTGTAGTAACAGATGTGTTCTCAGTTTACAGTCTAAGTCCTCTGACTCAGTGTTCAGAGTGATGTGATATTCATCCCATATAGTATGCGTTACAAGCAAGATATGAAGGGTTTTTTTGTCAGATCATGTGCCAGATTTTTTGCAGGCTATGTGCCAGATCAGATTGCAGATTATGTTTACAGATTATGGGACAGACGCTGTCTGACATTCCATTGTCAGACAGATGGGAATATATAAAGGGGGTCTTCCAGAAACAGCATCCCCCCACCTTTCCTGATACATGACCTCCAAACCGGGGGCCCACCACCGGGCCAATGACCGATGGAAGCAGGTGGGGGAATTTTAAACAATCATACTTGCAATTTAGTATGTTTTAGCCCAATAATCACAAAAGACGTGTTCTAACAGTGTGCATATAAGTTAATGTGATTACTTAACACTGAGACAATTCCTGAAACTGAGGAAACCAATACTCTCGTTTGAATTTTCATTAAAAAACTCACTGTAGAGTTTGCAGAGCTCTCTATTACAATCCAATTGGTTAGAGGGAAACTTAATCTGTCGAACAAACAACAACAGTACCCAAAATGTGTCTCTTTCAAAACAGTATCACCCACTCTGAAATGGAACCTGTCTACATGCAATTTTCAGGTGATTTTCAGGTTATCCTTTGCGTGAAATTGACAGAATTTGCAGTATTACAGTTTAGAAGTTTGATTTTTGACTACTTTGATGTCATGTTTGTACCATTTAAAATTTCCTGTCATACAGAAATGTCCAGAATAAAAAAACATTCTCAGCTCAGTCTTTCAAATAGGATATGTGAGATTTTTTTTGGGCTCCAGTATCTCTCACTGGTAATTCATTTATATTCAGTATTTTAAGATGAAGTAATGCCACAAGTTTTGCAAGTACATTGTTATAACTGACCATGGACAGATCGACATTACCATCCCTTGAGTCATGCCACTAGCATGGCTAAAAATAATGCGGTTCTTTCTTTTTCTTTTCATTTCCATCTCACTCATCCTTCAGTACCCCTCCAGTTTTGTCCTCCACTCAGACTTTCTCTGACTTTCTCCTCCCATCTTGTGTCGTCTACTTACTGTATAAGGTGTGGCTACTGAGTGTGACCCAAAAGCAATGGGGTCAAAATTGACATCTGTCATACACTGACCCGCCTGTCCCACTAGAGGAATGGATACATGGGCAGACATAGACAAGGATAAAGTAAATCTCTCAGTCTCTCCTCTTTGTCCTTTCATACATGACGCCATTAAGCCATAAATGTCAACTTCAAGATCAGACAGCATATCCACCATTCCCCAATGACAGCACAAAACATTCACACACTAACACATACATATACAGCTAGGTAGACACATGATAACACACACACGAGTAAGGTGAAAATGACCATAAGATTGTTTCATGTATAGGACAGGACAGAGCAATTCAGATAAAAAACAACAGTCGAAGCCATTTCAGAGCAAGGCTGCTCATCCCCAAGGACAAAACTACGTCAATAAAACTATAAAATACTGCCTCATTGACCTGGTTGAGTACATTCACACTCGTCGCTGCCTCACACTTGTACAACACAACAAAGTCTGCCATTTGTCAGTACATTTCAAAGTGACTCGTGACTGCTCCAGAAACAAACTGCATGAGCATTTTCTGATCTGCTACCTCTGTGGTCGAGGTTTGGTTACATTTGGGCAATTAAAACTACTTGGCTATGGTTAGGGAGAGATTGTAGTGAAACATTTAAAAAGTAAACACTGACTGGGTGCATGAGACAGCATCTGAACCCTGTTCTCCACTGTCAAGGGCATCCACCAACCACCTCTCTACATTTTTTTTTACAGATGTATAATGTCAAACTACTTCCTGCTTTGGAAGCAAACGTAATCATGGCATTACGTTTACTTCAACATATTAGCAGGTGCAAATTAGTTGCATATGAAGGTACTTCGGAGAGACAGGGTTGTACAGGTGTCATGTCTCCTCATTTGAATTAGCACATTTTAGAAGCCAACAATGTAAGTGGCAGTGAAAAGCTTTAAGAAAGAAACACTCAGCAAGTGTTGGGTTTATAACGTAGTATTTGAAATTGTGGATTCAAGGCCAGCAGGTGTGCTAAATTCAACACCTGTGTGAAGGGTTTTGGGTTTGATCCCTTGTTCGACCTTTAAACTGAGGTATTTTTCAAAACTGATGCCCAGACTGAAGACTGAAAAGCCCTCGAAGCGAGGTTCAGAGTGTGAAAGGGACGTGGTGGCATGGCGGCTTTGTTTGTGACCTGTAATTTCAGCAGTGACACTGTAGTCTATTTTGATCCTTGTCCCTTGCCAGTACAGCACTATAAGAGGGGGAAAGTGAGAAAAACGCACTCATCCTGAGACTATAAGACAGCACTTGATAAAAGTACAGAGATAAGAGGAAAACAAGAGGGGTTTGGAGGAGAACAACAGAAGAACTGGTATGGCGTTTAATTTGCGCACATAAAAACCAAGCACATGTACGTGATATGAGCGCACAGAACAGTATCCGCGAACAGAAAAGCATCCTCGCGAGGGAGCATTCCTGCTACGTGCGCACAAATGCGGTCCCGCGAGCACGGGGCTGTGACAAGCGCAAGCTTGACCCTCCCTAGGCACTCGTGACTGCTTAACACTCGCTCGCTCGTCAAGTTGACTTTTGAGACTTTGGAGGCGGGGATGGAATAGACAGTG
>NTHP01000377.1:436519-521047 GCA_003416845.1 Oplegnathus fasciatus | reverse complement strand
CTGATGTCTCCCCTCCTTTGATTGGTCACTTTCAACAACAAGGAAAAGAGTAATGTTAATGGCTGACAGCTCTCCCTGTGGCAGTTGCTAGCACTGACCTTAACTAACTTGTGCGTTGGGTCTACATTTTTTCATAGCAACTGTAAACTACATGGACCATATATGCCACTGCTGTCGACACAAATAGCCTATGTTATATTTTGGCTATGCATGATTTCCTTGTGTTAAGAGCATTGTAGAGATGGCCGTTCCTCATTTTACCTCTTTTTTTCTCCGACATCTTTGTAATGAATGAAGGCTGTTATGATCAGAAGGTCCTGTCACTTTATTACCTTGACATGGAGTACGCATGTCTAATAGAGATGTAGAATCATTAGTCAGGGTTGGAGTTGTACATGTGACGGTCCAGTAAAGGTACGCAGAAGAACAAACTCATGATGTCAGCTCATTCTGTTATGAGAATATTCATTATGTCAGTAAGATAGACATCCTCAGACATTATAATCTTCTTCTTGAAGATTCTAAAAAAGGGGCCAGAGACAGGCCGGAGACTGGGTGGTGAAAGTTACCAATTAAAGGAGGGGAGACATCAACCACTGTCTATTCCATCCGTGCCTCCAAAGTCTCAAAAGTCAACTTGACGAGCGAGTGAGTGTTGAGCAGTTGTGAGCGCGTAGGGAGGGTTGAGCTCCCTCTCATCACAGCCCCTCGCGAGGATGCTTTTCCGCAACCAATGTCATGTTAATAGACAGGACATTTATTTGTATGACAGCACGTGGTCAAATCTCAGGAAAACATAAATGGGTCATTTTGAACATTTGAAGACCAAAGCTGCTCATTTTCAAGTGAGCACAGTGTCTGTAATTATATACACACTCAGCATGAAAGTACCCATAAGCATCCACGTGGGTGATCTTACTCAGTGTTGCTCCCTGCTCTGCATTCTGCACACACAGATTACGGGACAGATCAGTTCGACCCCACTGTTAGACAGATGGGAACCCAAAGGGGGGGTCTTCCAGAAACAGGCGGGGTGCCCTGTCCTGATACATGACCTCCAACCTGGAGCTCACTGCAGGGCTGATGACTGACTGTGTGAGTCCACTGAGAGAGATGGGGAGAGGGGGAGGAAGGTGTCGTTTAAAACGACCATACTGCCAGTTTGCATATTTTAGCTCAACAATTAAAATTGTGTATATTTACCTTCTAGGCAGGCAGTGGTTTCAGTTCATGCCTGCACAGTATGAGCATCAAGTTGACCTGAAACCTGCTTTAGAAGTCAACCTTCACAGGGAGTTATTATTTAGTTTGTGGTAATGTTATGGTAATCCTATTGTGAGCAAGAGCTTTTCTGAAAACACTTGATTGATGTTGTATTCATGGAAGCTCTGACATTAAATTTTTAAGCTGCATTATTCCATTTTTGGCCACTAGGGGCCAGAAAATGATCAAAACTCACAGATACACAGCTACTATCATATCATGGCTAATAAAGTTGTTATAGCAAACGTGTCTGCAGACAGTTGTCCATTTCCACATCCAACAGACACGGAGCAACATTAGCATTCATTTAGAGTCATGTTTTTGGCCACCTTGGGATTGTAAGACCAATACTCACCACCGTTTTTGCTCTGGTTTGTTCTCCACCAGCTCCTGAGGAAAATATCTGGCTCTTTAGTCGCTAAAAATGCTGAAAAGCTTTGCATTCATGAGCTACTGTACAGTGTGTAAACCTGGAAGATAATAAAAAAATGGACATGGACAATGGACAAAACAGTCTTTTGAATTTGGTGGATTCTTGCATTTAAAATGATGATGTTCAGCTTCTAGCTATTAAGTGTCATATTTCAGAGATTCCCATAAGCAAATTCACCAGAGTTTTCGAAACATAAAACTTGTAAAATCAACAGCAATGTAAATTAGATGGATTTTGTAATTAATTGGCTAAAACATGCTAAACTGACTAGTACAATGTGTTAAGAAAAATATGGAAACCAGAGCAAGGGAGTGGTGAAGGAAAGGGAAAAGTAATTATGGCAAAGTAACAAAAAAAGGGGGCCTTGATAAGAATAGTTGGAAGGTGGATAATGCATGACAGAAGGGGACAGTGGGAGAATTATGACTTGTTGTCATATAGGTCACCCAGGAGAATGATAAACGACCATTCATGGGGGCAAAAAAGGACATCTTTCTATGTGTGTCTTTATACATTTACTCACATAGATGAGCTCAGGCTGTCAATTCATTATAAAGGTGAGTAGGAAATAAGTCTCCACCCTGTTAACTACAACACCTCCATTACACAGCCTTCCATCCACACCGGTGTCTCGCAAACATCCATCAGACAAACAGCCTCATCGGACGAACACCGAAGGTCAGAGTTTGACAGCGTAAGATGAGGTGTTGATCAAAGTGACAGAGCTAAGTAGAGTAAGGTATTAGGGTAGTAGGTCATGCGCAAGGAGCCATCAGACGTGGGTGTTACAAGCGACTTCCCACAAGCAAACCTCCGGCTGATGTTTCAGTTGTCCGGTTTTTGTTTTTAGTCCAATTATTGTCACAATTTGTTCATCACGACCGGTTTACAAGATCAATCTTGGCAGTTTTGCTTGAGGCTGACATGAGTCTGACGTCTGCTGGATAATAACAATAAAAAGTCTGTTGTTAACAAACATGTTTCTCACACACTGTACAGTTTATGCTTCTGTCCAATAATTTTTCAATTTTGTTCAAGTTACCAGTTGTGCAAAGTCAGTACATTTACCCAAGTGTGGTATTGCAGCTTTTACTTAAAGCTGCACAGAGTGCCCCGAGCAAATCAAGTAATACTGCTTTAAGTAAGTTATCTGAATACTTCTTCCATCGCTGCATGTTACAGATATTTAAAGTGCTGAGTGCACCTCTCAATGCAGTGGGACAGCTTTCAAACTCTCCTTAAGTTTTAGTTCTGCAGAGTTGTGCGTGTTCTCTTCTCTTCGCCAAACCAATTATCAAACAATCACATCAGAACTGTTACTGTAAACTGGATCTTAGCCGAACAGTTGATGCTCACAAGCTGCCGCTGTGTCGACAGCACATACCCACCAGTATTCTGCATATGGCTATTACACCACCTAAGGGCACGATACTCTTGCATAATCCTGTTTATACATGAATATTCTACACCCAGCATATGCTTAAGACTGCACACAGGAATATGGTCTCACTTTGCCATTAATAATGTGCTGTTTTTAGAGATTTGCACCTGCCTCAGATGAGCTCTGTGGTTTTGTTTAGCACCTTTAAAAACAGCTTTTTCAGTTCTATTCTTTAATGTATCCATATTCATATTGTTATTATTAATGTTATGCAGCAAATCCACTCCCATAAAACCCTACAAAAGTTATTTGAAGTTCTGATTTTCTTTGATCACTTGTGTGTTTTGTAGCAATTTGCACAGCGATATTGTTTTTTCAGAGTTAATTCAGTGTGTACTGGAGACTTATCAGGAAACAGTGAATTATCTGTAAGCTTTCAGGATTGGTATTCTGTATGCATGTGCTCTAAAATATACTTCATAAAAACATTAATATCTGAAAAATATGTTTGTACACAATCTTTAAAATGAAGAACATTATGCACCTCAGACAGAAGATAATATTCTGAGTATTAATGTGCATTATCAAACCACTCTGACTTGTTGCAGTATTCACTACATTTTATTTATTCTCCACCGTAGACTCTGATTTAGATGAATAAAAAAACTTGCTTGTATACTAAATCAAACTCCCAACTTTGCATCGGGGAATAAATGCTTGAGCCGGTGCAACGTGTCTGTGTTGATATAATGAGCAAGCTGTGGATATGAATCATTTCCGTCATTGCAGGTATTACAGTTCTGTGCCTTAGGCAATGCGCCATGATTGATAACTCAGATGATTACACTTTGCCAATGGGAGAGGGAGGAAGAGCAGGAGTGGTGAGGGGAGGAAGAGAGGAAAGGAAGGGACATAATGACACTAATGATAATTACAGAATTGTTAATACCTGAATCCTCAACGCAGTAGCTGTGCCCTTAGTCCTAGACATCCAAGGCATCCTTTAATCCCCCTGTATCATGAAAGACATTTAGCCAATGTATAATTTCAATCCAAAGGTAATTGGATGACTATGAATCTCACTGAGGCTGAGTTATAATTTACTTTCTTTAAGTGTATGTGTTCATAGTAGTTAGATAAAAACATGAAAATATCGCAGATGAACTGATCTGAATGCATTCAGTCATTTTGAAATGTAGACTTTCCCAACATGAATGACTGTTAGCTAATGTCATCATGCATCTCCCATAAAGCCTTGCATTTTGGGGTCTTTTCCTGTAGTTAGCTCAGAGTATTTGTTCTTGCAGTCTGTGTGGCCTGCACACTCAGACATTTGTTTCATGTCAGCCTTCGTTAGAAGCACACATTAGCCTCACACATACAGTATATACACTGTATGTCACAGAAACATACGGCTGTTCATTTATGGATGATGTCATTTTAATGATGACAGCCCGTTCATCATCTGTAGCTGGAGCTGTGCGTTCTAATGTGTGTGTGTGTGTACGTATGTGTAGAGTTTTTCAATATGGACTGAAATTATGTTTCAGATATATATGGAATTGGTTGACTCTTGAGGTCCCTCGAGTCAACACCGAGCTAGGAAAAACTGCTTTTAGTTATTATGCTCCTAGAGCATGGAACGAGTCTTTCAAATTGGATGCCTTAATCCCATTGGGCAAATTCAAAAATGTGATGAAGGAATTTGAAGTCGAGGTCTGCGTATGTTTGAAATAATGTTGCCATAACGTTATTAGTTGAATGTATAAAATGTATTGATGTATGATGTTTCATTTTGTTTATATTATTGTATGTTTTTGTCCATGTTTTTATGATTATGTAATTATGCTTGTATCCAGGGCACCATCGCAAATGAGACCTAGGTCTCTCTGGGTTTTCTCTGTTTAAATAAAGGTAAAATAAAAAATAAAAATAAATAAAATGACATATGATTATTGATTATATATGATTATATATATTATTGACGTTAGTCAAAATCATTTTCCAAAACAGCCAACCAAAACAGTAAAGGGGCGGGGAAACCAAAATATTGGGCTAAAGGACTCTATAAAGCTCTGTAGAGCTGCAGTTGAGTAATAATTCTCTGTGGGTTCATCACTACTAGCGACCCCTTTACACAGAGGCATGTGATCCATTGTTAATATAAAAATACTGATTATAGCAGCTTTAATTTTATTGTTCCATTGTCTACATCCAGGTATAAATTGGATTTTTATATACTTTTTAAAACTGATGCTGAATAAAACTTTTGAGATGTGGAGCGAGATCCCTACAACATTTAATCTGCAAATAATATTACCACTTCACTAGTTTTCTCTGAATTTGCTGCGTCACGTTGGCAGGCCTGTCCCAACAGTCTGCCCCTATGGCAGCTTGCTAATTACTGGACAGGGGCCTCGCTTTCCCAGACCAGACCTGACAGTGTTCGGTGGCACACTCGTAACGCCACAGCAGCTAAATGAAGAAAGTGAAAGCCAGTGAAAACTCCCTGCGGCGTTCCCGGATGGACAGTCCCCCTAAAAGCATCGTGGTTTGTCTATCATGTGTACGCTGGCCCCTGCGGCTGCTGTCAACATGTTCTGTAAAGGTTGAACCTGCTCACCCTCAATAAACTAAGCTCATGGAAAAACATTTACCTTCTGCATGGCTGATCGTGGACAGAGCAGGTGGGAGTAAGCAGAATAACGTGTGTTTGTGTGTGTATAGCCTCGTATTTTTCTCTTCTTTATGTACATTTCTCTGTGTTTTATCTGTCTTAACTGCAAATCAGCTCTGTGAGTATTTATGGGCAAGCACCTGCATGTGTTTGCCGTTGCTACCTGTTTGTGTGTGTGAATGACTCACTGCTACCTGATGAGAAAGTCTGTCAGTCACACTCCAACAGTAGCGGGCTGATAATCACCTCCCAATTAGCCGGTGTGGGGCCAGACAAGCCAGCAAACACACACACACATACCAATTTCATGGACTTTGGCTACAACTCACTTTTCAGAAAGCTTATTCCCAACTCTGGTGTCACCCACCTGCGCGACCTTCGACCCTTGACTCCTCTTAATTTGTATTCCAGGGGTCACACCAGCATACCCTGCAGAGGTAGAGGATGCAAGTGAAGACAGTGTAAGTCTGCAGGTATAAAATAACACTAATGGGTTTGCAAAACACCCACTGCAGCCCGCTTTTCAGAGAGATAAATCGATAAGAATACTGTGTTAATCCACCCACCTGTTTCAGAGAGGGAGTGGGAGGGATAAAGGGAGTAACTGATGAATATAAGAAGGGATCTAATGCAAAAATAAAATATAAGTCAGATCATTTTATGAGTCAAAAATAGATTTCAGTTAAGAGTGTGCTTTATATATTTTTTACCTTAAACAGAGAGTAGACAGGCTCATCTGTTTGCAGTGAGAGGAGGAGAGGCCTCTCAGGAGAGCCGGATAAGTCACTGCTCTCAAAGAAGGAGGAGGATGGAAATGAGAATCGAGGGTGAGGACGAACAGCAGAAGGGGGGGGATAAAGGTAGCAAAGGAGAGTGATAACTGGATGAATGCAGAGGAGGATGGCTGAGAGAGGGAAAAGGCTTATTAAAGGCAGGTGGAGAGGTGAGGTGAGCTGTGTTTGTGCCAGCCTGTGCCAGAGTTGCTCCGACCAGTCCCTCTGTTTTGGCTGGCAGATGGGTCCTGTCGTGGTGCCGCCTGAAGGATGGCGTGCCATGCCGACGCCTTCACTAAGAACACGCGCGCGCGCACACACACACGATGTTCTCTTGCAATTTCACTTCCTTTCTCGCCAGCATGGCCGCAGCACTGACAGATTGAGAGCAAACAGGCAGGCAGGCAATCAGCTCAGACACCTGAGAGCGCCCTAAGGACCCCCGTTCTCGCTGGCAGGCGGAGGGGACTGCTGGCTATGCTGCAAAACACCAATTAGGTCCACGAAAAAAAGCTCCATTAAAAGACCAATTAAAGAGCCATTATAGAATAATGAGAAGAGTGGTGCCTGTTAGGTCGGAACCAGCCTGCGCAAACAGACGTACAACAACACCTGAGCAGTGTAGTTTTATTGGACAGCCACATGGTCACACGTCACGCCCAGCCGCTGAGGTTGCATTGACAGTGAACACTGACAAGACAGAGGGTCACGGCTTATCATGTAGTTGACCCACAACTCCATGATAAGCTGTGATATCCTCTCGTGCTTGCTCCCTTTCTTCAGCGGAGGCAGGTGAAGATGACAAACCCATGAATCAGAATTGTCAGAAAGTAATCCTTTAAAGAGAGCTTTCCATGCAGCGGAACGCATCCGGGGAAAAAAGAGGGGCTGTTTCCTGCAGGGCAGTGATGAAGTGAGCTGCCACTGAATTCCCCTTTCAGTCATTAAAACACGGTGCACTTTACAAGGGCAAGGCAAAGAATGTCTCGTAGACTGAAGACTGAAATTGCCGTCTAATCACTTAACTATGCGATTACTTTCTATTTCTATCCTCTGATGTGGCCTCTCTAGACACTAGTCTGAATCTGTGTGTGTGAGTGTGTGTGTGTGTGTGCGTGTGCGTGTGTAAGAGTGAGAGTGAGAGAGCCAAAGACGGACAGAGACAAGTGTCCTTCTGCTTGATATCACAGCCTCCATCAGGACCAATCAATACAATCCCTCAGAATTACCGTCACAACAGAATGAATTACCCTGTCATGCACAAAATACACACACACACACACACACACACACAAACACACAGACACACACAGAAAACCTCTGTATGCTACTCATTCCTCCCTCCACACACATTGGCATTTATTATATTTATTAAAGCAAGCTTCCTGATCAGTAACAATAACATCGTGCTCACCTAGTTACAGTAATCGCAGAGGTCTGGGAACACGGCTACGTCGCTAAAGGTGTGGTCAGATGATCAGACAGGTTTCAAACAAACCCCCAGTTTGTTAGCCGGACTTATTAAGAGGAGTTTCAGCTCGTTGTTTAGCTGTCCGGGCCACACATTTACTGTTGTGGTCATTTTCAGGCACAGCAGTCAGCTGTTTTCAGTGAAAAGCTTGGATAAACCGCAACCTATATAATTCATTTTCCTACAATATGCACTCATAGCAACTACAGCATTATATATATATATACAACATATACAACTTTTTTATGCTTATGTTTTGGCACTCACAGCACTTGCTTAAGGTTAGGGAAAGATCGTAGTCTTGGTTTAACACAGGAGAAGTCCACAGTAACTTGAAACACGACACGCAATGTGTTCACTGTATTGACAGTAACCAACACCACGGTCTTTCGCTAACCTCGTGCACCAAAGTGCTTTGGGCGGCTAAATGTAAACACACACAGGAGTCAGGATTTGAACCCTTTTCTCCTGCGTCAAAGTCCTGTGCTTTGTACGAAAATGTAGCATTTCCTTCACTTGAAAAACAAAGCGTTGCCCATGAACGTGATTCAAGCGACGTAACAAATTAGTGTTATATAAATAAAATTTCTGACATTGTTATAGCAATGCCGCCATGTTTCCAGATCTCACCAATTACTCTAACTGTCCAAAACTATGAAAATAAGACTTAGGTTGTAATGATAAATGAGATTTAAACACAGGATGAATGAATAAAATGCTTTACCCTGCCAAGAAAGAACTGGTCATATCACTATCTGGTCTGTGATGATGATCTTTTATTTTGTTGAGATACAGACTCTCTCTCTCTCTCTCCTCTTCTCTGTTCTCTCTCTCCACCTCTCTGTCCTTTTGAGTGAGGATCTATCCTCGTTACATGGTGGTGGATTGACTTGGGCCGGAAAATAGATACCATGTATCCTTGGGGTCACATTTGTCTTCATAGATACTGTTGAGACACAGAGAGAGCGGGTGAGGGAAACAGAGAGTGACAGCGAGATGGTCAATAAGTAATAAATAGAGGGGACAACAAGACGGAAAGAGAGTTAAGGACATGGGAAGGATGAAACAGGCGGAGAAATAGGACACAGAAGGACGAGAGAAAACGGAGGGAATGTGAAAAGCGGAGAGGTAAAAAATGATCTTCTGATTTTGGCTGGCTGTTTTGGGCATCTGGGATGGGAGGATGAAATGGAGGATAGGTGTGAGGTGATTAAAGTATCGTGTTGGCCCCGTGAGGACAGACAGCCGTCTTTTCTCCTCTCATATTTTCTTCGCCCAGGAAACGCCGTCCCACCCCTTCCTCCTCTGGTCTTAATCACATGAGACCGCCGTGAAACAGCTGGCCTCAATGTCAGTGCTGGTCTGGGATCTGTGGAGGGATACAGCAAGGAGACAGACAGATGCTGATAACTAATGGCTGTCGTTACGTACACACCTTACACACAAGTCTATGTGTNNTTTACGTTGGGTCCCGCGGGATCCCAATCCCAATGCAGTCCTCTAATGCATACCTGTAGGTAATAACGTAGTGAAATTACGTTCTCTTCTTCTGCATTTAAACATAATACTTTGATTTTTGTAGATCATTTCAGAAATTATTGTCTTGTTTAGTCATTATGAGCCACCATAGCCTACCTTGTATGTGTGTCCATGGCAACGCCAATGAACTGAACGTGCTTGGGTTCAGTTTAGTTCACAGTCATGTAAGAGGACTTGCTTAATGTCCAATCTGTTCACGTGGTGTTTATTCTTAATAAACCAGCGGTTATTTCAAGACAGTGTGATCACTGACATACATAAAGGAACTAATTTCTACAATTTTCATCCTGTGAAAATCCAGTATATTTTTTGACCACCAGCTCCTGCCCGCAGTACTAATGCAATATGGGCTTGTTGAAAACAGAAAAAAACACAACAACAAGCCAAAAACAAACGCTTGTATCTCCAGCATGATGTTCTCCGTTCTCAGTCAGTGGAGCACCATGGCAATTGACAGCATGTCTCCTAGCAACGGCTACCCAGAGGCTAGAGGCTACACTGTCTCCACAAATGTGTCCAAAAATGGTTTTCCTCTTGAAAAATTGGCTGTTCGCATAGTTAAACAGCTTACTGTGCTAGCTAGCTAGCAATAAGCTGACTATTTAGCAATATTTTGGCTAACATATGGATCATGTTTATGCTGTAGGAGACGCGTTATTAGTTTCTTTGCAGGTTTAGATTTTTTCTCCCGTGTAACTGAAACCAAGCAGCTGCCTGACGGAGGAGATGGAGTCAACAGTCAAGAGATGAAGTTCTTTCAAGCCGACAGGTGCTGATGTTCAAAACAGGTTTTCTGTAATGATGCAAGTATATTTAGTATGATTTGCATGCTTAATCAGGCACAATCGCAGTAACATGTTGTGTGTGAAGTAATACATTTTCTTTCAGATTAAGATGTCAGAATGTGTTTACAAATGAACCCCAATCACTGAATTGTAAGCTGTACATGAGCTCATCTCATTGTGATATGCAAGCTTTTAGATGAACTTACTACAGAGCTACAAGGCTGCTCTGTTACAGATCTGGAGCCTGTAATTAGTTTTCTTTCAGAGAAGCGTTTCACAACCTGTGTGGCTAATTATGGTTTCATATACACTACATGGCTTAATGAGACAGTGAAAGGTAAGTGTAGTAATATTTACTATGATTTACCATCAGTTTCATATAATAAGAATGTGGGTATAATGAGTTTTTACGCTCCATTACGTCCCTGCACACCATACTGTACAAACATATGCACAACTTAATTTGATCAACAGTTCATCTTCCCTCAGTATCCTGGCTCATCCATCACACCCTCACCCCTCATCCTGGGAAATACACAGAATATATAAAAGCTCAGGCACACACACTCACACTCACACACACACAAACATTGTCATCAGTGGATATACAGACAGAGCAAGGTCACTTTGGGCATCTGTGTGAGCAGTGGTGTTGAATGTTTGGACTGGAAACTGCACTTGATGCCACTTCAAACAACGCACCACACCGAACAATTGTCAGCTGTATTTGGTGAGTTCGTGGCTATTTCTATTCAGAGCTGCTTTTATTGGCCAAGGACAAACTGGAGCAGTGACCATTGTGTTTGTTTACTCGAGGATACTGAAAACAGCCTCTGACGAAAGACAGGCAGAGGAGAGGCATGATTTAAGGGAGGAGCATTTTGGTGAAGACAGAAAATACTGCAGAAAAATAATAATAATAAGAGAAAACTGTACAAACAGAGAGTAAAGTCAGCAAAATATATTCAGACTCACTCTGACTGTGCTGCTACTCTTTGGTTGCACTACACTATGATTAGCATTTCATGTGCACTCTGTGTCCCTTTTTCAATTTCATTTTATCTCCACAAACCTACTGTATAGGAAAAGGTATAAAAGCATATCAATATACAGTATATGCTATATACTATATATACAGTTGGGGTGGGAGGGAGTTGGAAATTAAGGGAGGGAGGGGGACTGGGAGGGAAGAAATAAGGAAAAGGGCAAAACAGAAAATGAGAATAAGGGCAGCCACTCATTTTTAACTATGATAGCTCTGGTGGATATACCCATATATTTATTTACACACACAAACACATTTACATACACTAATTCGCGCACACGTGCACACCTCCCTTGTACTGTTGGGTTTTTTCAAGTCTCATGCAGCTGTCTGTCATGCTTTGAGGGAACAACAATAGCAACACCTCCATCTGACTGGCTCAGTCTTAATGGAAATCGTCTCAGAGGGACACACCGCTGGCGTAACCAAAGATGTTATTTGGCAAACTCCACCAGCCTATAATCCCCTCAAGGCACAAATACGAGTGTCATAACCTACGGACAAAACACTGCAGAAAAACCAATTTGGTATAAATATGGTTCCTGCAATAGAAACCGATGCAGGGGCCTTTCAAGAAAGCACAGCTGGTCTTGCTTTATCAGAAATAGAAATAGTGGTTTTATCGGCCCTTTTTGGATAGTTGAATTTTTCTGTTGCTGGTATTACTAGTTTTATTTGCTTTAATGTTATCATGCTGTTTAGCTAGCTATACAGTAAGTGTATAAAGAACAGTGTACAATGTACAGTAGTAACAGTTACCTGAAATGTTAGCTATTGCCTTATCTACTAAGCTAACGTTACCTATTTAGGTACATAGTCCGGCTGCTGGTCCTGCTTTCTCTGTGTTTTAGGTAACGTTACCTCCTCCATTTGTTCACCTGCACTGACTGACCAAAAAACACGTCACAACCCAAAACAACGTGAGATGGATTAAAACTTTAGGAGATCTGATTCTTATGTTTTCTGACGTTTGACTTTCATGCAGGAGATCGGAGCAAGTTTCCTGTCACAGACCTGCAATTAACATCAATTTTTGGCCATCCATGGCTTTGCAGAATTGTCCAATATGAATGTAAATGCAGCAATAGGGGTGTTTGAGCTCATAAAATATGATGCAGTGTTATAGATCTTTATACATTGTGTTTTCACATTGTGATTACTGCATTACTACTTCTCCTTAAAGGTAACCTGTGGACCACTAGTAGCACTGTGGAGCAATGTTTTTACAAGTGGGCAGCAATGTAGCTACGCGTGAACGAAGGCAAGGAAGAAAACTGCAAGCTAGGAAGCATGAATGTAAACAATGCTGGATTTTAAAATATTTAAAACTCGGCTTTGGATACACACAATGCATTTTGGTAAAAATGTGAACATAACTTTTGTTTGTTTACAAGAAAACTTCACAGGGCACCTTTTAGTAAATGATCTCAACACTTCTTCCATAAGCTGCAGATCTGTAGGCCCTAACGCGCTTTAGTGCGCCTCAGCTGGGTGGGGTAAAAATTACGTATGAATCTCACACTACATCTTGAGGTGGTTTAACCAATCGGACAGCAACCCGTGTCTCATGCTTGGTGTTTTTGGTATCGCACAGCTATTCAATCTGCCCAGGACGCTTGAGGAAGCTGCGTCACTTTGAAATGTGTTTTGCTCGCCTGTTATATGTTACCTCTTGAAAAAATGTCCCGAGCTACTTCCTACCTCTACAACTTGAGGGCAAACTGTTCAGAATTCCAAAGTATCATCGCAGAGCACGACCTTTTCTGTCACTTTTGCACCAACCTTTCATTTCTGAATCCATCAGAAAAAGTCATTGCTGAGGGGAAATTTCATTTTCCACAAAGCAACAGGCAATTCTTGTCTCCGGCAGTCATTGACACACGTCGGTGTATTACTCCTCTGTGTCAATCAGATTCTCCCAGTAGAACTTTTCTCCTTTTAGGGTTTGGATTTTTTGAGCTTCACTTAGTCTGCAGTTGTGTTTATTAATTTATGACAATTGGAACTGTCATAAATGTGTTGGAAGTGAAATTCTCTTTTTTTGACTCTCTTCAGGCGAACAAAATCTGCCCTGAAAATGTAGGTATTCATCATCTGCTCTCTACCTCCTCAACCTGAGAACTATTGCAATCAAATTTTTACTTTTGGCAGACAGGAATTTATTTTATATAACAAAAACTTTTTATTTCAAATGTTATGCTTCAGATGGCTATTATAGTTCAAGGGGCAGAGTGCGTTACAGCTGATTAAAGCGGAAATACTCCAAATTCAAGGTCAAACCTCATTCTGACTATTAAAATTCACTTTACAACCAATGATAGCAATGCTAATGAGACATGCAAAGGGAGGCTCCTTAATCAGTAGAAATATTCCTCTCATGCCTCCCCTGTTTCAGGAGACATGGGGCCTCTCTTCATTTGCAGTGTGACGGCTGTGTTGCAGGGGGTGTCCCTGCCGGCTGGAGATGACGGCTGCAGGGAGGCGGCGGAGTGACTGACGACTCAGAGATAGTCCGTCTGTCAGACAGAGTGATGGCTGGGAGACACTCGCTGACAGATCAGGCGAGACGAGAAGAAATAAGAGGAGAGGAGGAGGGGGACGAGAAGGGAAGCCTGGCAGCTTTGCCTTTCAATCTAGGGAGATATGGGAGGTGGGGACAGCAGGAAAAACAAATTCAGAAGTGCTCAAGTGGTGGCTGTGTTGCTTGTGGATGGTCAGGAGGCACCTATACTTGTTGATGGTGTTTTCAAGAGGGATGAAAGACTGAAAATGTGCTCCATTAAGCTCCATTAGGCTTGTATCCACCCGGCATCGTTCAATGATATCAAAGATTGCCTGCAGCCGATGTGAAAGCTCTCACCCTGGGCAGACATAATGAACAGCCCAATCAGACAAGTCTGTAATCAGACGAGTATCTTAATTAGGCTTGGGAGGTTTGCTGAAGAGCAGCGCTCAGTCTGGCCTCAATCAGTCACATTTTGACTGGGAGGGAAAAGATGTATCGATAATACCTTTCGATTATAGGCTTGAACACAGATGGTTTCTTCCTTAACATTGTTGTATTATTTGTCTCTGTTGTGTAATTTGATGTACCGTGGCTTTTTTAAAGGGATTTATTCATTAGCAGCATTTTTAGCCATGCTAGCAGTGGCTCTAGGGATGGGGATGTCGGTATGAGGTTGAATTTTTTTTTTTGTGTGAAATGTTTAAACAGCAATTGGCTGAATTGCCATAAAATTTGGCACATACAGTATATCGATGGTGCCCAGAGGAGTTAATCCTACCTGACTTTTCCTCTAGCGCCACCAGCAGGTTTAAATTCTTCAATTCTTTTTCATTCCTCAACTTATAGCTCAACATTTACTAGATGGATTGGTACAAATCTTTGTATCCGTGGTCCTCAGATAATGAATCCCTGATCCTCTAACTTTTCCTCTACCACCACCATGAGGTTGACATTTTGTGTTTGAGTGAAAACAACTATTGGATGGGTCGCCATGACATTTGGTACAGAGATTCATGATCCCCTCTGGATAAATTGTAATAACTTTGGCAATCCATTAATATTCCATCAGGTCAGAATTTTGACGGGTCTAACACTTTGGTTTACAACTAAATATCTGCAGAACCACTGACATTCCCATCAGCCTCAGCTGTACTTACTCAGCTGTGTTTAAGGCTAATCGACACTAACATACATAACTAAGATGGTGGTAAACAGTATACCTGCTAAAGCCTTAGCATTAGCTGAAAGCGCATGCTGTAGACTCTTAGTCTAGTTTTAATGGTTGACAGCAGCCTGATTCTCTTAATTGTGGATACAATAATGTAAAAGAAGCCTAATGTGAGCAGGTTGAATAGCAGTATTTTATGTGCAAATGCATGTGAGTGTGAAGGTAGCCATACTGCCCTACAGGTCATATCTGTGTATAACTGCATAATGCTGATTTTACATTCATTCTCATTTGAATTTAACTTTGTTTAATTTCTCCATTTATGTTATCCACCATTTTTTTCCCCATTCTTCCTAAGCTAATCGTCCAATTTGGCCTTGCACCGTGGAAAAGTTAAATGAATTAGCATATTCTTAGCTGCAGCGCAGTCAATCATCTCAGTGTCGGGCAAAGAGTATCTCCAGGGGTCACGCGTGGTTTTTTTTCGCTCTCAGGTTTGCCTCCTCCAGGCCCCACATATCCAGGACAAGGAGCAGCACTGAGACACACATTAGCATAAACCCTTCCCTCTCGCTGCTTCTCCCTCGCTCTCTCTTCGTCTGCCCTTCACACATTCACCGACAAGTCCTGCTTCCTCCATGTGGAAACTAATTGGCCTGCTCCAGAACCGAGCTTTTACAACTCGATCATGTTTCTCTTCCTCAGTTTAAGTGAAACCCAGAGAGTTTGTTTTGAGCGATTAAGAGCCTCTAGCTTGAGCTCTGAACTCCTGGTGAGTCACAGGTACCAGAGAAGCCTTGAGACTTCTAAAACAGATGTACCTCAGCTCAGGTGTGTGCCTCTTGCCATCAGCTGTGCGCTGTGTGAACAGTTTCTGCTTGTACACAGATATATAAAAGTATATTTTAATGGAGCTTTTGATCACATTTTGCACCAGAACCCTGAGGAGGAGAGAGTCGCCCAAGGTATAGGCTGTCAGGGGAGCTGTAGTCATTTTGAAACAAAGTGATAGCCACGCTTACTAACACTGCCATCACTATTCAGCAGAATGACAGCGACACATACTGTACTGTATACCCACAGGCTGAGGGAAACAGTGAGTCGAGAAGAAGCAGAAAGCAGAAAAATGAGATGAAAGACAAGTTTGTAAATGGAGAGAAAACAGGGGAGGTTGAAAGAAAGTTCGAGGACCATTTTGATGTTTTTGTCAAAGTCGGCTCTCTATTTTCATTTCTGTCTAGCCTGTCTTTTCTTCTTCTCCTCTGTTTGCTTTGCGCGTGACTCATCTTACGCTCTGCCTCTATCTTTGTCTCTCAGTCTCAGTCTGTAACTGTCTCTTTTCTTGTTTTTCTCTCGCCAGCCTCCCTCGCCATCTTTCCCACACGCAAGTCTTTGCTGTCATTTTATCATTGATTAAAAGAGCGTCCCAGAGGTCTCAGCCATAATCAGCTCTTAAAACTGTTCATTAAGCCTGCAGCTCGGAGATCACGGAGCTCGCAGCACACCTCCACAGGTGTGGGCTAATAAACACGCGCGGACACGTATCTTACACACACACACAATCTCATTCAAAATTGCACCTAATTTTCAACTGTTTCTACGCCATATGTCTGGAAAACAAACAAACAACATCATAATATGTAAATAAATTGTGTCATTTTTGTTATACATTGCAACTCCATGATTCAGTGTGTCCTTTTTTATATTCATGACAGGGCATATTTTGGGGGAATAATCATTCTCAAGATTAACACACTAAAAGCCTGAAATACACTATCAAATATGAAGAATTGATTGGTTCTTCCACTGTCTGCGCGTCACTGTCCCCTCCCCTAATTGGCTTCCTGGTGTTTCCTCCCACGGTGATAATCTCCAATCAACCATCTGCCGTGTCATCTCCGTGCGCCGCCGTTCTGCCCTTCCCTCCGTCCCTTTCGCCATGTTCCCACTTTCCCCCGCTGATAATGTCAAGATGCAATATTCCCTCAAAAGAGCCATTAAACAAAACGCAGTGTGTGAAAACAAAGTCCACAATTAGTCGGGCGCTGTCCTTTCTGACACCGTCTCAACAGCCTCAACATATACTGTATGAGGTTTTGTATGTGTGTGTGTGTGTGTGTATGTGTGTGTGTGTGTGGAAAGGCCCTCCTGTGATGGACGTAATAGGCCAGGACAGATGGCCTCCTCTCCCACCAACCCGCCGGTACACGCACACATTTACATGCACATACACACACACACACACACACGCCTGAAGCACAGCCTCAGAGTTTGGTCGTGGTTGTTGTTGCCTGTTCCAGTACTAGCCTTATTCTGTCGCTCAGAGCAGCAGGAGAGAGCTACATCTGTGCCGCGTTTGCTTGTGATGTCAGTACAGAAATAGAAGTGAAGGAGCCGGCGTTTGAACCGACCATTCAGCTCTCTGACATCCCTGGGTAAAAATAAGCTGTCTGGGACGTGGTGGGCTCTTTGGTGTTTGGCGTTGAGTTTAACATCTGCTTGTCATAACCTGGTACACATCATACCGTGACGGGGCAACCACAGGTGTGTTAGCATTCAGCCGAGGCTGGATGAGATTTCAATCGACTGTTTCCACTGTCATCATTACAGGAGGTCGAGGTCAATTTCATTTCCCTGATTATTGTCAAATTTGTCCTCTTCCGACTGAAAGTTTGGCATCTGAGTGGCTCCATGTGCTGGAATAAAGGGAGGAATCCACTGTAACATACCATATTACTGAAAACCATTGTGATATTAGGAAGTAAACAATGTGAAAACATACAAATATATATATATGTGATTTCCAGTGCAGGTAAAACTATCAATGGAAAACTTTTGGTGTCAGTCCCTCAGAATATAGCAATCAATGGGGAGCAGCATTCCATTGCTTCTTATTAGGAAGTGTCATTTTGTTGTTTGTCATGTTTGTCAAAGCTAAAAATAAAAAAAATCCATATGTGGTGTGATGTAGGCCTCACGTGAGACTCAGATGGACATCACCACCTCCTGGCATGCTTCTGTTTGTCATTTTAGGGTAACATTATTTATGATGGCCAAGGCTAGACTGTCTGGCATTGCATTATTTTCAGGAAACAACACAAGGCTACTTACTATACAGCGGTGAACGCCATCACGTTTGTTTTGGTGTTGACAGAACTACAACAACATGATGCTTCGTCCAACTTTAGTGCTGTTATCAAGGCGATCACAGACTCCAGCCTGGAGCGACAGAGGTAAAACACTCACTTAGGGTCAATGTTGGTGCCACTCAGTTTTTGCAACAATGTGTTTGAATTAAAAGAAACAACGCCTCTACAAATGGCATTATACTAATCCACTGAAGAGTCACAAATACCAGTTTCTACAATGATGGATCAATGAGGAGAGATCAATTGAGAGTGTGTAACAATATTCATTGAGGTTGAATTTGGCAATTAGACACCACCAATGTGAAGCGTCTTCATTAAGACCCATATGAAGATAGGTGATAGGACGGATCCCCTTGGAGTTTAGACGCTGATGGTGGTGTTGGAGTAAAGCCAGCAGGTGGTTGATGGAAACTGCCAGTTGAATCTCACTGGACATCCTGGAAGCAGAGGTGACGATGGAAATTAGAACAGGTGGAAGTTCACCCACAGAGTAATTAAGGTAGAACGTGAGAGAAAAGATCCTCCTTATTGAAAGCCAAGGCTTCATCCAAGTAGACCAGAATGCAATGCAGTTAAAAGACATTTGTTTTTTTGACAGACATTTGTTCTTACTATTGTTCGCTCCACCTACACTGAAGTCAGAGCTGATGGCGACAGGTTTCCACGTATATTATTCTGATATGATTCTCAAATGTCCAAATGTCTAGTCTTGAGGAAGGTTGAGGGAAAGTGGAAAAAGAACATTAGCTCACTTTTTAATTTTTGATACAATTCTGTTCATTTATTCCCCAGTGTTACACAAATGTAGGGTCACTGATCAAATAAAGCACTTGTCACTGTTTAAAAATCTGTCAGTACGAGGCAGCCAAATGAGCAGTGTTTGTATCAGCCAATCTACCCGGAGCTTGTGTCAGTTCTGTGCAAATGGTATGATGACATGAGAGACCATTCTGCAAGTGTGTCGCTTAATGGACTCACGAGACAGCGTCACGTTTGAACTGTTCTCGCGAGCTCTCTTCTCGAAGGTCGAGGCCACCGCTGCCCCCAGCGCGAATGGCGCACAATACAGTCGAGTGGATCTGTCCTAAAATTCACTTGCGCTTGACAGAGGCATCGATCGATTAATGCTAATACTGAATCTCTGCTGATGAGAGTTGCCATCGACCTGTCGCAGAGGTCCATAAGTGAGAATCTGGTCGGCTGCAAAGGCGACGGGTTGTCAGAGAGGCAGAGAGTCAGGGATCCATCATCTTATCAGCTTGACAATCAATATTTAAAGACAAGAAGTAAACCCCGGAGGAAGGATCTATCTAAGTGATTGCATTCACTGCCCGCTGAAATGAAACCCCTCCTGCATGTTGTGTTTGTGTGCTGGTTTGTGTCAATATATTTGTCTGCAGATGTTGTGTTTGTCTGTCTGTGTGTGTGTGTGTGTGAAATGATTGCATTATCCTATCTGTGTCTCTGTGTTTGGCGTCATATTTTGTTTGTTTGTGTGTCCCTAGCAAATGAGAAACCGCGTGTTGTGAGTCAACAAGGTGGATCATCGTTGTCTACTGCCGAAGGATGCTACAGGCTACGAAAGACGAAGGCCGCAGTAGAGAAATGACGAAAGCAATAATCAGAATCTCGGTGCCATGAAATCCTAATGCAATTACATGGAGTTGTTTCTGCAGAAGACAACAAGAGGATTAAAGTTTAAATGACTCATTTGCAAAGACAAGCAATAAAACAGTCTTCAGCCATGTTATCTGGGTTTGAGGGCATATAATGCAAAGTTCATCATGCATTATTAATAAGTCTTATATTAAAAGTAATATATGCAGGCTTCCTGCATCGCCTATTACAGAGTGGAAGTGGAGCTATTGATTAAACACTTCATGTGTCTGACGCATCACGTGTTCGTGCAAAGACTGAGACAACAGCTACAAAAGAAGTAGATTTTCTTGATAGCACGTCACATGCCCTCTGCCTCCCTTAACTCAACAGCTGCTACAAATTTTAGCCAGTTAGCTCTTACATTGGATGAATAATATGCTGTCTGTTGCATGATAAAACTAATTTTTAACCCATTTCCCTACTTGTGACAGTATTTCCTTATCCAGGTAGCTGGTAATTACATTTGCCCTTGCTCTTTTTGGAAAACATAAGAAAAATATTAATGCGTTGTATGAAAATATAAAATATTAGAAAGTAACATCAATATATAAAATATTGGTAGAGTTGGTTCACATTAGGTTTTTTTTTTTATTTGATCTGAGTCATTTCCGGCTACCATCTTTGAGGTGCAACTTGGAAAACGGGTTAAAAATCTTTTTTTGTCATGTAACAGATGGAATATTTTTTGAGCCAGATGGTTCAAAGAGTCTTAGAATACCTTCTGAACAGCGGCAAGTGTTGTTAAACAACCTTTTTCCCATTTTTCAAAGATTGACGGGTAAATATTCTTGGGAAAATCGGACGCAATTGCAATACATGACACTGTCAAATCATTTACATCTTTTAACATTCACTATGATACTTCTTTTTTTTAGATGTGCACATTGTTACCGGCCCAAACCCTTTAAAAGCAGCATGTTGACAGGACTCACTGCCCGAGCAGTGAAGGCGCTGCTGCTGACAGCAGATAAAATCCACTCTGACTCGACCTTTTAGCTCCATTTTTACAAGTTTGAGCTTCTCACCTCCGGTTACTGTTTCTGGGCCCTGACTTACAGGAATAAACCTCATCAGACCAAATGTCTTTTCATCCCAGGAGTTTATTACCGTCCCAGACAAATGTTATTCTCATGTACAACATTTTTGGTCGGATTTAGACAGGCGCTAATGCACCAATTATCTCATGTAATGAGAATATTGATGGCTGTTAAACTGCCTATAAGGGTGTCCTTTTACGTGAAAATGTTTTTGTTCCACTTTTAAGTGCACAGTGAACCAATTTTCCACCAGAGGGCAATCAAGTTAGTCAAGAGTAGGTGTGCCTCTTGTCTACCTGTAAATAATTCCAAAGCCTCATCTCTATCACATGAAATATTTAAGTGGCTCCCAGAGTAATAAAGTTAGGATTGATTAGAGGACGTGGCCCTGCGTTTGGACGCCTGGAGCTGAATGGAACCAATAAGAGAGGTAATTAGAGGAAGAGAAATGGGAGAAAGACTGAGAGGGGGATACACTTGTGTCTATCTTTGTGTTAGCATTTGTATTTAACAGACATACAGTCAAAGGTCAAGTGCTCAATTTAACTTAGGCACCATCACAAACTGCTTTCATACCGGCAAGGGAAAGTAAACCAATTAAATCTATGTAAATATCTGAGAATATCCACTGAGATGTGCAGTCAGGCGGCTTGTCGTTATTAGATTCAGTCCATGTGCGTAGGCACGTGTGCAAAGTCACAAACCGGCGTTCTGTTTCTTTAACATTGCACTGTACAAAGACTACAAAGGTTTCTACAAAGCACATGCATGCCACCTAGTGTTAAACCATAGTAGTTGAATTGGTTCAGCGAGGCTGCACATGGCTGTTCCACAACATAAACAATGTTACTGCTCAGAATATGTACGGAAAGAATGTCAAATAACTTTTATTTAACCAGCAAAATATTAAGAATACTCCGGTGTGTCACAGTTACAACAAAGTTATTTGTGTGACCCTTGACAGACACATACACACCTTCAAGAGTCAAGGTATTTTATTATTTAAAGTGGGTGTCAAAGATATCAGGAGAATTTAGAAGAATAAGAATCAAAGTTGTAGGGTAAAACTGAACAATAATAATAATCAAAAATGATTAAATGCACTCGCACTGTAGAAAAGAACATTATCAATATTTGCTGCCTAGGAAAGAAATTCACAACTATTTCAAGCACTTGTGAACAAATCAACAGCAAGGACATCACATCATACATCATTCATTTGTATGGTTTTGATGTTTAGATACATAGTTTTCTTTCATTTATACTTTTTCCCTCATCCTTGACTCGGTTATTGCACAGAAAACAAACAGCACTGTGTGGCATAGGATCCCATAATGGCTGACTTGCTGAACAAAACAGTCCTTTTTTAACTTCCAAACTGAATGCCAACAGAAAGAACAAAAATGTGAGACAGGGGTCAACAGAATAGACTTTTGGAAGCATTTGCAGTTTATGTCCAAGTGTGCAAGTCCAGGTTTATGGTGCGTAAACATTCCCCTGATGTTTTGGTGTGTACCAATAACTGGTGGTGTAATTGGAGATGCTGTAGTAATCCCCTCAGAGTTTTGCCAGTTAGGTCAGGCCACCAGTGTTTAAGCTGTCAGAGGAAAGTGTGGAACACGCGAGTCCTCAGGCTTTTGGTTCTGGGAACATTCCTTGTGGAGAACTTGATCACCTTGTACAGATTCGAACAGCTTCCCAAGCTAGAGAAGGGGAACCACCGAGCAGTCCGTTTGTTCCCGTGAAGGCTCCAGAAGGAGGAGGAACAGCGCTGGAACACCTCGATGTTGACCGCATACTGACCTGGTGCCCACTGGGACACGCACACCAGAGTCACAGAGGAGGCAAAACCACAGGTGTGAGGGGAAACGCCGTGAAAAACGGACTCCCCCGGCCTCACAGACGCACCTCTCTCCCACACCATCCCAGCCTCCTCTGCCACTCCCATGCCACTGAGGTTGCAGAGGGCCTGCAGGCACACTTCCTCCAGGGCCTCCTTATCTGGGAAACGGAGCAGGATGGCAACAAGACGAGGCACTGCACCTCGACGTAGTAACAGTTCCTGCAGCTTAGCTGAAGGCAACAGAGGGACATAGAGAGGCACAGGAAATAGTTGTAGCATTTTAAGACATCCATACTTTCAAATGTATCAGTGTGATTAGCATTTCTTTATAGAAACCTCACTGAACATGAACATGAACAGTGGCTCTACTATTTTTCCCTAAATCAAACAGGGAGTCCAGAACTTTCCAGAGCTCATCAGCAGGCTTTACTTTACTTACAGCTGTCATAAGACATGCGTGAGATGGCTCTTGCAGCGTGAAGGAGCAGTTCTTGGTCTGTACTGGTCAGCACAGACAGCAGGGCTGTAACCAGACCTGCGTCGCCGAAACCTTTACGAACCACAGCTGACAGGAAGCAAAAAAAGTCAACGAATGAACGTAAAACTACACGGATAAAAAAACTGATTCATACACTTCCTTAATAAATATATAAATAGCATATGTCTGTATAAATAACTTACATTCTTTGGCGAGTTCAGCCACCAGTTTTGCAGTCAGCAGAGTGAGAGGCCCTCTCCTCCTCAGAGACAGGGCCAGAATTGGCAGGATCCCACTGATCACCACCTGCTCAGGAGCGCCTTTGTCTGGATACAAGTGGAGTTACACATGTAAACACGACACCGACACAAAATACACAATGAACATGACGTATTATAAGCACTTTATAAGGTCAAAAGCCAAAGAATATCTCGGCTTGAAAGATGAAGTTGCATGTGTATCAAGTTTTTAATTGTTCCTTTAATCACTGAGCAGGACGGTGCTGCCTTTAATCTGTTAGTCTGTTTCAGCCTGACTTTCTCTGTGATCTCTTTGACCCTTCTTTACCTCTCCCGCCTCTCTATCCCCCTGTTGCGCTCTTGCTAGGAGACACAAATACAGCTTAACGTCTACAGAGGACTTACAACTGTCAAGCACCTGATCCCTTCACAGCCGCTCAACCCCAAGCTCCCCATCCCTCACCGGTGTGGTTTCTTGCTACAGGTTTTTATCATTCAAAGAAGGGGAGCTGTTAAAATATAGCTGCCACTAGGAGTGGGAGGCATGATGTCTTAAGGTATACTTGAATGGAAACACATAAATATGCAAATTGCACGTGGCAGCAGGTCTGTCTGTATTTTGCAATTCAAATCACGTCAAATGAAAGACATGCTATGACACAAAAATATACCTCTCATTATACAATGAAACCTATGACACCTTGTGATATAATTAATGCTGTCTAGCAGGTAGTGTTATAGCTGAGCCTTGTGGGAGAGCGCAGCCTAAAATATATATCATAGTGTGAAAGAGTGTAAATGAACTCACTCCTCTCCTTAATGTTGGTCAGGACTGTGTTCAGATGTGGTTTAAGTTCGTCCTCAATCAGTTCCAAACCAAGGACTCTGATAGCGCCTAATGCATTGTTCAGGTTGTCTGTGGGGAGACATGGGAAAATGGAGGCTTATTAAGAGTCATAAAATGTGGCACAAGTAAAAGCAGGTGTGGATGCTAACATGCTCACAATGCTGACATGTTAATATTTAGTAGGTGTAATGTTTACAACTGTTACCATCTTAGTGTTACGGAAGCCGAGAACGGCCATGCGTGCAATTATTTTTTTAATGCTGCTATCTCGAGATCACAAGTTAGTTATCTCTTTATCTCGAGAAAACAAAGGGCCGATTTCTCGTGAAAACGGGTTAATTTATCTCGTTATCCCGAGAGAACAAAAGGCCAATTTCTTGAGATGAGGAGATAATTTATCACGGAAAAGCGGCTTTTGTTTTCTGGAGATCACAGGATAATTATGGAGAACTCGAAAATGAGTGTCTGTTTTATTTGATCACACCTGATTTCAGCCTTCAAGAAGATCACTGTCATGACTGTCTGGGAGGATCCATAGCTGAATAACTAACTCAATAATGGGTACTCCTTGACCTGACATTTTCAGCTTAAATCAGTTGCTACAGTTGTCAAGATGCCATCTGTGCATGCTGACATGGCACTCTTGATCTCTGATAAACATTAAGCCCTAAACAGGCTTTGTTTTCTTGAAATAACAAAATAATTAACTTGTCTTGAGATAACGGCATTAAAAAAAAAAAATGCAAGCATGGCCGTTCTCGGCTTCCGTATAGTTTAGTGTGTTAGCATGCTAATATTTGCTAATTAGCACTAAGCACAGCAGCATGTCATTAGTTCTACAGATATTTGGTCATAAACCAAAGTATGGGACAAATTAAAATTTTGACCTGATGATGAAAAGCTCGGGGCATGAACATCTGTACTACATTTCATGGCAATCTATCCAATAGTTGTTAAGACTTTACACTAAAAACCATAAATGTCAACCTCATGTTGGCGCTAGAGGAAAAGTCAGGGGATCACCAACGTAGACAGGTTTAATCCTCTTGGGATCACAAATGTCTGTGCAAAATTTATGGCAATCCAGTTGTGGAGTTATTTCAGTCTGGACCAACACGTGTAGTGATCCAAATATAAATCTACTCCAGTATATTTGACTCTGGCACTCGTTCCATTAAATGAATTTACATCTCTAGTGGAAATGAATTGAAACACTTTTAAAGCTGAGTTACAGCACCCGTCTGGAGGGCTACATAGACAGTTGCCTGTGAGCTGCTGCCCGCAACATTTTCATACTACTGACCTGACCAGCTTCATAGTAAGTGCTTTGGTCCAGGACACTTCAACAGTAAATAGCTCTTTCCAGGTCAGATTTTCTCAGCTGATCTGTGCAAATATAAAACCCTCCAGTCGCCAACCTAATTCTTTTGAGTGGTCCTTCAATTAACTTATAAGGAGGCCAGTGGCACATAGTGATTAGTGGTAGTGGTCCCTGTATTCCCAGCCCTTACTTAAGCAAACAGCAAACCATTAACTGAAGACAGAAGCATGTGGAGGCATATCAGGGGGCTTAAAGGGCTATACTCGTGGTTTAGCATGTTTTGGTCCATTTGCTACAAATCATGTGTACTTTACATCACATATAACCATTTTGATCTGTGTTTGACAGATGTCAGTGTATTTTTCTTACCATTCCTGACAGCCATTGGTTTCCAGTCATTTCCATACCATATTAAAATCAATTACCTTGAAACTTGAACTGTGGAATCCATTTAAGTGAAAAAGTAATGCAGCGCAACCAAACTGTACTTAAACTGCATAACTACACAATGATATGGAAATTGGCAAAAATCAATCCAAAAAAAAGCAAAAAAGCAATCAAGCAAGCCTCAAGAGACTGTGATTTGATTTTCATATTGTACGGAAATGAATATGAAGCAATGGCTGCCTGGAACAGTGGGACAAATACATTAACAAATCTGAAAGTAGCAAAAAGTTTAAAATACAAATGATTTTTTTTAAATTAAAGATTAAAGTACAACACTGGCACGGTACTTCATGACTGAAAGATCAGAAGTTTGAATCTGTTCTGTAGCTGTGAAAATGTGTGTGAATCAATAGTATTTCCTCCCCCATCAAAAACTACTACTGAGGAGCTTTCCAACAAGACAGTTAACTCTTAACTTGTCTAATTAAGCTGCTCAGTGGCCAGCAGTATTAAAGTCTGGTCCCATGTGTGAACGTGAGGCAATATTGAAACAAAGTGTGTAGGTGCTATGAACCACTGCAACCACATTACGCCAATACTATGATCCCACATCTACTGATTTACACTGTGAGACATCAGTCTTGATACTGTTCCACTCACCGTTCGGTGTGTAGGGTTGCAGTCGACTGGACCTGCGTTTATCCCTGTGGGAACGTGCGTAAGTGTACATGAGTGGCACATTAGGGTGTCCCATTCTGCCCCGTCCTCCCGTCTCTGGACAGTTGGTGGTGAAACTTTCTCAGGTTGACATCTTTGTGCAAAACACGCTGCACTGTCTCACTGTCTCCTTTAGCTTCTCTCTTGCCAGATGTCCTTCTTTTGGTGCCAGCCTTTGGAGTCATTAGCTGTTGCTTTGAGGAAACCCACTTCAACCTCCACTGCATCTCACTTTAACCCTGCTGCTGCACTCCCTGCACATCTTGCACGGTTGTTTTGTGCAAAATGAACTGTATATGTTTTGTACACGTCCGTCTAGTGCGTCTTGCTTGTACTCAAGCTGGCTCTCTGTTCCCTCTCAGGGTTAATACAGAGCAAATCCTCACTAAAGCTGTTCTCTCCCCCCCGTGTGTGTGCAGTTAAGGTATTAGCACTTGGCTGACTCTGCTGAGTGTATTCTTACCACCCTAAAATCTCCCACAATGCCTTTCAGCTTCTAGAAAACCCGAGCCAAAACAACAACACAGACAGGTGGGCATCTGGCATCTGTTTTTGTACACAAGTGTATTATTAGAGGTGGTATTTTCCCCAGTCTGTCTCCATATAATGTAACCATTTTAAATGATTCTCGACACCATCACAATGTGTGAAATGACTGAAAATGATCTACCCCTGACTTCCTTTTCTAAAACATCTCAGTAACTGGATTTTTTACAAGGAAATGTCCTTGCCTTTCTTCTCTCCAGAGCTCTGTAATTAAACAAACGCTACAACGTTAGTCATTTAAACTCCCAAATTAAATATATGAAGCCATCACAAGAATCAAAGTAGTTATGAAAATTAAATCTTTTATATTGTACTCAACTCTTGAGGTTCCAAAACAGACTTTTCAACAACCTAGTACAGAACAATAGATGTTCAACTGGAAATCTAAACAATAAATACAACAGGGAAACAGGAGACATCGTACCACCAGTAAAAAATATAATCCAGACCTCTGATATCATCTCTTCTACATTATGAGCTGTACCTGTGCAAGGACAGGTTTTCTCAGTGTTCAACATGTTGACATTTATATAATCATACATGGGTGGGGATGTTTATCTGGTCACTGAAAAGATAGCTTAAAAAAATAATATATGATTGGGTTCAGTTAGACGACATACATAAAAAAGACACTGAGGATTCACTTAAAGCAAGAGTTCGACATTTTGGGAAATACTATTTTTCACTTTTTTTGCCGAGAGTCAGATGAGAAGATCGATAGCTGTTTCCCCCTGTTTCCAGTCTTTATGCTAAGCTAAGCTAATCAGTTTCTGCTACATATTTACTGTACAGAAATGAGTGGTATTGATCTTCTCATCCAACTCTCGTCGAAAAAAAGTGAAAAATTGTATTTCCCAAAATGTCGAACTCTTGCTTTAAGTTGGACTCCACGATGTAACATTATGTGTTGATGTTGAGCTCACCACAACTGTGATCTCTTTTACAGGAGCTCAACCCAGCTCAACTTGTGCAGAGCCTGTGACCCATCGCTGAGTATCCCTTTGAATGGGACTATGATTGGTTCTTTAGACCCGACATGTGTGCAAGTGTCAAACAGTTCCGGCTGCATTGAGACCACTGGAAACAGTCTCATACCCGACAGAAACCAGGGTTAGGACATTATTCTCCATGTCATCTGGCTGGCACTGCTCTGCGTGGGTTTCCACAGGACCAGCAGCTCCGGTTTCCTGCCTCATCTTCTTCCTGGCCCTGGCTCGCGCCTTGCCTTTCGAAATGACCTTCCCTTGCTCGTCCACCCCTCCGGGCACATTGTGAGACTTCTCGTTGTCAGTTGAGCGGGTTTTGCGGTGGCGCCTGCGGATGCGCCGCATTGGAGGACCAGAGTCAGCTGGGTCTGACGCCGCCGCGCCAGACAGGATCCGGATCTGCTGTTCAATGACCATGATGACCATGTCCAGTGCAACGTCCAACATTCCCAGACCCAGGCCATGGGTGACGTTGTCAAACGCACCGCTGTTTACAGGGTCCTTGAAACATTTCCTCATATCCTCAAGGTGGTTCCTGAGAGAAAGAGAGAGAGTGTTATTACTCTGTTTATTCCTTGGGAAAACAGGCTTGAAGGCCACGTTGTAATGAGGACATAAAGTACGTACTTTGTTTCAATAATTTTGGACCAGTGTTGAACTGTATTCATCTCAGGGATGAGCTGTTTAGCCATGTTGCCGTAGTCGATGTAGTCATGGGCAAAGTCCTTCATATCGTCACACAAAGCTCCGGTGTCGCCTGAACACATACACAGATTAAAACACGGTTTAGTCTCTTGCACTTTTCTCCACTTTATCAAATGTAAACATTCCCCCACACCAACAAACATCTCTGTCACCTTCAGTGAGTTTGGAGAAAGACGAGGATACAGAGGTAGTTGTGCTTGGCGTGAGGCCGAGTACATTCAGTGACTCCAGAAGTGTTTTCTTGCTGGCCGGGCCCCTGCTGACCCGAGTGTAGGCTGCCAAGGAGCGCAGGGACATCTTCTCCGGGGCCTGCAGGCGCCGTTTAATTTCATCATACGAGATGAGATACTTCCCTAAAATTAAGAGCAAGACAGGAGGAGGTGAATCAGCACAGCGGTGTTGGGAATCATTTTAATTCAATAGCAAATCCGAATCCCTAATCGTGTTTATTACGGTTCAACTGTTTTCAAAGACAAAAGTTTTAAATAACTTCAACTACCTGGATGTTTTGTACATCACCCTTTGGAAATAAAATAAGAGAGATGTAAACAATTCAAGCCTGGTATTTTACCAATTGTAACCAGAACCAGTGATTGAAACCCGACCCCAAACCTTACACTGTTTCCTAACCATTCAAAAAGTGTCATCTTCAAACAACTGGCCACTTACGAGCCTTGGATCCTTTCATGTTGGGATCCAGGAGTGACGACACCTCCGCAAAAGGCATGTGGGTGGTGGATTCTGAATTTGTGCTCGAGTGTGGTGGCGGGTCCTGAGTCTGGGACACATCCTCAGTCTGGACTGGGGCAGAGACCTGCATCTGGGGCTGAATATGAGTCTGTATGGTGTGCATTTCCACCTGGTTCTGGTCTAGCGGAGCCTGGCCTTGCGCTTGAGGGAGGATCAGTGTATTTTCAGATAAACCCTGTAGCCCCATGCCCCCTTGTGCAACACTACCCGTTTGCTCTGAAGACACCTGAAAGATGCCCATAACTGGTTTTACCACTGTGAAAACCATGTTCCCCTGGGCATCCAGACCCACCACCCTGGTAGAAGGGTCCATGTCTTCACTGAAATGCGACCTTTGTAGCTGAAGGAAGAGGCTCAAGAGGCTTAATTATCAGATCAGGTTACCTTAGAGGTCCATGTAGTGTTACAGTATACTCCTGTGCTCTTTAACAGTTATGGTTAAAGCTGACCTGACAAAAAGGGGGACTTAAGCCGACTCTCTCTCTCTGTAGCTGAGGTAGAACCTCCCACATTGAAACTGTTAAAACATTTCACTTCCTTTGTCCAGTTTCATGAAGCTTATAATCGCTCATGGCAACACCACAGCAGAAGTTTCAGTCTGAAAGAAAAAAAAGAAAAATCATGGTTATTACCAAAGGTTTAAGTTGTTTTTTACCTTCTAAACATTTGAAATAATTTGAAAAGTTAAAACTCAACTGACTTTAGTATTTCCGGTCTTACTTGAACAAAATTTGAGGAGACAATGAACTACCAAATTAAATTATGCAGCTGGTGGAAAAGCCACCAAAGCAGTGTATTACTGTAGAAGCTTTGGATTGGGATGTTTAGGGGAATAAAAGTGTATTCAACGTAAATTGTGTCTTTGGATAGTTAAGGTGAAACTCGTGTTTATGTGGTGGGATTTCGCTTTATTGACAGTGCGCAGCCATCTGGCTGGAAATGGCACAAACATGGGCAGGTTCACTGCAACAGCTGATGTCAGTGCTGCTAATCTGAGGAGAGCAGGCGTTTGTTACGCATGTCCACACAGCAAAGGTAGAGTGTTCCTGAAAATCTGTCCACATTTTTATATTTTATAGATTTAATACAATTGAATCATTTCAGACAATTAAAAATAAACTCTGAGATAAAAAAGTATTTCAGTTGATATTTGATTATAAAATCATGGAATAATCATTTTAGTAAGTGAAATCTGAAAACAAAACAGGGGTTATAGCTGTGGTCTTGTGTGTACAGGTCAGGGACAGGAGGACACTACAGACCAAACACCAAACAATTGGTCTCTTAGTCTGTGGCAGTCAAATGTTGTCCAAAGTCCAAAACCTCAGCACTGACTTGCTCAACTTTGTATTTTGTCATAATTTTACTTTTATTATTTTGCAGTGGTGGAAATTTGTGGTACTTCACTTGACTATATTTATTTTATGCTACTCCTACAATTGTGAGGGAAACAGATGCATTACGCACGGCTTCATAACAAAGCAAAGGAAACGATTAGTAAGTCAGAGGGTCACAGGTTTGGTGTCAACAATCGCTCGTGCCGCCTGTCTGCTGGTCCCCACAGCTCAGCTGCTGCTGTGTGAGAAGACACGCCTGTGATTGGACGAGACGTAGCGAGAGGAGAGCTGAAACAACTGTACAGGGTCTGTCCAAGTGTCCGCAATGAACAATTAATATCGCAACAATGTTTTTTAAAGAGCGAGGAATGCGCGTGGCGTACAGCAGCGCGTGATTTAACGGTTTGAGTCTCGCGCGTGAGTTGGCATCTCTAATGTGCAAAACTAAGAACTTTAGAAAATAACACCAAGGACAACCTTTCCCCTTCCACCTGCCATTATAGGAACATTTAATTACCATATTAGTTCATTTGGACCTGTAGCTACATGACAACAAACGCTCACTTTCAAGCTACCAACTAACGACACAAATTTGATCAACGCTGCTAACATTACATTTATCGTAACTAACATTCATCATGGCTGCCAGGGCCAGGCGCGGCCGTTTCTACACAGCAGGCCGGAGACGTTACACTAAACGGGCAAAACTGTAGCAGACGGTAGCGGTTCTGAACGGGACAGACAAATTTTAACCGCTAACCTTGGGTGCAACTAGTGACGGCTGTCCCACTCACCGAATTGCCGTCTGACTTTTCCTAAAAGGACACTGATCCTAGAACGGTCCGCGTCGGAGCCAGCGACATTTTTCCTCCGTCTCTGCTGTTGCTTCGGCGGGTTGCAAATCAGCTGTACGTGCGCTGCCGCCCGAGAGCCGTAATCCCACTGCTCATTGGTCGGTTGACATGTCAATCACGTAACATGTGAGTTGCCATTGGACAAGAATGCTGTCAGTAGAATAGAGGAGGCGGTATATCCGACCAAGTCTTATCCAAGCACAATGGGGCGCAATCTCGTGCTTATTCATTTGTCAGCTTGTCTTTTTATCCCATTTTCGGAGGTGTTGTCGGCCACGGACTTGTTAAAAAATTGCAAAGTATATATGTGCAAGAAAGTGAGTGATATACTTACTTGTTTTAGGCTGAGAGATAATTTAAACAGTTGGTACAGGAGTCTGCAAGGAGCTGCCAGTTTTACTGGACTATCTGGATCAACTAACGTTAAGACTCAAAACTTAAGGGACTCAAAACAATCATTCTTAATGTAATATCGAGATGCCCTGAGCAATGATTAACTGACACAGGCCAGTAGTTATTAACATAAGGACTAATCATTAACTGGAGCATTGATTATATCAGTGAGTTTTGACATATGACATATGCCAACTAATGAATTGGAGCTTTCAGTGTGTGTTACAGAAAGGTTTATGGTCACAGAGAAGTTTTTCAGCACTGAGATAATGGTTCTGCAGCCACAAATAGTGTGATGTTTAAAGGAAAAAATCACTGTATAGACTGGTCAAACACACTGCTCCTGTGTGACAGCACAGGGACCCACTCAGGAGACAGAATAATAGCCCTTTCCCAGCAACACTACATCATATTTATCCTGATGAGTACTTTCTGAATAGTGCCTACATAATAGTCCTAGGGTATTTTAATTATAGGAAATAAAACAGCACAGCTTATAATACAATATGTACAATAATAAAATGCAATTTCCTTAAATATCAGCCACAGAAGTCTTTAGAAAATGTTAAAGTTGATTTATAATTGGTAAATCAAGCAAACTGAACTACTCATGTTTCTCCTGGAGGAGAAAGATATGTGTTGTAAGTAGGGGGATGGTCCATCAGATGGCGTACTGTAGCTTGGATGCTGGATAGTTTAATCCTCTTCTGCCCAAATGTGGCCAATGTGCGCCATCTAGTGGACATTTTTTAGAATATTACACATCCGATCATACAGGGCATCCTGTGGGAGTCTCACACTACATTTTCATTCCCATGACATTACATGGGATACATAGTATTTCAGTCCCAAACTGTTGAACTTGATGCACTCATTAATGTGTTGACTGGAACCCTGATGCAGTTGTTTGTCACATTTTATCCTAATCAACGTGTTTTTTGCTGTGGAAATGTCTTTGGAAATGGCACGGTTACAGACCCTCGCAATGTTATGGACTACGAATGACAAGAAACAACCTTATGAAGCGACACTCTCTTTTTCTCTCACTCCTCGCACCGGAAAATAAGAAACTTTTTTGCTTGTCTCATTTGAATTTATTTGAGTACAAATTAAAAAAAATGTACAAAATAAAGCATAGAAAGTAGTACTTATGAAAACAATGTCAATGACAACAACATAAAAGAAAAGGCAACAGTTAAATAATTCATTAAAAATACAGCCAACTTATCTGGAAAAGCAACTTTGTGGTACTACACATCTACACAGACGTGACATTTAACAGTCAAGTTATGGTGAGAAAAGGCATAGACCCCGGACGTGTGAGAATACGACATTGAGTTTGAATCCAGAAGTGCACGACAATCAAGATGATTTTTTTTTGACTCAAATATTAGTGTCTTTAAATTGAAACAACATCACTACAAGAAAAAATGATGCTGAAACAATTTGACAGTGGGCCATTTTTTCATTACACAGTTTTTACATTGCCATTAGTGTAATATCCTCTCAGCTCTTTTATCCTTTGTCTAATAAAGCCAGTCTTTTCCCTCGACTCTCATTTACATCATTACTGTGAGCTTGAGCCCCATAAATGTCCCCCATTAGCTTGACGTTTCAGTTTCTGGCCTCCGTAACAAGCGCTGAAAATGACTAAACCGTATATACTCATAATGCACAAACATTAGTACAGTGTTGCGCTCACAGTGAGCTTGACACCATCCGACTTGACGATAACACATAAATTCAGCACGACAGCGAGCTTAAGTGCAAACACTTGACAGAACGGAACACGCACTGTACGTCTAGCAGTCTTTGGCGTCTGCTGGCTTGTGGGTCTCAAGAGCCTGTCAGCGCCATCGCTCAGCGTCCACAACAAAGCGCAGAGGAGACCTGCGTGGAGGTATCCAGCTACCGACTGGTTAGTCTCCATCATACTGCCTCGCAATCTTGCCTGATGTCAGTCACTGAGGGGTTAACAGTTCATTTTAATGGGGCTGGGGGTGGGTTTGGGTGCTCTCAAGTTATAGGAGACGGTCCCCCTCCAGGCTCAGCTGGTTTGGGTGTTAGTGCTGGTGTTGAGGATAAATGTGGGTAACGGCTCAGTGTCTGCGTGTGCGCTGGCCCCCGGTGCCTGTGGTGGTGATGTAGAGGAGGGGCTGGGGCGGCCGCAGCTGGGGCCCTCGCTTCAGGTTATTCATGTGGGCTGTGGAGGACTCTGCATTTGAGCCTGCAGAGAGACGGGGAACAAAGCTCAATAAAAAATCGCTACAGAGGAACGTCACTTACTCCACACTGGCAGTGACAGCGGTTTACCTGTTTGCTGGATGTTGTGGGGCACCCTGACTTTGGTGAGAGGAGGGACCCCTCTGTACTGGGGGCGGAGCATGGGCGCCTGGGGCTGACCGTTATTGTGCAGATGGGGGTCTGATGTGCTGTCCAGAGGACGGAACCTCTGAGCTGTGGTTGTCTTAGTTTGAGGCAGCTGCAAGCGAGAGGAGGGAGAAATTATAACACTGGTGGTAACTATTTTGTGGGTTTATGGCTCACATACATATTATGTTAAATGTCATATTGTGACACCATAACATCAGGGAAATGCCTATGTTGCCTGTTTCTGTTAGTTGTGTAGGTTGTCAATAATTCATATACATGTTAACTTGATAACCTGGAAATCTACAATTTCACTATTTCATGGTGGAATCAATGGTGGGTTGAGTTCTCAAACTATTTGCCATTTTACTGGGCTTATTATAATATCAAGGGAAGCACAAAGAATCTTCCACATTAAAAAGGCAAAATTATCTGAAGCAGTATATATACATGTATACCTTTTCTGTTTTGTTTTGTTTGTTTGTTTTTGTGTATTGTGTACAGTATGCTATCTATGTGTGTATAAATCAATGGGCTCTGATGTCAGACTGAACCAACCCATTTCCATTTCATTTGTTGCATTTCTGTGTGTTGTGTGTCCATAATAATAATATAAAAAAAAGAGGAATGTGGACGAGTCTGTCTTCACCTACTGGCTGAAAATCATGCAGCTTACACAAAGCAGCAATAAATAATGTAAATACATCAGTGTCTCCTGAGGAGGTACATGAAAGGTTACAATAATCATACTGTACATGCAGAATTTGGAAAATACTCACTGCTTGACCAGTGACCTCGAAAGAGCGTGAGCGCCTCTTCTTGCGGCGAGCCTCAAAGTCCACTTCGCGGGGCGTTTGGTTCTTGGCGGCGACCTGGCGGTTACGCGGGCGCGTCCAGGTCACTTGCAGGCCGGGCCCCTCGCCTGTGCTGCTGGACAGGTTATCGTCCGAGGTGGCGTGTCTGAGCTCAGGGCTGGGCTGCCTGCCGCGGCGCATTGGCAAACCTCTAGGGGGCGCCTCGCTCAAGGAGAGGCTGCTCTTCTGCTTCTTGGGGTCCAGGGGAGATGGGGGAGGGGGTAACCGCAAGGCATCCACCTCCAGGGCTTTGGAGCGTCGACGGGCTGCTTTTACTACAATGCTCTGGACCCCCTTTAGGATCTGCTGCCGCTCTGTGGAGACACAGGGACATGTTTCTTTAAACATTTCATTCAGAAAACTGGATAAACCCTGCAGACTGCATATTTTGAACAGTGATTGAACATCTTACCCGATCGTGAGAGGGGGATATCGGCCCCGGCCTCGCTGCTCTCGGGTGATGAGTCTAGGTGGCTGCTGACACTGTGGCTGAGGTGGCTGTAGCTCAGGGAGCTCTCAGGAGCCAGCGGCTGCAGCTGCACACATGAGATGAAGAGCACCAAATTATGATCAGACATTCACCGCAGTCCTTTGCCTTTGGTCGAGGTCGGATTGAGAGCTATCTTAATCAACTCTGTCTCTCTCCAAAATGACATTTTTTACTTTGAATGGGCCATTTGGATTCCAGCACGCATAACTCTTCTAACTTCATCTCGCCCATGAGTCACACTCCTGATACATTTGCATAGAGAGGAAATTAGATGGAAGTCATATTATTTCAAGCCTGGAACAAATATGCAATTCTGCTGGTGTGCAAATTTCAACGTGGAAAGCTGAGCAAAAACTCGAAATTGAAGCGTTGAGAGTGAATACTTATTACAGCTTATGCTGGAGTTTCTTTTATGGGGCTGCGTGGGTTGAAAATGAAAATGTTCGAAATATCCGAGTCAGTTTAATTCAAACAGGAACACATATTGCTTGTAGTGAAAAGCAACACCCGACTAGACTGCATTAATTCACAGCATGAATCAGCTCTCAGGGATGGCTATTGGACTGGAATGAACCAGGGAAAATACTGTTTATTAGATTTGTCCTCACCTCTCTGTTGCCCTTCCCGTTAATGTGGATGGGAGGCGGGGTCATTACAGCCGGGTTTTTCATCTGCCTGGCATGAGGGCTGTTCTTGAAAACTCTGTTATTGTCCCTGATGCAGGGAGAGAGATGGAACAAGTGATGCTTGCTGTTAATATCACTCTAAATGCAGTTGTTGCATGAATTCTAAATGGGAAACATGTGAACAAGATGTCCTCTTACAGCTCAGGCTCAGGCAGAATGGGGGGCAAAGTGTGTCTGCGTATTTTGGCTTGGCCTCGTCTGTTATCAGAGCACACATTACGCACGCTCTCCTGGTCTGAGTCCATGTCCTGCATGTTGTCACGACCCTGACCGGGCAGGGTGATCTTGGGTAGAGAGCCCTCCTGGAAATGAGAGCAGAGCATTTATTAGATATTATTTGTACAAACATTCATAGGCCACCTTATTCATCTTTTTGTGTGATTTAGTTTCTTTATTTGATTTGTCATGCAGGGGCTACCTTGATGGTGTGTCTGGTGGTCACCTTATCCAAGGCCATGGCTCTGTCCAGTTTCCTCTCATCCAGCTCCCTCATGTACGTATCATACAGCTCCTGGAGGTGTGGAGGTACCAGCAGACTGTGGTCTGGAACACACACACACACACACATAATTCAGTAAACCAGAAATTCACTAAAACAGAAACCAGACTACCAGAAACTAGACTAAATCAGACATTTGAGAAACTAGAACCATCAAATGTTTGACTTCAACAAGATTATCAAAACAGTTGCAGATGAATTCTCTGATAGGCTCACCATCGATGAACTGTCTCTGCTGCTGTATGATCTCGTCACACAGGTGTCTGTGCTGCTCGAAGCGCTGCACCACGAAGTTCTTCTGCCGGATGACGTTGTCTTTTAGCAGCGCGTGGGACTGCATCTCCGCGTTCTCGATCTCCAGCTCGTGGACCTTGCAGAGGAGGCCCAGGACCTCGCGCTGCTCCTCCGAGCTCACCCGCCGAGGCAGCAGCTCCTCCAGGCGCCGGGCCCGATCCCGAAGCTCCAGAAACCTGCGCTCGAGCAACGCCTTGAGGGTGACCGGGAAAAAGAAGGGTCTAAGACGTGCGCACATTTCGTTTTCTATTTATCAAAAATGTTCATGTAAAGAGATGTAAAATCACAGCCAAGTCTCAAACCATTTATAGAGCATTAGAAGCAAGTGGTTAGTTTCTGTAGCCAAGAGCCAATAGAGAGTTTCCTTAGATTTAAAAAGCAGATAAAGAATCCTACCTTCTGTTTGTGGATCTTTTTCTGTTCAGCCATGAGTGTAACCAGGTTTTCTCGGGCCATCGCCACCTGCTGGGTCTCTGTGCTGTCCGGAGGAGACTCTGGGGAGTCAGAGTCCTTCTCGCTTTCGTCCTTATTGACGCTTTCCTTCCTCCTTTCAGCCCGCCACTTCCTCCTGCGCCTACTCCGCTCCTGCTCCCAGCTAGGAGGGAAAAAAAATACACATTTTAACATTTTCACTGCCAGCAATAATTACATGTCATCTGCTTAAAAAATTAGGTTAGAATAATCAGTTTCCTGCAGCTTCAGTTCAAATGATTATCTGTTTTTGAAAGATTAATTAACACTCTTTTGGTCAAATAACTGGATTCCTGAATGCCACACGGGGAATTACAGATTACTGTATGTGTGATATGAGATAGGAGAGGAAAGACAGATATAAATCCTTAACACTGACTCTGCAATGGTTAGCAGGTGTTTGGAGGTGTCGATCTGGATCTCCATGTTGCTGTTTTCCAGCTCCATCAGGCTCCTCCTGATCTCCATCTGTTGGCGGAAGGCATCCAGGAGCTGCTCCCTCAACTGGTCCATCTCCGCCCGACTCTGCTGGCTAGAGTGGGCCTGGACCTCCGCTACGGGTGGGGGAGAAATGATGGGAGGAGAGCAGAGGAGAATTACAGTCATGACCAGGCGGTGGAGAGCACAAATATTAGAAAGCAGCTTCATTTGGCAGATATTCCTCATGTGCTGGAGGAGGCAGCGTGGACAAGACTTTACCTTGGACATGGCGGATGTCAGCCCGGTCTGAGCTGAGCTGGCGGCTCGCCTGATCTGCGATCTTCTTCTTGAGCCGCTGGATCTCGCTGCGCAGGTCTGAGATGATGTTGGTGTACTGAGCAATGTGGTATGACACATTTATCAGGTTCTTCTTTACCTGAAGCACACAGTGATGAGAAAGAAAAGAATACTTAGATATCTGACCCTGAAAGTAGCTTCATTTGGGTCGAATAAACAGAATGAAACACTATTAAATGGTAAATATCTGCATTTATATTCAATTATATTAAATTATATTAATAAAAAGTACAATATCAAAACAAAATGTAATATCACAGCCAAGTGAACATATAATTGATGTGAAGTATAATTTCAAGAAATGTAATGAAATGTTTCATTGTATCGTTAGATCCACTTATCTCTATTTCAACTGTAGTAAAGACACATAAGAGGCCAAAAGACGAGTGTGTGTGTTCTGAGCTCACCCGTGTTCGAATGCTTTTGGCACGGTCAGCGTACGTCAGCGTGTTACGAGACTCCTCAAAAGCCACAGAGGCGGGGCTAATATGGGCTATCATGACCGTTCGGCTGTTCCCGCCCAATGAGTCCTGTCAATCAAAGGCATCAGAGGAAAAACAATACGTGAATAATATCTGAATCACAAAATACAGTTATGATATCCTGGAGTTGGTCCCCTGTAAATTCTTAAATTGCTGTACCTTCAGTAGTCGAGTCAACTTGCTGTCTCGATAGTTGACATACTTGTTGCCATTTTTTTCACTCAGGGCGTTGATGCAGTTGCCCAAAGCCAGGAGGGAGCGGTTGATGTGGGCCCCCTCTTTTAACCGCTGACCCCTGTTCTGAGTCTAATAGAGAGACAGAGAGATTGATGAGAGTGAGAAAACCTCTGAGCTTTTTTGGGGCATTTCATGCCTTTATTACAGAATAAGCAGTAGACAGGTGAGGGGGGAGAGAGATGGGGAATAATATGCAACAAAGGTCCCCAGCTGGACTCGAACTGGGGACTTTGTGATTATATGGTCGGCGCCTTAAAGGCCCTGAAAACGTATTTTCTTACTCAACTTCGTACTATGAGCACTGTGATTCCGCATGAACACAATATTTTTTGATGAAGTTAGAATGATTTTAGTTATTTCACATGAGATACTTCTTTGGTTTGAAGTGGGCTGGGCTCAAATAAGGAAAAGTTGATCATGTCACATACTTCCATGAACCAATCAGGATTTAGCAACATTTGAATCTGGGTTCTTTGGTCACTGTAAGTCAAATCTTATCAAATTACGTCTGTTTTTGAGTTGAAACCTCTTAATAAATAATACCTATGGATGTTTTTTTTTTAATTTTTTACCTATTTAGTCAAGAATATTTAATGTTACAGAGCAATACTTCAGAAGTGAAACCAAATGTTAAAACCCTTGGCCACCAGGGCACCCCAACCTCTGAACATACACAACCATGGCTGTTTCTTACAGAGCAGTTGTCATGTTTCCACTCTTGCCCAGGAGATGGCATTACCTCCTACCTTTGCTCTGTCAATACTTGGCTGAACTAAATCAACTTTTCCTCTTCTTTAGCGGCAGAGAAAATGTTCCCTGCAGCCTCACGTGACAAACAACTCTCTGTTCTGCTGAGTTCCTAATGGAGGCCATATGTGCTATTCATCAATAGTATGGCTGTGAACCTTTCAAACAGTCTCCATGGTAAATAAGTGCTCTCACTCAGCGACTGTGTGCATGTTGCTCTTGTGGTGCACAAGGACATGGCAGTATTAACATGGGCGACAATGACGAGCCATTCATCTGACCCACAAAAGCAGACTCAATTTGAAAAACCGCTAACAACATACTGAACAAATACTTTTCAACATCCTCACTTGACTGCTTAAAAACAGAAGGTCAAAGCAATAATAAAACCCAGAAAATGAATCGTCTCGTTTCTTCCTGTCTGTTAATACAGCCCTGTTCTTCTCCACACAAGTATCGACCGCACCGGCGTGACACCAGAGACAATATTCTCAACAGAGCGCCCAACAGCACGTGATTGGCTATGCTGTAAAATGATTTATTTGGGAATTCTGAAACTGCTTATCATCTTCAATGAATAAATGCAGTGGAGTGGAAGTATAAAGTGGCATGAAATAGAAACACTCAAGTAAAGTACAAGTACTTTCCACCAGTGGCAATCAGCTTTAACTTTGCTTCTGTGAAGCTGCACAGTGACGCTGTTTTGTTGCACTATAACATGATCCCATTTTGAAAAAAGGTTGGTGTATTACTTTGATAAACTGCATAGTGGGCCATAATGGCAGATATAAAGAGGCTTTTTATTAAAGTCTCCTGAGGTTTATGGGATCCTCAATCCTCTGGACTGTTGTAAAGATGCACTGCCAAGCATCCCCAGTGAGCAGACTACAGTTGAGTCCAGACACACTCATAAAGCAGACCCTTGTAGTTTTAAGGCTATATGTGTGTAATGTGTCCACACAGGCCTAAAAGAAGCAGTGTATGTAACGGGCACTTTAGCCAAGTCTTTGAACTTGAGCTTGAGTTTGGCAGAAAAGTAGTTGACAAAAGTCCACCTGTACAACTACCAATTAAACATCATTTCAGCCATTTAAACACCTCCTGACTGAGTACATATATACACACACACACCTGTGCTGCTCGTTCGGAGCCGGCCAGGTCGATCATGAAGAGGCGTGCAAAGCGGACCTCCTGCAGGACGTCTCGACAACGGCTCTGCTGCTTGACGGCTACCTGCAGCACAGCGTGGGAGCGAGACGACGTCTGATTGGCGGCTGTTGGCTCCTGTGTGCGCTGTTTGTTGCCCTTCATCAGCAATTCCATGATCTGTAAACACACAGGTAGAGTTCTTTGTCATGTGTGCAGTTGTGCTGGATGCAACCTCAATGTTTGGATTAAAATAAATGAGATGCGTCATGTCATGCGTGTTTAGGTAGCTTGTCCAACCTCTTGTGCATTGATGGTAGACACCTCCGTGATGCCAGCAACCTGAATCACCCCTTTAGAGTCTTCTCTCAGGTCCAAGAAGCCTGAGGATGGGTTCAGCAGGTCACGGATCATCTCATTGTAGATCTAAAAAGAGACAGATAGAAATATAATAAAAATGTATAAAGTAGTGAGATGCCTCAGTGAAGTGTAGTTAAATACAGTACAAGTTTTGTCCGTTTGAGTAATAGACATGAATATACTGGGAAGGTGTTTATGTCCGTTGAAAAGGCTCCATTCAGGCTTTCAGGCCTCCTGCACAGACCCAAACCTGGTGCAAAAACATCAAGTGCTATATTTTAAGCAACTTGTCATTAAGAACCCACAGCTCGTTGGGTGGCATGCTGTCACCAGCCGGTGTCAGTGCACTTCTTTCACTAAAAGAAAATTCAGGTGACTTCTCTGGACTGACGCTGATGGTGCAGTGAAAGCCCCTAAACCCACATAAAAGCTCAGGGCAGGAAGTGACATCCAGGAAAGTGACCACTGGATCATCAACAACTGGGAGGTTGGAGCTGTTATTTGTCAAGCGGACCCCAGCCACAAACTCTGTAAGGCGGATGCTTTTACTGACACTCACAGTTGGGTATTATTTTTTCCATCTGTACTATTTCATTGCTGGTGAAGTTTGAACCAGACCGAGAGTCTACAGCCATGCTGGCGGCTCTGTGACGCCGTACTCGGGCACAATGGTGCTTTGAGCTAAATGCTAATGTCAGAATGCTAACACGCAGACAATACTAACGTGCTGATGTTAAGCAGGTCTAATGTTTACCACGTTCGCTATATTAGTTCAGCATGTTAGCATGCTAACATTTATAATTACCACTAAACACAAAGTACAGCTGAGGCTGATGGGATTGTCATTAATTTTGCAGGTATTTGGTCATAAAAAGTATTGGACAAATTAAAAATTTGACCTGATGATAGCGCTAGATTAGTTCCAGTTACAGGATCACTAAAGTACCTGTACTAAATAATTCATCCTGAGCAGAACATGAATGTCTATATACCAAATTTTCGTTCCAAATCTATCCACTATTTGTTGAGACATTTCAGTCAAAACCACAAATGTAAACCACTAGAGGAGAAGTCAGGGTATAACCCATGTCAGTAGGATTCATGCTCTGGTCGATGTGGATATCTGTACCAAACTGCATGGCAATCCATCTAATATTTGATAAGATATTTCAGTCTGAACTGAAGTGGTGGACCGAACTTGACAGATTAACATTGTTATCCAGCTAGCGTACAGTAGCTAAATAGGTTTCTCCTTCCATTGAGGTTTCTAAATGTGAGTTGGGAAACAAAACATGAACAGAATAAACATAAAAGAAAAGGGCGAGGGAGCACTGAGTGTATGTGAGTGGTAAAGAAAAACTGAACTGTATAGAGTGTATTTATTTGCATTCGCTCTACGTGCTTCTGTGCTTGTGTTTTAGAGATTGCAGGTGTGAAAGAAAGAGCGTGATTTGAACAAGAATAGTAGCAGATGTGTGCACACCGCTCAGTCAGGCTGTAAAATGGCGTTTAACCTCTTTGTGGCCAGGCAGCAGTGGCAACAGACTGCTCCCTGGAAACAGCAAACACACACGTCACGCACAGCCTTGTGTCAGGATTCATCCTGAAGACTTGTACGATACAGGTCAGACAACATCCAGACTCCATGATTGGCATATTAATAGGAAAATGTTCACTTCCACCCACCCACAGTGCCACTAAAGAGCTAAGCTTCAATAACACTGTCAATCACTGTACATAATGATAGCATTTGGCACTGAAGACACAAAATGTCATTTTGATGTCTGTACCCAACAAGTGCTTATATTGCGCCATTTTCATTTTCAGCTGAACGTTTAATGCTCTTTTCATATTTACTCTTTTTATACAAGGTCATATTCATCATCTGCCTCTTTCTTTCTATCTTTCTTTTCTTTCTCTCCCAACGCTTTTCTCTCCCTTTTTCCTTTTCTCTCACGCTCATTTCCATTTCTGACGCACGGAACACTTTTGAACAAAACTGACAGTCTTCTTTATATTCATGCTGCCATCTTCTCCAGAACGGCTTTTGGGTGCAAAGCTATGATGGACAGGTTCTTCACTTGAAATCATAAAAATCACCCTGAATGAGGTAGTCAATTTACGAGGTTCACATGATGTAATATTTCCTGCATTTCAAAAACCAAGTAGCTTGAAAAGGACAACTTTATTAAGAACTATGAACACCATATACACTAAGAAATCTCTGTGCGACTATATTCATTTCAAATTGACAAAAGCCAAAAATGACCTCTTTAAATGGGAATACTAAGTCACACTAGCGAGGCTCAGTTACTGCTATCGGAGTCAAATGAACCAACTCCATTGTATCCAGTGCTATTAAGAGCTTTGTCTCTAAACACACAGTCTGAGCTGTACTTGTCTCTCAGTAATGAGGTTTGGAACCACAGCCAGCAGACACACAGAGAAACTGCCATCATCAGCCTGCCGTCTTATCTGTGCTTCATCATCCATTGACAAAGGCAGAGATAATCACTCAGTCAACGAGATCACAGACCACTCCACACCTAAAAGTACTGTCAGTTTCAGTGCAACAAAAGCACCTATACACCTCCAGTATGTAATCGGTTACTCTCTGTGGTGTCTTACAACTATAGTTATAGTCATGTTGAAGTAACAGATAAGACAGGCAAACATCCAACACATGTCGGCATTAGAGAAAACAATCAAATCATATCAAGGAGGGACAAACAAAACAAAATAGGCTACCATTATATCTACTCGGAATATGAATTGAAAACTGCACTGGTGTAGAAGAAGAAAGAAAGAAAAGACAAAAAAAGAAGACAAAAGAAAAGAAAAGAAATGAAAAGGCAGAGGGGAAAACTGGGAAAAAACTCAATAAACAAATAAATTACTGCTTCACAGTAATTGCTGTACCACCTGTCAGACACGTGTATTTGTACAGCACCTTTCAAAAGGCAATTCAAAGTGGTTTGCATGAGACATAAACAAGGCATTAAGACAAACTACAAAAGAAACACAAGGCATGTAAGTACACACATATGCGAGTGTAGTATTAATGTGTTCTGCAAAGTCTGTTCATCTGTGTATGAGCTCCTCTCCAGGGTTGTGGATGAGGACGCCGGCTCAGCTCCTTTCAGATGTGAAACGAATGCCAGGCAAAAGTAAAAGGACACCAGCAGTATCAGCCTGCAATTGGCATTAGCTAACAACCTCAGATCTTATCAGTGTGAACAGATGACGGAGAAAGAAGAAGTCCTAATTGTGACGTTGACAGAAACACAGGTAGATGAAGACATTTGAAATGTGGAGAAATCAGAAGAAATCTTTGAACTCTGCAATCAAGTTAATGACCATAACATTTCGAGCCCCACTTCAGGGTAATTAGGTGATTTGTCACCGTTGTTGCATTAACTAGATGGTTCTGTGAGCTCGAGATGAGAATAAATGTCTGGAAAATGAGCTGTGTAAAATGAAATTCTGACCTCCAGATAGGACATGGAGACACTGTACAGCATGTCGTCACTGGTCTCCTCGATGGCACGGAACAGGTCATTCAGCGTTCGGACGTAGATGCCTGGCTCCTTGTCTGTCCCCAACATGGTGTATGTCTTCCCACAACCTGAAAACAGAGAGAGCGTTGTTTCTATGCAGAATCTGAGTGCTGTTACAAAGGTTTGTTTGATTATTTATCCAGAGATGTGGCTGACTTTGTTTTAAAGGGTCATCCTTCTTTCAGCTGGGGCTTCTGTTTAATTTCTGCATAATTAACCCTGTATTGTTGTCACTTGTATGGGTATATGTGCACATTGTCATTGTCACCTAACCCTTTTATCAAGCTAAATGCTAAAGCTAAAAGCTAAGTGTTTACTGCGTCCGTATGACTGAAGGTTCAGGATGTGCTGTCTTAATTTGTCCTTGGCTGGCATGACCACACTGTTGCACATGGTGCAAACAAACACATAAACACACACACACACACACACACACACACACACACACACACTAAAACCCCTGTGTTTACTTTCCCCATGAGAGGAGACAAAGAGCTGTGAATCTCTGAGACAGATGGACAGACAGACAGCAGAGGACGTCAGTGAGACAGATGGGTAACTTGATGGAGAAATAGTGCTCAACTAGTCTTTGGCAATCTGTCTCTGCCCACTGGAAACGTGGGAGGTAAAGCATGACTCATTTTCTAATCAGACCTGCACTAAAATTAAAAACCAAAACAAATGCGAATAAGATGTCTCACCCTTTTCCTGAGAGCGTGCTGACTAGCTGACTCAGAAAGAGGCTGACCAGAGATTATGCACCAGAAAGCTTACACCTCCATTCAGACAGAGAACTTTGTTACCTCTGTGGGCTCTGTGCAACACACACACACACAAGCTCACTCACACACACACACCTGTGGGTCCGTAGGCAAACACGGTGGCATTGTAGCCTGAGATGAGGCCCTCAATCAGCCCTTTGGTTGTAGCTCGGTACACCTCCTCCTGCACAGGAAGAAGAAAATAAACTTGAAGGGCTCAGGTGCAAATGCATATTAACGCAAATGCTGTGCCACGAATGATTAGATTTCACTTAGATTTTTATTTGAACTTTTACTTTTGACTGACCTGACTGGCTGAGTAGTCGAACGCCACGTCAAACATGTAAGTCTTCTCCCTGGAGCGGTTGGCACGCAGGACGTCGTCTGGGTCCTCCATGGGGTCCATCAGAACCACCACCTAATGATGAAGAGGAAGGCAAACAAAGGAAAGAGAGACGAGAGAGTGAGTGGGAGTTACTGTANNTTCTCCAGGCCCATATTGACTCCGAGAAGCCAATTAAGTTGATGATATGTCTCTTGTCAATCACTGTGGAAAGTTAAAGGTGTAGTCTATGATTCTGGAGAAAGCTTGTTGATATTTGAACTCAACAGCCAAACAAATACACCTCTCTCTTCAGTGCTGCTTCAAACTTGCGCAAGTTAACACACAGCATTAGTTTGTCCTGTGCACGAGTTGTGATGTATTATACCGAAGTGTTTAGTGGAAACACGGCTAAAGTTTTGGTATTTGACGACCTGGGTTGGTGGCTCTACCCGAGTTGCTCTGTTTGTTTCCTGTTTTCAGAGCCAGGACTGTGTATGAACACCGGACTTTTTTTTCAGCTCACAAACAGAACGGAAAGCTAGCGGACTGCAAGGAGATATTCACTGAATTTGACAAAAACTGTTTTGGATTAGAATCATAGACTACATCTTTAAGCTAATGAGCAAATGTGCCCTCAATTCAGTGAGTTGAGGTTTGGCTTGAAAATGTGGCAAAAGTAAATGACCGAAATGACAGTCAGAACCTTACTGAAATGCTAAATGACTGTCCTAATTACGTTCCGCTGCGATTGATCGGATCACAGAACGGAAAATTATGGTTTCACTGGGAGCTTCTGTTATCATTTACTTTTTGTTTACATTATAATGTGTGTTACGCATAGCTGCTAAAGGGAAATAAAAAAACAGGCACACAGCGCACAGCTGCAGCATCAGCTGTCAGGGCTAGCTACTGAAACACAAAATGCAGATGGCTCTGTCTGTTGCAGATGTTGGTTTCTGCTGAAACACTTTGCATGTGGTGTACATCAGGAAAGTTCAAAGACATCAGACAGTCACAGCTATCAGCTCAGCAAGTCAGTTGTAAGCTTTGGGCAGGTTTATTTACTGCAATGGTTCCCAGCCTTTTTTGTTTGATGTACTCTCACAGCCATTAGAGAAGCTATATTCGGACACATTAAGAACATGACAGGGTACGTCATGTTTATAATGGATTTATCTTATTTTATTTTCTTTATCTGGGTCTCTTTATTGTCTTTTTTACAGTAGGTTTGGTCAAGTTTGCAGTCAAACCACTATAAGCTGGACACTTTAAGCATTTATTGATTACTTTTAGGGGATTTCTCAGTGTTCTTGTTAACTAGGTTTCACACACTCTCCTCTCAATTGAAGTAGGTGGTGTTAAGAAAAACGGCAGGGGACATGTTCTGTGCAGTCAGCTTATCGTAGCTGGTAGATTACTGGATATTGTAATCCTATTTGTGTGTTTATGTTCCTCCTAAAATTAAATATGTGGGCCAAATCATAATTTTACCAATTAATACTTTCCATTTTTTTCATGTTAGCTGAGCTACTCCACAATCAGGTACCCCTGGTTGGGAATCACAGATCTACTATAAAGTTTCAAATCAGTCTGGTGAACATGGAATTTTTTATATATTCAGATCAGACTAGAAGAGACACAGGAAAAAAAAATCAGTGGTAGGTAGAATGGAGAAAAGCAATGTCTCATTTAGAGCAAGGACAGGGAGAAACAAGCTTTTTAATTTTTTTAATTTTCACAATTCTTTTAGGGACTAAAAAGTTGAAAAATAAACCCAAATTATCAAAGTAAACTTCAGTGCATTTCTCTACTTTTCAGTCAGTATTTCTTCTTCCAAAATGTCATTACCCAAACTTGTGAGAAATTCCATAAAAAAAGGAAAATGTCAGTGGAAGCTGTCTTCTCCAATGTATGACAGGCTGTCCCTGTTCAGATGAGGGACACTTCATACGTATCTGTATATGTATGCATGTATGCAAATGGCCATCTACTCAAGCCATCTGCCGCTTATAGAACATAATGACTAAACCATCGGCCCACATGTCAAGGACATTCACATTGTATCTGGAGAAGAGAGACCAGCGGTAAGTTGCGATTTCTAAAAATGTGTTTTTGTGCATGTCACAGTCTGAATCACACTGTACATGAATACGTGGAGATTGAGATGTCTCATTGTTCCAATTGTGCTGTTTGACAAAGCCTGAGCCTAACCCACAATCATCAGTAAATCACAGTTCTCCAAAAGAACATTTCAGGGACAAATTGTGAACAGAAACGGCACAGCATGACATCAGAGGAAAATATTCGAATGCTGTCAATGAAATCACTGAATGGGTGCAACTGGCTTGACAGGTTGTCCACAGCTAAAGGAAAGTGACACCTGTCACAGAGTTGTGGGTTTGAATCTCCTGCTATAAAATTGCCAGAAAAGTCAATTATAATAAAGACATAGATAGTGCAGAGGACCCTTGAATTTATTTCAGATAGGACCATGGAGCAGCTGGGAGTTTGCCAGGTTTTTCAGCTGATCAGCTCCGTTCAGCAGTGGTCCTGGAGAGTCCTCTGAGGCCTGTAAGCCTGAAGCACCCGGCTTGTTTGATGACCCCCTCAACCACTGCGCCGCTCACTTTGAAGCCTCTCAATTGAAATTCAAGAGGAAAGATAGGGAGAGGGAGGAAAGATGGAGAGGTGGGAGAACTGAATGCGACACCACCACTTGTTTGTCCTCCTTTATTTGGCTCAAGATATGTCGTTTCATGCTGTTTTTTCCAAGAAGAGTTTATTCTTTACTATGGCATGCACATGGAGAAGACTGGGCTCAAGACACGGGGAGGGCACGTTAGGAGAAGGGAGTAGCATGTACTGCAGTTGATGTGACTCTCTTTCTGATCCTTCCTCCCCCCTCTTCTTTCTCTCCATCCTCTTAACTTCCTGCTTCTCCTCTAACTTTCCTTTGCGCGCCGTCCAGCTGCAATGACGTACGTAAGTACGTAAGTTCTGATCGCATTTCACAGGAAAGATATTGTGAACAAGGGAGGACTTCTCTTCGTATCAGAAGCACTTAAGGACGGAGGCACTTAAGCCACTTAGTCTTGACCAATCTGATGACCTTCAGAGCCAATATATGAGGATAGTTAGCAGAATTAGATTGGCAAAAAACGTTCATCTACATTTTCAGATCATTGTCGACCCTTACAGTGCACCATTTGAAGCATTTGCCATGGGAAGAAACAGTCTGTTTAGATCTTATATGGCACAGGTGTCTCCATTAATTAGTTAAAGTAGAGTAAGAGTTTCTTGAGTCTTTCAGCCTAGTTTGCCACTGTCAGTCCCCAAAATGTGACTATAATGAGGCCATTATATCAGATTCCAGTTCTAACGCATATTTAGGAAGTTACTTAGTTGGGAAGTTAGGAAATTTTAATACACTTCATACTGTAAGTACATTTTGACCCACAATAAGTGGGTATAAATAAAGCATCATAAAATAAGCAGGAGCATTAGCATCTACTCAATCGGTGGTAGTCGATAAGAACGTAAATTGTCACAAGCAGGGTTGGCAAACAACAAGATTTAAACAAACAGTTCACAGTTTATATTGTGTTTCAATATAGCAGAAGACGCGATTTTGCTGTTTCAACAAACAGTAATTCCTGCACTGCTGCACCAAGACATCACAAAGTCAGTATTTTATGTTCATCAAGTCATCTGACAACATAAACATACAGTAAATATGTAAGTGACAACACCTACACAGCAGAGCTGGAGGCGAGAGACTATTATTACTTCTACATAACATCCAACCGAGTCTGTGACAACATGCATCGCTGTTTTGGAAAAAATGGCAGTTAAGGGTGGATGCAAGGCTAAACCAGAGAGATAATTCAGCCAGCTTAGTGTGAACATGACCTGTTCCTATATGCATGGCATGTGTGCGTGTATAATTGCGTTCCTTGAGAAAGCTGATGAGCACGCTCTTACATAATTGCATCTATAGTAGGTATCAAATAGTGTGCGCATCCATGCACAGTTTTGTCCGTGTGCATGCACTTGGGAAATCATTAAAGGCGAAGGGTGTTGATAACACCTCTTGTCCCATCTGTCATCTGTGTTTCTTGAGTTACAGTACCTTCCACAGCTCCACCCATGAACATCCACACACACCAGCTGCTGCTTGGGCAGATTCTATACCACTAATTTTCTTAAAGTCTTCTGATAAGACTGTAAGGTGTTGGCTCTAATGACAGTACACTGTGTGGCAGCATAAGACTGGATGTCTGGGCATGTGCCTCAGGGTTTTGGTGCCAATAATGGACTACAGGTGACCTCCCTGAGTTTAGACTTTGTCCGCTGAGTTCAATTAAGAGGCTTCTGAGCAACGAAGAGTCTGGGGTGAAGTGCAGGTCAGTCTTAGCTGGTGCGCGTTGGTGTCCAGTGTACAGAACAGGTTAAGGAGCATAATCTGAAACATGGCAGTCTCATGGAAACCATTAAATCTCCCTCACATCCTCTCTCTTTCTCACACAGTTGCATGGAAACATGTATACACACTAACTGAGACAGCAGCATTTCATGTGCCCTGCGACAAGCAAGTCTGTGCAAGCAGGGTGGCAAGAAGCATGACTGACCACAAGAGCCGAGGCCAGCACACTACCACACAGGAGGTGTCGTCTGTTGTACTTTTTTTACACTTGGAGCATTCAGGCAGCAGCAACATCTCTGCATACATGTGCACTTAACACAGATCTTTTTATCACCCAACTGTTCTTAATAGAGCCGCAACAATTAGTTGATTAATTGATTAGTCGATCAACAAACAATGTATCGGCAACTATTTTGACAATCAGTTAATTGTCTGAGCAGTTTTTAAGCAGAAATGGCAAATTCACTGATTCCAGCTTCTAAATTGTGAATATATTTTGGTTTTCTTACTCTTTTATGATGGTAAATAGAATATCTTTAGGTTTTGGACTGTAGATCTGACAAAACAAGATTTCGGGAGGGGGATTTTGCACAATTTGCTGACATTTTAAAGACCAAACTATTATCGAGAAAATAATTGCTAGATTAATTGATAATGAAAATAATCATTAATCACAGCCCTCTTTCTTTGTATTTAGTAGAAGATCACATTATTGCAAAGTGCTATGTCAAAGGTACATCATCACACACTACCAACTCATTTCTATAGGTCTGGAGAAAGCCTATGATTTATTTCCATGTGGATTGACCAGCCGTAAAACACAGCCGAAGATGCAAGCAGGATCTGTTCAACACAGAGATCAGCTGATCGAACTGGCACTTGGTCATCGGAATCGGCAGAATCAGCCTTAGAAAAGCTGATTCCTCCCTCTTATTTGCTGTACCTGAATCATGAATTCAACAGGATTAGAAGTGGGCTGTGAGTCAGTGGACAGCTGCACAGCAACAGCTCTACAAACACCAACTGGCACAATGCAGCAAACACATAGAACCTGCTCAGATTAATGGAAACTGGTTCTGGTGTCACTGTTAATGAAGTAGTGGGCAAGCTGTATTATGACAATGATGATTAATTACTGGGACATGGGCTGTAACTCTAATATGAAGACTCATAAGAACACATTTATCAGCTATCTATTTGTCTTTTTGCCCATGAATCTGTTTCTCTAACCTCCTATTGTTAATCGTCTAACCTTCCGATGCTGAGAGCCAGTCGAGGCAGACAATTATTTCGATCGATAATCAGTTGGAAAGAGAGGACAGAAACAGTGTGAGTCCTCAGCGTGATTTTCAAATGTCCATGATGGTGGTTAATTCTGTCTGACCTTCAGCCACTGTATCTGCACTTCTATCAGGAAAGAAGTGACTGCTCCACTGGTTCGGCTTATTAACCACGATCTTTCAAAGATCAGGAGAGATCAGAATATTAGAAGACAAAGAAATCTCTCAACTATGGTCCAGTTCAATAACATATTATGCAGTGAGTGATGTCAAGGACAGATTTTCCATTGGGGTCTAAATTGGGTCTTATTGCTCTTTCTACTGAGACCAATCACCCTTTTTTTCGCCGATCGCTGACTAATTCATGGCCGCCACTAAAGGAGACGTCAATTTTGACACAAGCGGGCCAGAAGCCTGACGAACCCAAGAGCTGCATGAGGTGAAAAGGAAAGCAATTTCCTGGTCGACAGCCTCTGTAAACGTGGTGTCATTTTTAGCAGTTTTAATCATGCTGCCCCCTTTCACAATGGACATCACAAGCTAAAGCCACTTTTCATTTGAATGCAGGGCTTGACTCAATTTAACGTGACCCCGGGGGCCGACAAAACAAATGGTTGGAGCGTGAATTTACACACCGTGGCTATGAAAAAAAGAGGCTCCTAAAATATTTATATCCTCACAAGGATCAGCCAAAGTCAAAACAACAGCTTGCTTATGCAGCGACATGAAACCAATTAGCGTGATGGAGATATCTAAATGCCATAAAAAGTAGTGGGGTGCGATGAAGCACCCTTGCCCAGCGCCATTCTTGGCTGATGGGTTTTCTAATCAACAGGGCCTGCTGTTCTGGTCGTTAAAGCAGCAGGGTTGACTTGGTTGGCCATCTTGCTGATTATAGCACTGCTAGCTCCCACCGTGGATCCATAATTCAAAGCCTGGATGTGGTACAGTTTCACAAGCCAGCTTGCCCTGGTTGGTTCTCCCTGACTCGCTCCACTATTGTGTGCCAAGTGGCAAGTGCTGCCAAGACGGACAACAAAAGTCAGCAGTCGTGTAGACATCACCAGCTTTTATAGGCACTGGTTTCATTACACCTAAATGATGGCTCGGATCGCTAATAAAATGACAAAAGAGCAATTGGAAATCTCAATCATATAAAGGGCCTACAGTTCACAGGCCACACAAAATTTGATTAGAAGGAAGAGTGTTATACTGTCTTGTACCAGCAGAAACCAGAAACTGAAGAAATATTGTCAATATTACATTTTAAGTGTAATTAACAAAACAATAAATAGTCACATACACAGATAAATATAGTAGCTACAAATAAAGAATGATAAAATTAAGTAAAAGAAACCCAAAGAGAGGAGAAAGGAGAATCTAGACACCAAAACCAGAAGCCAGCAGATGGAGTAGGAAATGTCCTTTTTGAACAAAAACATGCAGATGGGGTCTGAATCAGAGCGATAGGGCCAAAGCACGTCAAACCACCTGTACACACGGTGTCACGTTTTATTGTTGGTGTCCTGTCTTTATTGCTCTGGTTTCAAAGGTCATGAGGTTGCATCCTTTTTTATCAAGCTCAGAGTTGACCGTGCATGCATCGGAGAGATTAAGAGAGGGGCTTTTATCTGCAGGTCATGTGTCGCTGTGTCATATCTGAAGTGAATGTCCGTCTCCGCATCTTGTTTTTCCCCAGAGACACCATCCTCATTTAACCCTCATTTCCATGTGACATTGTTGTTACCATGGAAGCATGTTTCCAATTCACTTCCAACTGCTTTGTGAATTTGTGAGCAACTGGGGGATCATCATCCAGGCTCCGCCAAGGCTGTATTACTACAATCCTGGAAAACATTTAGAATTTTAAAATCTCCACCTGGATCTAGATCTGCATGAACATACACCTGGTTATTGGCAGAAAATAATTTGATTCACACCAAAAATGATCACTTGATCCTTGGGCAACTGGCTGAACGTTCCACCAACTTTCTTTTTTATCCATGCTAGTGGCGTGGCTCTAGGGATGGCAATGTCCTTAGGTCTTAGACCACCACTTTTGTCCAGCAACTATTGGAGGGATTTCCATTAAATGTGGTACAGTGATTCATGGTCCCCAGTCGATGAATCCTACTGACTTTGGTGATCCCCTGACTTTTCCTCCAGCACCACAATGAGGTTGACATTTGTGTTTTTTAGTGAAATGTCTTGACAACTATTGGATGCATTGCCATGAAGTTTTGTTGAGACATTCATGTCCCCCTCAGGATGAATTGTAATAACTTTGGTGATCCCTTAACAAAAATGGGACCAAAAACATCAACAATAATGTGTTAGCATGTATTATATACTGTAAGAATATTCTTGAAGCAATATGAGTTACTTCAAGCATATGCGGCACATAATAATTACAAAGCAAATAAAATAGCCTACATCTTTTGAGTGACTCTTCACCTTAACAAAAGTAAGCAGTTATAGGCGTTTTGCAGTGAATGAATTATTTGCAATGAGCCATCAATATGTTTACAGCACATAGACGAAGAAGAAGAAAAATCCAACTCTAACGTAAAGATCAGCCTCACAGAATCCATCTCCTCTGTTAGGTGTAATAGATTAAAGGCAGAAAAACTATGTAAGTAATGCCCTTTGGAGGATCTTTTCAGAAGGAGGCAGCAGCAACATGAAAAAAGTATATGTATCTGTATATATGTGTGTGTGTGTGTGTGTGTGTGTGTGTGTGTGGGCAGCTGGGCTCTCTGCATGCTTTTCACCATTTCCCTTCCCTTACCTTTAGGTTGCACAATGACATGACCGCAGGGTCCTTTGACAATGACATCTGTGTGCTGCGTGAAGAATACCCCAAAGAACAAAGGATCAAGATCACAGAAAGAAAGCAATCAGGTCTAAGCGGTGACCTTTACAGGGCAACCTTTCAAGCTGCTCTTTCAGAAACGCAACCGAAGCTTTGGAAAGTCCAACGGGCACAATTGCGGCTGGTTATCTGATAGAAAACCTCAGAGCTGCCCTCTCTGCACCCCAACAATGCTACTGTATATCCCGTTTCAGGGGCTCTCGATGATCGGAGGTGTGTGTTGGATCACAGTGTACCTGATACAGGGTGCTTGATGGCAAGGTGTGCTCTTCATTTGAGGTTACATAAGAAGTCTGGCTGTGGCAAACGAATGCCGGATCAGTACAGTCAGATGAGGGTCGCTGTAATTCCAACTCAGACACTCATATGTGCACCTGCAGACACACACACACACAGCTAGGGTTCCCAGCTTCTTACTTAACGCAAGAAGAGATCTTGAAAGATCAAGAATTGGATGAGAGAAAACGGTTTTCTTTCTTTCATTCTTTCTTTAGTTCTTTCTGCCACCTGTCCCTTGCTTATTACCCTCGTCATTTCGGTTTTGAGGGCAAGTAGGACAGATGTATTATTGGATAGCACAGGCACAGATGGTTACAAAGGATGAGAGGAACAATACAGCAATTTGTCATCCATGAAAGCAATTCATTGAACCTCCAGATCTCAATTAAGTGTGAAGATGTGGAGGGTGCAGGGTGACCATGTATTGCCATTAACGTCACCCTCAACATAAAATAATAAAAGAAATGAATCTGCCAGATGTTCTTAGTTCAAATAATAAATGCAACATTGGCAAACATTCTAGGATCCCAATCACAACCTGATCACCTTTCCCTTTTTTGTTGTGTTAGATATTTCTTAAGTATTTTTTAACACATTTTAGAACTCACAAGTTTTGAGATATCCTGCAAACTAACAAAAGACAGTAACAAATGCACAGTCTCCTTGGTGTAGGTAATTAGGCTGATTACCAGTAAAGCTATTACTTATCCACTTGGTGCCATCACAAACAACAAACATCCAAGGGTACATCAACTGGCAGGAAAGCTCAGTAGCTGGGTGCCAGAGACTGGCGCAGGCTGCTGGCTATTAAAGGTCAGAGGTAGCCTTGAGGCCAGAGGCCGGAGGTCGGCCATGACACACACAAACTAGGGCAATCACCAATTACCCAGACAACAACACAGAGACATGCACACATACACATGCTACACAGAATCAAGTTACAGCCCTGTTGTCTTTGTGGGTCAACATCTAGCCACAGGCTGACTATTCGAGTGCCAGAGGAACAACTTAAGAGTACAGAGGAAGCTGTACAGCTGTGCTTTTGGCATAAAACAACGAGGTCAAAGAAGGAAATCTCAGGATTAAAATCAAGTCAAGTGGAAACTTAAGACAGATGTCTACCTTCACTCAGGCTCATTTGTGTCCTTTTGACTCAAATCCTTCGAGTCACTCTAGCCGTACATCCGCGTTCAAAACAAGTCACTATAAAAGTATGAAGGCAACAGTTTTGGCAAAGCAGCTGTGCGAGTCTGCTGAAACATCTGAACCAAGACAGTTGCTGCCTTCTAATGAAACACGTGAGGTTCTAGTTTTGACATGGAAGTCATTATTTTTGACGTTCAGGTGGTTTAAGACGTGTGAACACTGTTGCTAGGCGACTGACAGCAAAAATGGCGTATGATTTGGTTTGACGAATGGTTTCTGCATTTCAACAAAAAGACATTATCTTTTACTGATTAATAAAAAATAAATAAATAACAATAATAACAAAGAACAGCAGAAAAGACTGATGAAGATTACTCTCAGTTCAGGAGTAAATGGCCTGCAAGATTCAATGGCCGAATGACGACAGTATGCTGGGTTTGTTTTGGAACATAAAATTTAGTAAAAGATCAAATCAAATCAACTTACTGTATAAAAACCCATTTTAAACTTCAGCTCAAACATATTTTAACTGAACGTTGTGACAGAATTCCTCCATTTATACAGTGGATTTTATGTTCTGCTTTTAATCATTCCTATGTAACTCAAACAGTAAAGATATCATAGAATCAAATCAGAAAATTTTTTTGTATCCATCAGAGCACATAAACAATTGGCAGAGATGAATATGTACCATCCATATCAGAAGAACATTTTTGCCAAACTATAACAGAGAACAGACTAGCGCCAAAACCAGTCGCAAACCAGTTGTACTGATTATACATGAACATTATTGTAATGATTTACTGTATCATAATTATATAGCTCTCCTGTGTTACGTGTAATAGATTAAAGGCAGAAGAACCATATGTTGAACCTTTGGTAAGTAATGCCTTTTGGAGGACCTTTTGAGGCAGCAGCAAGCTGTGCAAAGATCCATTTAGTACAGTGTCAAGTTAACTTCACACCCATGTTCACATGTAATGACATCAGTAATAACAGAATGGTGCTAAACAGCATACAATTTTCAGGCACTTTCGTCCATTTTGCTTCCATCAGACATGACAGAGTGAGAGATGTCATCCGTGTGAAGCACAAAAGCAGCCATTAGTGTTTCCAAGTAGCTCCAAGTCTTCTGTGGCCACAGCACACAATGAACTTTCCACAGGGTTTTAAAAATACACTCTGTTTTTTGAAGATGAAAGATCTAAAGACAAGTAGACCGAAGAATAGCCACGAATGATAGCAGGCCCATGAGAGCTCATTACACAGAAAACAAAATTGTTGGATGGATGAAAAATAGACACACAAAGTGGGTTTTGAGCATGCAGTGTGCTCACACTGAAAACGTGCCAAAATTAAGTATCCTTTAAAGACGTCAGTATGCAAATCAAATCTGCTTGATTTCTGAGTGCGCCGATATAATTTAGTATGCACAGCATTAGCAAGAGAATCAGTACTGAAGCATCAGAAAAATAATTAGCTTTCTCTTTGTGAGGTTTAATTGTCAGTAGTGTTCCAAGGTCACAGTTTGATTGACATTTGTTGACGCGCATCACGTATAATTTCCTGTTGCAACAAAACTGTTATGTACATTAATTCCTTGTAACTGCAAACTAGTATGAAAATGAGTATACTGTAGTGCATACTGTATATTATTAGTATGTACATGGACACGGTGTTAGTAAATATGGCTTGTGGGTATCTCAGACTGAATCAGCCAGGTTCAGCACCATGTTTAGACTTTTTTCATCACTCTAAGTTTTTCAAGTCTGACACTGTGGGCACCCCCTCAGGCAAACGTGAGAAAACTGTGCCCCCCAACACCCCCAGTCATAATATTGCTATAGATTCATTGAGTTACGCTGTGGGCTACAACTTGAGCCAATATTTCTTTACATTTTGGCTAATTGGCACCATTACAACTATGTCAAATTAGCTATTAGCAGTTCCTGTTTTTCAATGTACCCAATAATGTAGTGACTTTGATACTGAACAAAACTTCTCAGGCAAGTTCTTGAGTTATAAGGAGCATTTTTCCCTCTGATTTCTAAGTCGGTTGATAGACGATGGACATCGGAAATAGTGACATCCTTGAAAAAGTGCAAGTCACAATTACTCTAAAAATATGTGTATCATGCCTGTGTTCCAACTTGACCGAGTTATGACTCAGAGAAGGAGATCCGGACATTAAGGGTTTTAATTGCCTCCATGAGCTGTGTGTCACATCCACTGCTGCAGCTCCAACCGTGTTGATAAGCAGTGTGCTAAACTACAATAATTAACTTCCTGCTGTTTTTAGAACAATGACATTCACCTGCCACTTTAACCTCAGGCAGTGCCTTTGCTTCGTCTCACGCCCTTGAACTCTTCTGCGCCCCCCCCAGGAAGGCACGCCTCACAGCTTGAAAGTCTATGGTCTACCATGTACCATCTGTACTTGAACTCAGCTGGGCGTTGACCTCTGGATCGATCTGGATGTACTCTAGATTTTATGATATGCTGTCACTTGATATACATTGTTTTATGTGAGTTGGCATGGTGGAGTTTAACATTACATTTTACGTATCTTTATTATATGTTTCGTGTATTCTGTTGTGTTTTATCTGTCTTTAGTTTAAGTCTCTGTCTCTTCTGTTTCATCTTGTTACAAGATAAATTCCCCATTGGTGACAGTAGAATGAAGTTGAAGTCAAAATAGTACTAATGTTAAAATGCTAACATGCTAAAAGTACTGTTACAAAACTAAACAACAAAATAAAGGCCTTTACACACCGGGGACATGACGAATAAATGACACGAAAACACGAAATACTCGCCCGCGAATATCTCGCATCAAAACTATTCATACCGGCAGCGATGTGAATTTGAGATAGAAAGATAGATAGATTAGCGCCGGCTCATTCTTACACCTATAATAAGGCCATATGTGTTCACTGATAACAACATCAGTGATTAAATTCATTTCCAGTGTTAATTCACTTCACAAATTCACGGCAGGTACGGAAATCTCGGCTTCCTGCTCTGACATAACAGAAATACTTACAGGAGTTACAGAAAACTGTAAAAACATCCATGTGATGTCCAAAGCAGCGATGAGACAAATGACGCGAGTTCTCTGTTGTGTTCTTTGTCATCCAATACAGTGTGATGAGACACACAATCAATCAACAGGTCCACCATTGTCATCAGGAGTTGTGACGTGCCGTCTGTTCTGCACAACACGATTGGTTCATGCCTTTATTTGCGGTGCGAAAGCTCAGAAAAATCGACCTTGTTCCGAAAAATAATTTCATTGTTTTTTCGCCGTGTAATATTCGTGTTCTGTGTGTAGTACTCATGACAAAAACAACAGTTGTCGTGCAAATTAATGGCACGAAAAAAACGCCCCCGGTGTGTAAAGGCCTTAAGGCTGTTGTTCCAAAAATTACGCAGCTTTTTCTGTTCTGCCACCGTTGTGGATAAGGTAGGTTTGGGTAACACTACTCACTGCTTAGGTACTGTGCGTAAACATCATTTCCAGCTTTAACCGGTGCTGTCATTTTACTGGAAAGGCAGTCTCATGGATGAGTCTCACCAGACAAACAACATGTTGTTATGACTGGGGTATTACACAGAAAACACCCTTAGAGACTTACTCCCAGTAGTTCCTAAAACCCAAGCCATATGGGAGATGTTTTCTTTGTAAAAGCCCTACAATTACTAGCTGCAAATCTGCCTGTCCTCATCGCCACCTCTTGTCTCTGTCCTGATTTTCCCTCAACCTGCTTTTGTCCTTCTGCTGCTCTTCCTGCTCACCACACTCTGTTTCTTACAACTCTTCCTTTTACATTTCATATTCCCAGTGAATTGGTATCTTTTAGCTCTCATTCGGCTCAGTTTGTCAGCGACACCTGGCCGTTGCACTTTGTTTGTTGTGAGGTGACCTATTAGCTATGTTACAATGGACCAATCCCTGCCTGTCTTTCTGGCCAGGAGCCCAATAAAGACGGCACATCGATGGCCCTACGGCTGGCCTGTATGTCCTGCTTGTGTAAGAGGTATTAGGTGGCCACAAAGCAAGCGGGGGAACATTGCACTCCTGATTCTGTTACACAGAACAGAGCACACACGTACACAGACAAATGCGCACACACAGCAACAAAGGATGTGCTCTTATCACAATTTTGCTTTTTGGAAAAGATGTTATGCTTGTGTAACCTGTAACATAATTAGCCGATGAGGTTGCAGTAAAAGCCCTTTGGGTAGCTCCTTCCTTTTCATAAACCCCCTGTGGACTGAAGAATGACTCAGAAGACACCCAAGGACAGAGGAAGGTGTGAACAGTTCACACCTGCTGCATTATGCTCTTTATTATGTAACAGGTGGATTGTATAATACTGTTTTTTAATCGAATTGCATAATGAACTCATTGTGATTCCTCGGTGTCTCCTGGTCCTAACAGCACAGGCCTTGCTTGTATCCCCAGAGGGGTTAGTCAGGGCAATAAGTGTGTTTACTTGAGTGCTACAAGCTGTTCAGAAGAACCAACAGCAGGGCCACTCCAGCATCTAGTCTCCTTCAGAGGCTGCTTGAGGCAAGCTGCCACGCCTTGCCCTCTCATCAAGATCAGGAGTGGAGGAGCAGGGAGAGCATTGAGAGGGATCACATACAACTCACACAAACATGCACAGACCCACCCACAATAGCCCTCGTTGTAAAAGAGACTCCAGGGAGGGGCAGGGATCAGGGGAATCGGAGAGAGTGTCACCCGGAAGCAGAGAAGGAGAAGTGGAGTGAGAGAAAATGAGGAAAGCTACGATTATCTACTTTCCGAGGTCAGACAGTCTATTTGTGTTGACATATTAACCTAGCTTTGTAAAAACAGTAGGACCCAAAATAAACTCTTCTGTGCTTCTTGATCACGTCCGCGTCTCTCAGCCGTGCCACTGTTGCCATTTCAGGTTCAGGTCTCGTTCCTGGCTCTGTCTCTCTGTGTGTGGAGGTCAAATCTTCACAGGGTAAAAAGGACATGGCTATTTGTAGTTCCTTTCCCTCGCTTGTCCAACGGTGAAGCTATTCAAACACGCTGCCTCGTAGAAAAAAAGACTCTGCATGGACAAAGTGTGCCCTTCTTCACGTTTTCCCCCGAGATTTTTAACGAGGCTATTAAGGCAGTGGACGATGGTGGTGGAGAGAACATTTCCATCAGCCGAGGGTGGGGGGACATGAAGACAGCAAGGGAACTGGGTCATTTTTATGCTAATTTTGAGCATTTCAGATGCACATTACTCACTCTCCTTCACTCTCAGGCCAGCAGTAAGCGTTTGATGAAATCAAATTTGCGCTGTTTGCACAAGGAAACGGGAGCATTTTTGATTGAAACAAATTCTTCTGGTTTTGATCAACGTCAGGATATCGGAACTTTCCACAATTTTTGCACAGCATTGTTCACTACCCCTCAGTACGCTGCTACCTGGAACTGGTCAAACAAGTCATGTCGTTTCTACGCACTGCGTTCTCTATGTAACATACTAATGTTTGTTCTGTATTTGACAGCAGTTTGAACACCGCAAATTAGATTTTGTTTGGAGTACGATGCCGTTCTCATTCACAGCAGTTTGTTTTCCAGGGGGAGCTGTATCAGGCTAACTACAGTGCAGCCTCTAAGGTGAAGGCAATTTGAGTCTCCTTTCACTGACAGGCCTGTGTAGAGGGTGGCGGAAACTCTACACTGAGCACTTGAGGTGAGGTGCTTTGTACTTCACAAAGGCAGAAAATTTGGCAATTCATGGTATACTGTAATCAAGTAGACTTGTACTTGGACCGGGCTGAATGCTGCTTATTGTTTTAAAAAGGACTTGATCTTTACAAAGGAACCAAGAGGCAAAATGGTACATTTTTGTGTTTTGTTTGCCCGCTGGCTGACATTCTCTCTCTCAGAAATCAGAATGAACCACCTACCTCAGAGGGTTTTTTTTCCCAGGTAAACACATGAGTGAACATCCTTTTTTAAGGCTCTTCTTGTTGTTATGAAGAAGGGCTTTAAAGTCCTTAATTACCTGCACACAACAGAATTCTCGCTCTGAAAAGGTGACCATGAAATGCCACCATCCATTCTTTGTGTGATATATCTATTGCTACTACACTTTCAGTCCACTCCAAATTACATTGACAACCTTGCCAACAATCGAGCCGAACAAATGTTCCATCAAAGAATGTATTTATTACAGCCACTTCATCTGCAGACATGAAAAAACATAACCAGAAAGGGACCTTTCCCTGCTGTTTTTCCTTATTCTCCCATATGGAAGACTGTACAACTGAGGGACAGGAATAAAAAAACAAAAAACAAACAATGGCCCTGAACTTGTCTAGGTGTCTCCATGGAGACGAGGCCTCGCTATAAAGCATTCCCCACTGTGTGCTACAGACAGGCCAGCCCTGCCAAAGACATGCTTAACAAGTTCGAGGGCTAAGTAAGACATATCCTGCAGTAAACACTCATTTCTACTGACAAGATATTTACATACTGTAGATGTACTTATTACTGCCACTGGCAAGACCTCAAAAACAGATTGTTTTAGAATAAGGAACCTGGGATCTGTATAAATATATTTAACATGCTCTAAGGAATTAAGTGTATTCTGTAGTGTATCGCTAATTTTGATCTAATGTATGCTCTAAGCTCCTACCGCTTGTATGTATAGCCTCCAAGGCCACAACAGCCTTTTGTTAAGTAGAGTGGAAATGGTAGCGAGATAAAACAGTCTTCTCAGGTGTCTCATTCACGAGGTTGAGCGACCATTTTTATCCCTTGGGGGATAAACAAAGCTTTCCCAATACCCTCTTAAGGAGGGATGACATCACCTCTCTGGGTCTTTCATTCCTACGTGGGATAGGAAATACTGACCTCAAATTCTAATTCTTAATTTTAACTGACGGACAAGATGTGACATTGTGCTAATTCCCCCGAGCTCTGTGATATTTGAATTTTGAAGTAAAAATAATATTTTGATATTTTGATTAGGAGTGAATGTGTGAATGACGTCTTGATAAAGGTCTGTGTGACTGAAACGTCGACTCTTTTAATAAATCAATGTAGAGGTGAAAAGTGTGTGCGGGAATTGCAGTTGGATTTTTGGGGGGATTTGATTCCCTGCACCACAAGAGAGACAAAGCAAACGGTGTGCATGTTGCCTTCCATACAACCAGTGCACTGGGTCCAGTCAGTTCTGAGCAGCCATGACACACAAACAGAATGAGTACATGGCAACCGCAGAGCTGGTGTAAACTAACATTTTTTACAAACACATAGTGGACAAAAAGAATAAATCAGCAGTTTTTCAATGAGTAAGTCTGTTAAGTCTGGTATTAAAGGACTATACCGGTGATTTTGAATATTTTATAACTACAAATAATGCATAGAGTACCACCAAAAAATTTAAAAGCATACCAGCCAAAGCACATGTTTTTAACATGATTTCCTTTCAGCGGAAATTATCCATTTATTACTTCCATTTATTTCAAAAATCCACTTGGAGACTTAAAGGGATAGTTTGGATTGTTTACTATTACAGTGGCAATAGCTCTGGTCAAAGTCGCATCACAGTATCATTGTGTGATAATACACACTGGTGACACTGCCACACATACACTGCTTGTAGCAGGGACCAAAACATACTAGTCTATTCAAGGATGCTCTACAAATGATTGCCTGTTTCTAATCTATAGAATCTATATATAGAACTTGTTTCTCATCTTGTTTAGTTTACTTCTCATTGTTTAGAACTTATGAGAAGTTACAATATCCAATCAAGCTGTAACTTTTTGTGATGTCCATTTTGTGTCTGATCTCCATGGGAGTCCTTTTCTGCCAGAACAATTTAAGGAGTCTGTCTTTTTCACTATCCACAGTGTCCCAGACAACACTGGTTGGGCCGGTTCTTAATTTCCCCAACCTGCGTCATTGAGAGGCCAGCCAGAACACTTTGTCTCCTGTCCCCATGAAGGTGTTTCTACAAGACAATTATTAAAATCATACTTCTTTTGAAATAACGTTTACTCCTACATCAGTTTCCAAGATAAAAATCTACTAGAATCATGCTTTGCTACTTAGATATAACAAAGCCCTCCTGTATCTTGTATACAGTTTGGGATAAAAGCCACTTTTCTATGCCAGTAACACTTGTTGTAATGTTATGACCTTGAGTGAATAAAAATAGCTCAACCTGAGCCGTTTAATATCTCATTCATAAATTCATCTCACTACAACTCTGACCTGTGTGCTACTCACTCAAGGACAAGAAAAGCCCATTGAATGTAACAGGCAACAGGTGGTCCATGAAAGGCAGCGGCTGGATCCCCTGAGGCTCTCAGTAGGGGGAAGAGTAAACCCAGAGAGAGAAAGAGAGCAGGTGGCAGAAGGCTTAACCTGAGCTAAAACCCTTCCAATGAGCTCATCTCCGCAAGGGCTTAGCTAGCGTCGAGTTGTCTGTTTTGTGCCAGGAGAGCCAGATCTGTGTACTCCCACCCAGTCGGCCAAGTTAGCCACCAGCACCCTGCTAATCTGTCTGAGCATTACCTCTTGGCCATATGGTTATCGCCTGTCTGTCTGTCTGTCTGTCTCAAAAACAAAGTAATCAGTACACAGTCTTGTGTATCAGAGTGTGGAAGGGATTGAAGTTGTTATGTGTATGTACCGTACATATCTGCATAGATTCGTGTGTGACTTGTGCAATGGCTAGAGCAGGTACGTGACAGTTATAGGTAAACAGATTCAGCCATGGTCTATAATCCCACAACATCCCTGTGTTGCTGTGACCTTCCTCACTACATCCCCTTCATTCATGTAAGGGCAGCCCAGGTAAGCCTTACTTGGGACACAGGTAAACAGCAGATTCCTACAATCCCACTGTCTCAATAACAAGTGTGTATTGGACAGTGAGCTCTGCTAATCCTTCGCTGTGAACGTGCCTGAGTGAACCTGATACAACCCCGTAGAGACCATACAGCATACAGTATGTGTCAGTTTGTAATTCTCTCCACAGACATAATACAGTATGAACTGCGCTATTCAGGAATAAAGTCAACACACTGCGGGTAAAGCTGAACAGGAGACACACAAAAACATATTTTCTAGCTGAGGTTTGGTTGAGCTGGAGACAATAACAAAGCCTTGTTATGGTGGCTGTGTCAGCACCATATCTACCTGCCTACCGCTATGCCCTAATCCCCCGTGTCCAAGCCTATTTTAATGATGTCATGGCAGGCAGAAGTGCTGATGTTGTCCTTAAGACTTGGTATAATTGAATTACTTCTGAGAAGACAGACAAACAAGTCCGGTCTCAGCGCCGTGGATAATCTGTGTCTGGAAGTGTTCTCCAGTAAAATCCATCAGCAGCACGAACAAACACTACTAATCACATCCTTGCATGAATATGTTTCCCTCCAGCACTGGTCACTGTTACACCAAGGCAAGTCTGAGTCACCATGTCAGCTGTTGCTATGCTGTTACTTTTCTGGCTTCGTCTTGGTTAATCAAGAAAAGCTGCCCACCACCAGTATTGCCCACTACTGCCTCAATCAGCCTACACTGAGCAAGAGGACACCTCAGCAGGTTCCAGTCACGATGACTCATTATCATTTCCACTATGTTCATCATCATCACACAATCACCATTGGCACTGCTAAATGGTCTCCAAGAGGGACCAGTTCAAAAGCGAGGACTGCTGGTAAACATTGTCCTCATGGAGCTCGTACATACAGTCTGTCCTTCTCATATGAGAGGTCACATGGTAACATATTGTGCACAGTGGTCATGCTCTAAGAACAGGATCCTCTGGGGGGAAGACACCTCTGTTGTGTGATAGCAGTCGAGATATTTCATTTTTTTAATGCTAGGATAAATACAGATAAATAAAATCATGTCCTTGGTGTAATTTATATGACATGTGCAAGGACAGCCCTTTGCTGTTGTGCATAACTGTAACTGAGGCCATCACGGCCAATCCACATTCTGCTCATTCAGAAACATTCCTGGTTTACTCTAATGGAAAGTACAATTAGCATAATGGCTCCATTCAAAGCAGTTTACTTACAAGACATAAGTGGGAATAGAGTGAACAGAGCCAGGCATAATGTTGTTATTATTATCTATTTTCAAATTTCAACATGTTAGATGATTGAAATACACAGTATGTTCATACGTCTGGTGTATCTTCATTATCGATTAATCTACTGATTATTTTCATGAATAATTGATTAATTGATACATTTTTTGCTCTATAGAATGTCAGCAAATAGCAAACAATTCCCGTCACACTTGAAAAGCTTGAACCAGTTAATTTTGCTTGAAACATTACTTAATTCATTAATTGATTATCAAAATAGTTGCTGATTCATTTTCTGTTAATCAATGTATTGTTTCAGCTCTAATAGAAACAGGGATAAGGTTAACTGATAGTCCTTAAATCAGCTTACAGTGTGTAACATATGGGTGGAATCTGAGCTAGCAATACGTGGTGGCTGCAGTAAATAGCAGTTAATGTAGTGGCAGAAGTTAGCAACAGCAATGTCTTAAATTGAATAATATATGAGTGAAGGCTGGTGTGGTTTAGCTAGCATTGCACTGAGCTATTGGCCAGTGAAATTAAGTTAGCAGCAGCAACAGAATATAGTAGCAGCAGTCAGTATCATCCAATTGTAAGGGGGGCATTTGTTTCAGCAGAACTTTCGGTTCTATAAATGTCTCTGTTGGTGGTCGAGTTGCATTGTGGGTAATGTATGCAGCAGGTTTCGACGAGGAAGAACGCGTGGAATAAAAAGAAAGATATCTCTGATTCTGCTGCATCGATTTTGTTCTTTCTGTCCACTGTGAGTGTGACAGTGTTATAGGAGTGCAACGCTAAATCGATGGAGAGCTCTTTAAACAACACACTTACTGACAGAAAATTACAACATAATTGTTAAATGAATCCATAACAGAAATAATTACTACTTGCTGCCCTATTTGTAACTCTTTATCATTCAAGTCAGACAGACACACGGAGAGGCTGAACTACCACTAGCACGAACGCTTTATGTTGCAGTTGTTGATGTCCAATTAAACCCCAGGCATTCACTATAGCGAAGCTTTCAGTCGTCTGCTTATGAAAGAGTTTGAGGCTTTCAGTCGTTAGAAAAGTCACTCTCTTTGCTACAGGTGTGAGTCATCCAGCATTCATTTACAAATGAAATGTGACATTTCAGCTTTACAAACAAGTTGGTTTTAAAAAAGAGCTCCTGGCTTTGCCGAGGTCCCTGCAGATACCTTATCTGTGCAGCCTCATGACAGGCAGGAGGAGGGTTCTGAAACGGAAACAACAGCCCTCTCCCACACGAGCGCACGCACTGACCCCATCACTCACTCACGTGCATGCATACTGTATGCGCACATGAGGTTAACAGGTTACTGACACACACACAGCGGTAGAACAAAGGACGGCCATCTCACCTGGTCATCCACTCTGTGGGCCACGATTGTAGCCGCCTCCTCCTGCTCGGCATCGCTGAGGGGTCGGATCCTCAAGGCAACCTGCGGAAAAAAGAGTGAATTTAGTCGTCCTTGAATTTAATCACCACAGATACATTCAATCTACTGAAATTATAGGTCAGAAAATGAATTGAACTTTGCGTTGATAGGTAAGAACAACACTGACAGCACACAAAAGTACTCTAGCTTCTACAATAAATGAGTTCAGGCACAGGATGCAGTTGTAGATTAAAAAAAAAAATATGGAAAAATTGCATGAATGATCTTTTAAATGCCAAGCACAGTTTATAAGATTTTTTTCCATTCAACCAGATAATAAAGAACATTCACATTTAGAAGGTCCTGCGCTTAAACCAAACTTTGTGCTGTGTAAATTTTGCATGTTATCCTTGTTTTTACACTTGTTTCCAGCCTCACTGCCCAAACACATGCAGTTTGGGTCAACTGGAAACTCAGAATTGTAATTATAAATGTATAAATGTCTTTGACTGTATGTGTGTTAGCTCTGTGGCCGACTGGTGACGGGTCTAGGGTGTACCCTGCCTTCTGCCCAGTGCATGCTGGGATAAGTTACATGTTGCCAGCATCCTAAATGTGTTAAATAGGTATAGAAAACAAATGGATGAATGGATTGCCTAACTAATTTAACTCCACATTCCACTCTTAATCACTTCACGGCCTGATCAATGTCAATTTCTCCTGCAAAAATTAAGAAACAAATTAGAGTGATGACATCCCCCTACTCATCTCCAATGTGAAACACACACCTGCAGTTTCAGAGGCTAAATTAGCCTTCCCTTCGGGTAGCATTTGGCAGATATAAAACCACTAATTGAGTGGAAGATTGTATTATTACATTAATACACTCATGCACGGTCACCCTGTTGTTATACTCGCTCTCCTTGCACGATTTCTTTCCGTGAAAACATTCAAAGATCAGAGATAAAGCCTTTGATGGGAGTGAAATGGGATAAAAACAGACAATAACAATCACAGCAGGCGCGCATATGACCCACAGGCATATGCAATTAGTGAGAACAACTCTGATGCACCGTAGGAATAATAAGGTACTCTCTCTGTCAGCACCCTGTAGAAAGTGTATTACATGCTGGACAAGAGAGAGGCCAGGCAACTGAAACAGCCACTTCAATTATTCAGATATGGGCTGCAGAACACAGCGCAGGTAGCGCAGGGCTGGGAAATCTAACATATAACACCAACAATCCATGCTGTTAGGAATTATAAAAACAAACTTCTAGTTATTTAAAAAACAACAACAGAAAAATACAGTTTATTAGGTGCACCTGTACAAGCTAATGCAATCTAATGAAGCTGTTCTGCCAGAAATTCTAGTTTTATGATGCCTATAATGTTAAAGGTGTTTTGACACTGTCATGGAGATGTTCATAGTGGGTGGTGGTCTTTTACTGGACTGTATTATATTCAGAGGTGCTCCTAATATTCTGCCCCCCTCATGTATGTAAATAGGGAGGACAAACAATTAGAAACACCTCTCAGCATAATGTAATCCAGTACAACACCACCTTTAATTATGACTTCGGTAGTAAACATATAACTGAACGTACACATTTCATACAATATCAATTAAAGGCATCATAAAAGTAGACTTTATGGCGGTGCTGTATGGATTGCATTAGATGGTACTGGTGTACCTAATAAAGTGGCCACTGAGTGTACAATTCGTTTCTTTGTATTTCATGGTTCGTGTTTTCCCTAATTAACATCAGCCTGTTGGAGTAAAGGCAAAACTAAATGATCTAAATGTTACAACTCATGGTGTTTAAACTGCCTGCCTACCCAGGAGCTCAGCATTAAAAGGACAGAGTGTAGTTTGAACTCACAGTTAGTTGGTGGTCCTTTGATTCCCCCGTGTCCTTCATGCTCACTTTCGGTCCGAGTGAAGGATACTGAGCGTCAACAGCAGACGGGACACTGGACCATCCTGCTCACTGTCGGTACCCGCATGCCCCCTCCTCTGAAAACCACCTGCAGCCCCTTCGTTAAAGCACTCAACAACAAGTGGACTCTCCGCGGCTGCTGTAACGGTCTCTTCAGAGCAACACTCCCACCGAGCTGCACCGTCTTTCTCACTTAGCGACCTCTGTCTTTTCCTGCCCGCAGAGTCCCGGCTAGTGTGTCTGGTGTCCTTCAAAGTGCGTCGACGCTCCGCAGCTCGTCTTCCCGCTCGGCAGGTTGGAAACGCGGACACGAGAATAATTCAGCCGACGGAGGGCGAAGAAGAGGCGGAGAGAGAGGTGGGTGACACCGGCAGCAGCCCACCTGCTACATTCACTTCCCTCTCGCTCCTCTGCTGCCCCGCTGTTGCTGCCGTGGGTTTCTATGTGCGTGTGCGCGTGCGTACAGGTTGTCCCTGGAGATCCGCCGGTGTGGTATCAAGCTAGCTACAGTAAAAACAATGCTACTTCCAATTATAAAATAAAAACACGACATATTTTTTTTATTTTATTGCATGCGATAAAAAGTATTACGCCAAAAATATATATAATTAAAAAAAAAAGAAATTTTAATTTTCTCTTGTGAGTATATTTTTATTATCTTTCCTTCACAAATACAAACATATATACATTATAGCTCCTGACTATATATATGTTCTTCTAAAGTGTTCCACATTAACTTGCAAATATTGTGGTACACTGTGTGTGATCACAGCAGCTTTTTCTGCAGGAGTTACTACAGCTCCCACTGAGCTGCACTTTTTCTTGCGAGACTATGCTGACATCTGCTGGAAGTTTACTGCTGTTGTTCATAGGCTAAATATTTAAATAGACAAAGTTTTCTCTTCTCTTGCTTCAGTTTAGTTTTTGTCTTTTCAGTTAATCTTCTACAGCCCTGCACCACATTTATTATATGCAACAGGCTACTCTTTTTTATGTCTTTGTCTTAATCGGTTGCATGTTTTCATACAAAAGGAGCTTTACACACAGCTTTATCAGAGCTGAATATTTGATGACTGTTATACATTCTACGTAGTCTTGATTTGGGTGTTTACAGTGATCATTTACATTTAAAAGGGTTGTAAAAATAGATCTTCAAGTAAATTGCAGCACTCCATTGTCAACTTTAATCAAATAAAACATAATTTCCCAACAACAAAATTGTGGCCAGTGAAAATGCTGAGTGGCTAGTAACTTTGGAAAACCACTAGCCACAGTGGCTGATGAGCAAAAAGCTACAAGCTAACATAACTCTGCTATGGTGTCCTTTAAAATACTTTTTTTTTAACTTGTGAGGAAAGACGTTTAAGTACAGTGTTTGGGTATAAAATAGGTTATGTGAACAAGTTGTGTGCATGGATTACTGTATGTTCAGTGTGTAAGTGCGTTTTGGTGTTGATGACAGTGATTGCATTGTAGTTTGGTCATTCTGGTCAGTACAGTTGTGTTCTCCCTGTGGTGTCGTGCACTGAACAACAAAGTGAAGACAAGTTGTACTCAAAACTGATTTATTCAACTTACAATTAGACCCCGAAGTTTAGGTCACACACACAAAAATTAAGCACCACTCTCAGTGCCTGTACAATGTAACATGCTGAAAGAAATGACACTTAGCAAAAAATAATTAAAAAACAAAACTGCATGTATCAAATCCCTACAGAAACTCACTGTTAGTCAACACAAACGTGTGCTGTTTGGATGGTTTGAATTGATGAAAATAATTACCTGAATATTCTCATTAATCATGGTTAGAGCAGCACAGCTTCCCAAGTTATGACAGAAAACTACAACTTTTTTTGTATTAGCTGGATTAGATATGCAGAGAACATGAATTAATGGCCCTTTAGAAAATACAAAAAAAAACATAGTGATCCTATGTGACATCGCCACACAACAAAACTAGAAAAAATCATATAAAAATGGCACATTGTTTAAACAAGATCAAAGTAAACCACATCAGAATGAGCCACCAGTCTGTTATTGTACAACTTATATACAGAAGCCGTGGTCTCTCGTCTCCAGGAGATTTCGAAACATAAAGCTTCACTTGCAGGCATGTCTGTGTGTGAATGTAAATAAATTATACCTCAACAATACCTCCTGCTGTGTGCTGCCAGTGCTGCGTTTGTGCTTCCCAAATATCAAGCACGAAGCACAAAATACATAGAAAATAATATGCCATGTTCACATCAGCTGTCATGTTCACATTTTTCTCTTTGGAGACCTGAATGTAAGTTTTGGGGAAAAAAATCTCTTTGAACAGGAGAGACGACCATTTTATTTTTTTATTTTTTTTTTACTTCAGTCTGAACACGTTGCTTTGTTTTACTGCAGTGAGAGATGGATCCTCAAAATTGCTTCCATCACCTGTCTCAAGTTTTAACTGAACAACTTTAAGCACATTAAGACAGTCAAATCTTTGCCATCACACCTTTTTTCTCTCTCAGTGCTTCACCAATAGATGTGAAAGGAAGGAACGTATTAAGAGCAGGTTAAGTTCGACAGCACCTGTCAGGAATATTTAGCAAGTTCCCCCCACAAATGACTTGGGGCAGAGAAGTGTGATTAATCATTTATGAGCGTACAACAGACAGAGAGCAGCACAGATATGGCTCCATTGTCCTGAGACCGCGTAGACTGGAGTCCTGGACTAACGAGATGTTACACGGAGTCCTCTGTGCAGCTTGGGATAGCCACACGCTCTTTGTTCGGTTGAGCGCGTGTGTGCGTGCGTGTGTGTGTGTTTGTGATGCTGCTTCCCTCCTCGGACAGATAAAGAAGTCTATGCTTGGAAGTCGTTCCCAAAGTGTCTTCTCTGTTCCTCGGTCATGGACAGATAGGTGGCCCTCATACTGGGGGAGTACTGTGGAGGAAAGGTAAACACACAGACATACACAGGAGAACATTACGGGCTGATTCCGCGAGCTGACGGGGAGGTTTCACAGGTATGGACTGAGCCTAATCATCAGCTAAAAAGAAAGAAAATGTCATGGAGGTTTAAAGGAATGGTTCACTGGAAATCTACCTGTTGAGTAACAATTTCTCACCAGGTGGAAGGTTGAAAGTTGGCTCTGTAAAGATTGAAGCTTAGCAGAGGATGGCAGCTGTAGTCAGCTTGGATTCACAGAAGTTACAATGGACTCTTGCTTGCCTGATTATACCTCTATGGACTTGTTTGCTTGTTACGACTGAATACCTGCTACTGGGTACCTTTTACTGTCCCTGTTTTGCCTGTGAGTCGTGAATTCAGGTCCACATCTTGCTTACCTTGGTCATTACAAGATCAGTGGCAGAGACGTGGATGGTTCTGCAGGAGTGGTTTGAGAAGTTTCTATGGACGTTTTTTTTATACATTTTCACACGACTCTGGACTGCCACTAGAATCCACTGTAAATCCAAGCTGACTACAAGTCCCATCTTCCACAAAGAAACACACTGCAAACTTTTAAGAGCCACATTTAAGCCTACAGGTGCTGAGCGTTTAATGCTCAGAAGGTTTTCTGCAGAGTATTCCTTTAACTCACACCTACAGATCTGGCTCAGGCATACAAATGTAATCAGTCAAACAAATCAATCCATTACTCATTAAATGTACACGTCAATCATTTTGACAAGTGTAATATCACTCTAAATCTGTCAATACCCAACACCCAAATAAATTCTATAGCACTACGCAACGCCTTAACACCTTGTCGCAGTACAAGCTATAGAATTGAATGACTGGAGCAGAACTGCATGCACAGGGAGGCTAACTGTGAGCAAATCCAGGGACATAACTACAGTACCACCCTGTGAACGCCAGGGGCAGACAAAGCCTCACTAACTCAAACACACTCTCTGGAGCGAGGACAACAGGTTGTGATTTGAAAGCCATGCGAAAACAGGAAAACTGCACAGGAACCAAACAAAGTGATGTGAGGTGACGGGGAGGTAAAAAGACGGAGATGCAACGGAGGAAAAGTGAGGGAGTTGATCCTGAGGAAGAGTTGAAAGGACTTACTCGGTTTCTATACTGCTGAGTGTATATCTCCAAAAGTTGATTAAAAGAAAAAGAGGAAATATAGAAATGAAAGATACAAACAAACAAACATACACATGACAAACGAACAAACAAAAAATATATAAAAGAAGCTGTTAGCCGCAGACTACTGCATGGTGCTGTAAAGTTGTAGTCATGAGGGAGAATTGAATTACACATTACTTGCTGGTGTTAATTAGGAAAGAAGTCATAAGGCAAAGTACATCACATTTCCTGGTTAACTCAAGCTGGAATTATAGGCTGAAGGTTAATGAGAATGATGACATAAGCAGAAGATATTTTTCTTGGGGTAATACTAGCATGAAAAGCAGAAAATATATAGATCTTTCTTACATACAGTACGTATAACAACAAATAATATGCAATTTATCAGAAATAGAATATGTATTTGGTTTGTTTTTCCTGACCTGATGATCATTGTCTCTCTAAATGATCCTTTAAAAAAGGTTACAAAACACTGATCTAAAGTAGATTAGGTAGGCTGTGCCAGATGAAAATTTAATCCACAATGTTTCTATTTTTATCCCCCGTGATGTACAGTAACAGGAGACAAGTGGCCTAGCGGGGGGCAAATTTAGCCAATGATGAAGAAAACCGTTTAGTGTCAACAGTGAGCGAGTTTATGGGTTAAGACCCGTGTCACTCCCTCCTGGGAATTTGGCCAGAGCGAAGCTAAATGATGTTCACTTCATGATTAAATATTAACTACATTACTTCTCCTCTCCTTGCTTTGGTACTGTAAGTCAGCCTCCAGTAAGTTATGGAGGGCAGAAGAAGAAGGCACGGTGTACAACCAAAGAGCATCTCATTAAATACCTTTAAGAAATCCTTAAAAAAAGTTGATTCAATCAAAGAAAGGTTATTAGATATGGCTTAAGATTTGAGTGATGTAAATGTGAATTCTAAGGGAGAAAGTGTGCTGAGTCACTGCAAATATGACTGAAGTAGTCAGCAGTTATTTATAATAAAACAATTTCCTGTGCTTTAAAGGCTAAATGTCTGTTAGCTCAGAGGGAAGTGATATCATAGGAAGGACTTGGCCTCTGGGACCCAACGCACCGAGGGGGGTGGAGAGCCTCGTCCTATCAGAGGCACGTTCTCGTACCGTGGATTTCCCCCGAACAGCGCTGTCTGGTTCCTGAGAAAGAAAGAAAGACTCGGCTCAGATGGGGAGGTATGAACACGTGAAATTTAGAAAACACACTCCGCTCCACACGTCACTCACATGTACTCAGACATGGGGGCGTTGGAGACGGCCGGGGCGGGCGGGTGTAGGCTGCTCTGGCTGCCCATGCTGCTGCTGTAGCTGCAGAAGCTGTGCATGTTGGTGAGGTTGGGGTTCTGAGAGCCTATCCTCCTCGCCCGCGGGTTGAATGGATCCTCCTCGTCGATGTCGTCGTAATCTCGTTCCCTGGAGAAACATCGGCAGAGGAGCCAGTTGAGTGGCTTAGAACGGAGGTTTTCAAAATGTGAGGTGGGCGTGGGAGAGTTTAAGGGGCGGGGGGGTCGGTTGTGGGTTTTCCAAACCCCTGGCTTAGTCTGATTTTGGAGTTTTGAATGTTTTATAGCCCCTGTACAATATGTTACATTGCTGCAGACCATTTCCAGAAGTACACAGAAAGGTTTTAGCTTATTAGCTTACCTTCTGGGAAGCCATGTGTTTCTTTAGTACAATATGAATATCATCTTACAGAGACTAGAAACTTTCTTGGCACGTGATCCATCATAGTCGACATTTCACCACCTTTATTTGATAAATTTGCGTTCTCAAAGTACTCTGAGCAGGGAATCCTCCTTAGTGGAGCTTTCTAGGAAGCTTAAACTTCTGAGATTTGACAGTCAGCTGCTGATAGGCATTCACAAGCTCTGCTGTCAGGGCATTAAACCCAGGAAACAGACGTATGCATGGTGAAAAAGATACTGTGAATTTTGCTGTTTCCTGGCCTTAAAACGATTGCTTCTTGGTAGTTTACATCTCGAGTGTCAGCGTGTCCTGACAAGAGGGGTTTTCAAAACAGCCCCCACTTACACCTGCATAATGGAACTGACAAAGAAATAAAGGTGATAAATTGTTCACTGTGATGCAAAACCTTTCTCAAGCAAGCTTCCATTCTCCGCATGCTATTTTTAGCCGTGTACTGAAAACGGTCAAAACCAACGCCAGCCTGAATGACAGGAAATTAATCTGAAACTATACTATGCTTTGGTAAATTACTGTATATCTGAATGGGTTAAAACATGTAAAATTATGGTGCTTTAAAAGGGTAAACAGTGATGTTTTAAGCACCCACACAACTGAGTTTGTATTTGTAGCAAAACATCTGGGCACTTGTGCAATTGTAAAATATATTCACACACACACACACACGTACTGGTTGGCTCATACAGTATGTGGAGCTGCATAGAGATGGATGCAGGATGAGGAAATGAGGGCGCGCAGGCAGAGAAGCAGAGAACGAACTGACCTGCAGGCAATTTGTCTCCATGCCCTGGGAATGGCACACAGCATGACAGTGAAGGCACAGGCTGCCAGGGTGGAGAAGAGGCAGAGGTAGAGCACACCCTCCACCCCGTCGTAGCACACCCCCACCATTGCATCCAGGTAGTCCTAAAGGGGTCAAACGCATAATATAACACGAGCAAAAAGGCGGACGCACAAACAAGCTGCTTGTATAGGCGGACTCTTGCAGACATATTTGAATTCACAGCAGATAAAATGAAGCAGAGATGAAAAAGCACTTAGAGCGCCGGAGTGTGTCGTCTACAGGAAGACATATGCTTCATTCACGTCCTGCACACTCAGTCGGATGTTCAACATTATTCATGTAAACTGCACTGCAGTCAGGAGCCACACTGCACAAGTTAAACAGTGCGGGGAACTCACATATACGTTTCACCAGACGAGAAAACACAGCGGATCTCGTTATATTTCAAATTCTTTCTGTTGTGCCTTGCTCTGCTCTCCTCCAAGTTCCACTTTCAGTTTGATGCTGAAATCCTGCGTGGCCACTTACTCTCCTGTTGACCTAGTTGTGCTGCTGTGATGCCAATTAGGATGCAGTGAACGAACCTTGTTGAGCCCCCTGCAGTCCAACAGGGCGGTCAGCTGGTGCAGACTGGCCTCTGAGGAGTTGAGCAAATGCTGGATACCCAGTAGGTCTCTCTGTGGAGAGAGTCAACATATAGTATCGCTTACTACTCACTTATTTCTGTGAAGAAATCCATCTCATGCTACTCCTAAAATCATCTGACTCTGTTATACTACAGCATCAAAGTCATAGCTGGGTGTTTGATGTATGTGATACCTCAGCTGTAGGGAACAGAGGCACCGCGAACTGCAGCAGACCCTGGATCTGGATCTGCATGGTGGTCAGGGACCTCTGGAAGATGGTTAGAGACTGCAAACAAGAAAGTGCGTTTGAATGCATGCAGAGTAATGGAAGAGCCAGTATACAGCGTAGAAGGTAAAGGTTCTCAACGCTGTCTAATGTGCATGCATTTTTTAAAAGAATATGCAGACTATATGTCCTTCCACAAACTGAAAACACATGCATGAATGCATAATAGTCTACACAGTACATAATTTTCTGTAATTTAATTTGTTTGTTTGTTTAAATCCAGATAAATAATAGCAAAAACAACAAGTGGGCCAGAGTTAGCTAATAAGAAACCCTAAAAGTCAAATAACAAGGGACATTTGTCACAAAGCTAACATGTATAAAAGAACATAGACCAGTATGTGGATGACAAACACAAGCCTTATTCAACACAGGGCCAAATGATTAATTTGGTTGGACGTAGGGGAAGTACTGAATGATTCACTCGTCACTGTAACTACAAAAACAGTGAGGTTAAGAAAAAAGGGTTTGAAGTTCGAAGGCTCCTTTACCAATGTGTATCTACGTAGCAAAACCTAACCTTTATGCCTTTTTAGGGTGTAGCCCGCAGCCCATAAAGAAATAAAGTAATTGTCAGACAATCTAAAGGGCTTTAGCAGGACTAGTTCATCTGGTGGTACTTTTTTTCTCCATTGTGATTAGATTTAGCCTTATTAAGTGGGAAAACAAACTCAATTACTAAAGTGTTGGAGCATCAGAGTTGATTTTTCAATTACAGGAAAGAGGTCGGAAAAAGTTGGTGAATTAGCTTCAGCTCAGGCTAGCTGGAGTGCAGTCATTTGCTAGCCTAAACTAAAGCTTATTTACTGCTTGATCTTTCCTCGAAACTTCACGTTTTGTTTCTAAAATAGCATATTTTTAAGGCATAATATTTTTTATAGGAAGACACATGTCAAAAAGTCATATTTTGGTCTTAACTTGATGTTGATCATATAAACTTCTTTGCCTTATGGCTTTGTAGGGCAGTGAACTGATATAAAATATCTTTTAATAAGTCTTTTATTGTGGTTGTGTAGGTTTAAGTTCTCACCAACAGGGGGCAAAATAAGCCTCCACACTCGGTACGATGTAAGTGGATAATCACATCCTACCTGAAAGAGAGCACCCTCTGCCCCATGCCTCTTTTTTAATTAACATTCAAGCACAACCATAATGAATTAATCTGTCACATCTTCCAAAGTAAAATTGTATCTTCACAGTCACCCAACCTAACAAGAGTAGCCTGGAAACCCCGTGGCCCGTGGCACGATGTTAAATTGAAACAGGATATGGTCAATTACCTCAACCATCCATAAATGTAATTGCTTTCCTTTGATCTGACATTTTTGTCTGGATCTGCATGACTGTCCACGGTCAGACTGCTCTCTGCTGCACAATCCAATGGCCTGATCAGATTTGGCTTTTCATTTTAGCTTGGGTGAGCTCGTTCTGAGCCAAATAAAGTAAAAATAGGACAGAGAAAGCGGATGGAGGAGGACAGTAAGAAGAGGAGGAGAGACGACGATGATAAGAATAGAAAACGAGCTGTGGAGAGAAGCAGAGTTGACGCAGGAGTGGTGCCCTGAGCGGTGAGATACAAGGGCACAGAGGGAAGAACTATGGGGCACTGCTGCGGTTCAGGCTGAGAATACATGAGAGAGTGACATAAGAGAGGAAGAGAAAGAGAGGGAGAGCTTGTATGTTTGCCAATCAGCGTGAATTCCTGTATCTGCCAGCTTGCTTGTGAACTTTGCACCTGTTGGGTATCTGTGTGGCAGGGAAAAGAGTGCTGACTTTGTTTACCAGACGGGGTGACGCTTGCCTGCCCTCTGTTGCTGTGCTCTTGTTATCCTCGGGGCTTGTCTACGAGAGCCAGATAATAAGATCTGAGCTCCGCTGGACCAGAGCTTGCAGAAATTGACTTCACCTCTGAGTGATGTCAGCGGTGAAGTCAGTGATGTGACCCATAATGCCTGCTCTACATGACCTCGCTGAGGGAAGATTCCCCAATTTGTTTTATCCAATCTGCAATTCTGCTTTGTAACATTTTGGCATTTTTTGGCTTGTTCGCTCGACACACGCCAAAGAACGAAGAGATACAGGGGAGAGAGAAAACAGTGGTGACAGCCTGGGAGATGGTGTTGAATGCTTCGCAATTTTGTAACGTTTTAGCCAGCAGACTTGTGAGGTGAAGTTAGGGTGCAAGTCAGATGGACAGGGCTGAACAGAGAGAGAGGGCTTGACAAAGATGAGGCATGAGCAGCAGAGAAATGAACACTGGTTTAGTGAATTACAGGTCAAAATATGTCGAGATATTTCTGTGAAAAGTGAGCAAAACTTGGTTGAAAAGATTTAAACATCTAGGTTACATAAACCCATTCTTTCAGGATCATTTAAATGACTATATTTCAATATGTAGTAGGGACCTGCTCCACATTTAAATACAGTTATTTAAATGCTGTCTAAACAACTGTTTTATGTAACCTCGAAGCAGGGCCGTTGCCAGGATTTTTCATATTTTATTTAATCAGGTAACTGTTCATTGAAATTCTTTTATATTAATATTAATTCTGTACATTTTGTTTCCCCAAACAAAAGGTTTAAATGATGTTCCTTCTTCACAATTCAGTCCTTTACAGGGCTGGGTGTCGAATCTTAATACATAAGTACTGACCGAAATGTATCCAAATTATTAGGCCTGTTTATGTATCAATCAGATGCTCCCTGATTTAAATCCGGAAACATGTCTAACTTTAGACTAATAAACATACAGCAATCAGCCTGTAAAATACCCACTGTGTAAGTTTTTAATTGTAGAATGACCCCAATTTCCAATGCTATGACCACAGTGTCCTCAGTGGGAGCTCCAGCCCTGCTTATGTTACATTTGTCAACAAACTCAATGCCTGGCTTACTAGGTCATGACAGTCAACATTCAGCAGGAGCTCCACAGAGCGTCCTGTTTCCTACCTGCTGGAAGGGGTTGGAGAGAGTCTGGTTGCAGTAAAGGTAGTAATGAACAATATCTGTGCAAAACACAGACAGACAGAAAAAGCTGATTAAATGCATTTTCCAACCTTCATTTTACACTTAACCAAAGCGCAATTACCGTCATGGCCGCAGCTTTATGCTCACGTAATTACAACTCCATTAATTCAACGTTATTCATATTATTCACGCTGAAACTCACCAGCATCGATGATACCCTTTGTTTGGCTCAGGAGGTACTTGTCAGGGGACACACAGAAATCACTTGTGCCCTGAAATAAAACAGGAGACGTGTGAGAGCGGTGAATGGATAAAAAAAGACACAACTGAAAAAGAATGAATGGTTCTTGAAATGAGGTGGTTAAAAACAGAAATTCATAAGGAACCATTCAGAGAAAGAATTAGTGTCAAATACTGACTAAGTACTCTACCTGACGTTAATAGTTAATTAACGGTCTTTTTGACAAAGCTGAATAACAATGATGACTATCACACTTATCACTTTTTGACACAAAAAGGAAAATAAAGAGGACAGGCTGCTCTTATAATCCACTTTCACATGTCTAGACAGGAATACTTTTCAATTATGTCACTCACAACCACTTTTACTCCACCGCGCAGCCCTAACAAGAAACCTGCCATGGCAAAATAACAGAAGTGAAGAGCGGTGGTCTCCTCCGAACTGTGCTGTCTGAATGTTAAACGTCCCCCGGGCTCGGGACAAACACACTGCGTGTAGCTTAGCCTTCTCTGGGGGGTACGCTAATGAGCCCGGCGCACAGATGAGATAAAGCAAGCTGAGTTCCGCCAGCGAACCTGGGCTAGTTTGTTAGAAACAAGGGACACAAAGGAACTCTGCAATTCAGGAGCAAGTTTGTTAGAATTCCTGGAGGGAAATTAGTGATTCTCTGAGAGTGCAGAGTTCTGACTACCCGTTGTCTGTAATTAAGAGTTCTGCGAAGGGCTGCATTCATTATGCATTCATTTATTGTGTACTGTGGCACTAATCTGTAGCTTACTGTAGCCTACACACACAATTTGAAGATTCCCATGCAGACACACACACATCTGCAGTCAGTCAAGCACATAAACATCTGACATGCACACCTGTAAACTCAAGACTGCAGCCACACACGAAGCTCCTCAGAGAGACAAACATACACACTGTCTACACACTAATAACACAACATGCTGGCATGCGGGTCTGTTGTTCCTCTGCGTGTGGTGGTGGTGGTGGTCTGACATCATTACAGCAGAGCAACGAAAACTTGTTCTCATTTAAAGTGGGACACAGCAGTCTGGCTGCAGTGGCATTATCACAAGTCCGACCCACAGTCAGGGAGGAGGAGGGCGAGGAGAGTGAGGAAAGCATTTTGGTGATTTTCAGACGCTGTCAGATGATTGTATGCTTGGGCTAGGCGACGGCAAAGTGGCCACCACTGCTGGCATGTTCTCCCCGTAGTTCCCCACAGCCGCCCCAGTTCCTCTCAACAGTCCAAAACCATTAAAGCCAGTTGACGTGGAGAGTTGCCCACAGGTGTGAGTGTCGATTTATTTTAGCCCTGCAGTGGACTGATGACCTGTCCAGTGTTTGCTACAGTCTGCAGCCCCCGAAAATGACTGAATGAAAAAGAAAATGGATGAATGGTGTTTAAATCCAGTCAAGCGTTGAAAGAAAAAATAGGAAAGTCAAAAGGAATTTTAAGCTTGACCTAAAGCCAAATCTTTCAAAATGATTCAAAACACACACTAGATTTATGTTTTCTTACACAATTCTAGGGTTGAAACAATTAATCCATTAATCAATTATTCCATTGGCAGAAAATGAATTGTAATTAGTTAACTGCAATTAGTCAACAAGTCATTTATCCATGTTTCCAGCTTCTCAAATGTAAGGATTTGCCACTTTTTTTCTTTTCTACATCATTTTAAATTGAAGACATGACCTCGGGCTCTGTTTTTTCCCAACAGTTTATAGACTAAATGATTAATCTAAAAAATAATTGACAGCCCTACAGAGTATTATGGATAATGGTTATTCAGAGCAGTGCAGCCTGTACTGAGTCACGGAGCAGTATATCCGCACACACACACACATGCAGTGTCTGTATAACCTCCATGCAAGCAGATTACACACACTCCACTCTACTTTTTGCCCATGTGCTAAAAAATCCCCACATATACAGGAACACACACACACACACAGGCCTGTCCCGCTCACATTAACACATAATTGAGAAGACACACATACACGGGCACAAACATGCACACTTATTCACACACAGAAACAATGTCTGATGATGTATGACGGGGCCAGTGCAGGCCGTTCATGTAATTGCTGTGTTCACAGCCGTCTGTTTCCCTGCCTGAGCAATTATCAGGCCCTTTTTAAGCTCTAGTTGATGTTTGCTCTCAAGCAGAGAAAAGGCCCGGTGGACGACAACCATACAGTCCACTCAGGGTCAGCCTCAGCCAGACACCACATGACAGACAGCTTACGTAACAGGTCGACATAAATGCAATGTGTTTTGTAACACACGTCGAGAGGACAAAATGTGAGAACGATTTCTGTGAAGCAATTTCATCAAGTGGAGATGCAGAACCAAAAGTTGATCTTGAAGGCACAATACAACTAACTTTGGCCTAGAGTAGAATATCTCCACAACTACTGGCCAGATTGCAATGAAATTTGGTATGGATATTCAGGGTCTCCTGGTGATCCTTTCCGATGATTTTGATGACCCCATGACCATTTTTTTTGGTCAAGCTTGGTCAAACTGACAAACACCTGGTCCATGACAAAACATTCAGAAAAAGCACGATGGCTGCAGATATTCATGCTCCCCTGATGATGGATCATTAGATTTTTGGTGACCTCCTGACCTTTCCTCAACTGTTTCCTACAGAAGGAATCCTCCAGGATTTCAACCATCCATCCAGCAAACATAGACCACAGAGAGTGGAGACTTATAAAGGAGACATTAATCCGGTAGATGAAAAGGGAAGATGAAACCAGAGACCAAAGTGTTGTAACTGATCACACCTCCCGCTGCTTTCTACCCGACGCTCATTATCTCCAACTTAAATTCACACATGTTAACAATCCTACGCAGCCCCGAGTCAAAACACAACATCCAACAACAAACCTGAGAAAAACAGCACACATGCCCGAGGCAGGTGAGTCATCCATCTGATCTTCATTCTTTCACATGTATCTCTCTATTTTCGCTTATCACTCTAACTCTTACCCTCCAGGTCATTCAAACATTTGTGTGGCTTCTTGTTGTGTGTGGGAACATAATGGAGCAAAACACTGGAATTATTCACCTATTCAGCATGATAGGCTTTAAGAGCTACAACTGCATTCCTGTTGTCATAATCCTTTACTTTGAATCAAGTTATTCAGGCTTGTGTGCTGATGCTGAGAAGGTGTGGGTTTGGGATTTTGTTCTTTTGCTGGTCTATTTTTAGTGCCGTTTGACAGCAGAGATCAAAAGCGTGCGAGGTGACAGAAAGACAAGCCAAGATGAGAAGAATTTGAGACTGGGCAGTGAGAAAGGGCTAAACTCTTTTTAGATGACACTGCATGGCTTCAAGGGCTCTCCTTAGCTCAACACATATTTTACTGAGAGTAAAGCTGAAAATTAAATTAAAGCAAGAGAAGCTAGAAAGACCCCTGATTAGCAGCTAAAGGTGCACATGTGTCTGTGAGAAGATTTGCTGTGATGCGACTGATCTGACAATTGTTTCCCATCCTGTTGTAATAACACGCCGCAGGTGCACGCATGTGCACAGCAGTCTATAATCATGTCTTCTCCCTAACCCCCACACACCGAAAGACATTTTTTCAAGTGCAGCGCGCGTGTAAATAAAGCAATTTATCATCAGTGTCAGGCATGACAAGAATTGATTGCAGAGCAGTTTATACTAGCTTATATTGGGGACGAGACAGTCGGCGAGGGGTGAGGACGCGAAGCAGCTCACCACAGCAGTGGCCAGGTCAGCTCCCAGAGAGGTCCAGCTCAGGACCAGCGTCAGCACTCCAAACACCATCATCCTGCAGGGACACAAAGCAACAGCAAGGTCACTGTACAACTCGGTGCAATAATCATTTAATCAAATGCAGATTAAGTGACGCCTCAGCAACCAGGACGTGATGGCTTGGTAAAGCTCGCCATTTATCCAAATGAAGTAAAGCAAAGTTAAGTCATTTGTCCAGCAGAAACACAGTGATTAATGATTTACATCACTTGTCCCTTTGCAGTAAGTTCTTTTAATAATGTGTATTGATTGG